>JAQQAC010008646.1:0-20277 GCA_029783875.1 Phataginus tricuspis
CAGTTTGCTCTGACATCTCGGTACTGGAAAAGTCCCCTGGGGGGGGGTGCCCTCTTCTTTCCCAACCAGACGCCCCGGCCCAGATGCCATCACCCACCCTCCTCTCCTCAGCTCTTCTCCTGAGACCCACACCCACCAAGGGGAGACCTTGAAACTCACATTACTTTTTAATCCCCCCGTCCCCTTACCCATCAAAAATCATTCACCCATTAAAAATGTGTGTGTGTATGTCTACAGACATCTGGCCTCTAGACATGCCCTGCCGTTCTCTCCCCAGTGAGTCGGCCTTGCCCTAGAAAGCAACTTCAAGTACCCTCCAATTCCCGAGGAACCTAGAAACTATCACTCCATCCCCAAGAAATGAGTAGCGCTCTCCCCTGATCTCATCCAGGGTGCTGGGTCCCTGAGACCCCGGCCTGGCTCTGCAAAAGGCCCCCCAGGCCTGCCCCCCGACCCCTGCCCCATATCTCCTTCCCTCTGCACTCTCTCCTGGCTCTAAGCCCAGGGCAGATCTGCCTGGAAGCACATGACCTCCAGGAAGTAGGGTTTTTTTCCCCCTTTCTTTGTCTGGCAATACCTTGGAGGAATCTAGAATCCCGAAGGGAGGGATTTAAGAGGGGACTAGGACTGACGGATTCTCCAGGAGGGACTGGGGAGGGTCCCTGCCTGGGGCGTCTTGTCAGGGGGAGGGGCCACCTGGGCTCCCACTCAGCGCTCAGCACCTGTTTCTCCCGAGGTGGCTGCCAGGTCTCCAGCCGGCCAGGGCCCCGCCTCTGTGCAGGGGAGGCCAGTGTCCCGCCCCAGGGGGCCTGCCCCCCTCCACTCGCCAAACAATGGTGCTGTTGTCCCAGCCCTCCCCCACCACTTCATCCTTCTATGGCTCCCTGGTTCCCTGCCTTGTTCTTTGGTTTGTCCCAGATCCCAGACTCCGTCCCCACTTGGCACACCCGCTCCCTGCCTTGCTGGACCTCCCTACGTCGTCGCCAGTTCCTCTTCCACCAAATCCCAGACGTGGTCTCTGAATTTCCTGTCTCTGGGGACACTTCTGTTTCTGTCTGTTTGTGTTTGAGGGTCTCTGTTTCTATGAGACTTTCTACCTCTTTGGGTGTATCTCTCAATAGTGTATTTCTCAGGAGCTCTCAAGCTCTGTTGGTCTTTCTCTGAAGGTGTACCTCTGTCTCTTACTGTATCTGTGTCTCTGTCTCCGCAGTTGTCTCTCTGTGTGTCTGCCTCTGCTCTCTCCCGCCTCCCCCGGTGGTCTCTGTATCTTGTTCCTCTGCACTCCCCTCTCCCCCAGCCCTCAGGGAACAGGTGTCTCTGCGAAATGAGTTCAGGAGACAGAGATGGAGGTGGGGAGGGGACCGAGAGGCTGTCAAGGCAGTCAAAGAAAGGGGCTGCAGAGGACCCTTTAGGTCTTGTATTTCAACCCTCACTCCCAGTTTACAGATGGGGAAACTGAGGTTCAGAGAGCTGCAGCAGCTTTCCCATCTTCCGACTGCTGGAGGCAGCAGCCTGGCAGGTGTTGGAAGGATGAGAGATGAGACGGTGGAGGGTGGGAGTCGGGTAAGAAAGACCCCTTGTCCCTTCCCATCTGCCAGGGCTCCCAAGTCCTCACCTCCCCTGCTGGGTGGGGTGCTGAAGCGTGGGAGCGGCGGGTAGGCCCCGGCCATGCTTCCTGTTGGCATGGTCTTCGCAGCCCCACCCCCTCAGTGCCCGCCAGGCCAGAGGAAACTGGCCGGCCTTGACCCTCCATGTGGCTCCTGGTCACTTCAGAGCTACGAGCCTCCCCACCCCCAAACCCAAGCCTGAGTTGAGTCTCCATTCCCCAGGAATCCCTGCAACCCAGTCCTCCAATCAGTGCCCCCCAACCAGCCCAGGTCCACATCCCTTACCCCAGACAGTTCTCCAACCTCCTCTTTCCTGTTCAGCAATTCTGTTCTGTCCTCAAGCTACCAAGTCTGACCTCTGTCTTCCATCTGCTCCATCACTGCCCAGACCAGGGCTGGAATGTGAGGGAAGCCTGCTCAGACATGTCCTGGCCCCACCTGTCCTTTTCCTCCCCACTTGCGCTATCTCAAAGTCACCCCGTCTTTCCCCAAAGACACTCTAGGTCTCCTTTGAACCCAAAAGCCTGGGTCCCCAGCCCCTCCTCTCCTGGGACCCGGGAGTCCAGGCTACTATAAACCTACCTCTCCACTATTCCCTAGACTGAACAGCATGTAGATTCTGGGGAGGCTGAGCTGCTTAATGATGGAGCTGGGAGAGGGGGTTGTTTTCCATTTCCCACCCCTACCCCTACCCAGCCAGTATTTTTTCTGGTCTTTGCCCTTTTACCGCTGAGGAACTGGGTAAACGTTAGAGTTTAGATAAGGACCAGGGAGCCGCCGCCTACTAAGAGAAGTTAGTCTTTCTTCCCACCTTCCCTTTATCACACCTGGGGTTACCTCCCCCCTAATCTGCTCTTGGGAGACTTGAGTAATCAGCCAGCCCCTCACCTCCAGGGGTCCTGCTGCCAAACTGCACCTTCAAAGACTGAGTCACTGTCACCTCTGTTCCTTTCCTTTTGCAGAGAGGCCCTCCCCAGCATTCACCTCCCTCAGACCCCGAGTGCAGGACCCCAGCCCCTCCTCCCTCAGACCCAATAGTCTCAGCCCCCAGCCTCCCGAGGCCCAGGATAAGGGCTCCACTCACCAGGCAACCCCCGAACCATAGCATCTCCGCGTGTAGTACCATGAGTCCAATGCCAATTCCCGCCAGTGCCAGCGCCCAGCCAGCCAGCCACTTCTCCTGCTCCAGCAGGCGCTTTCGCCGCCGCAGGGCCCCCAGGCCCGACACTGGGTCCCCGCCCATGGCCCCCGGGGTCTTGGGGCTCAGCCAGCTTCCTGCCCAGGGTCCCCCAGCACGCAGCACGCAAAGGGCAGCCACTGTGGCTTGCAGGTCTTCAGCCTGCTCTGCTCGCTGGCTCTAGGGCTCTTGCTTTGAGGCAAGGCGGGAGTCTGTGCCCCGTGGGGGTGGTGACGGCTAGGCAGGGCGGGGAGGGGCCGGGGAGGCCCCTGGGCAGAGGGGAGGCTCCCCAACCCCCCTTCTCAGACTAAGGAGGGGCTGGGGTGTGTCTTGGGGCTGAGCAAGGAAGAGGCGTGCATCCTCAAGGGTAAAGACACATACTGACACACAGTGGGCTTTGTCACACACAACAGCCTGCACCGGTAGTACACACCTACACTCAGCCACACCTGGACACCACTCAAGACTGGGTCACATACCCTCACACACACAGTATGGCCAGAGTGGGAACCTAACACACATGGGCACACAACAGACAACCTACAGCAAGTGACTCACAACTCCCGACAAGCTCTGAAACCCACAGCCACACCCAGACACCACACACGTGGTGTGACACACGCCAGCACTCAGTGAGGCATGCAGGGCCTCATGGTGACACAGCCACTCACACATTGTCCCCACACAGGCACAAACATTGCAATAAAAATTGTCAACCTTCTCTGATACAAGCAGCCAAAACCAGACAGGGTGATGCATATTCATAGCTACACAAACACAACAGCTACTGACCAGGTGCTCCACACGGGCTCAGTGCGCGTCGACATTGTGATACCTAAATGGTACCCACGGCACATGTATGTGAATAATGCACTCACACACTGTGGAATGATACCCAGTGCATGCAGCAGACACACGACAGTTAGGGACACCCCCACGGCTGTTCCCAGTCGCCCAACACAGAGAAACACACACTGACACACATCATAGCACGTGGCAACGCAAGCACATATGAGTGATTCATGGTACATGATTCACCCCAATGCACAATATGCCTGGGTGCACGGTGCCATTCAAATGTAGAACTGGGGACAATCCCCACTTACACATGCAGGAACCCAAACAGCATGCAATGAGAGGGAGACATGTGGATATGTGTTGGTGCGTCCGTCCCACAGGACACAGCCCAGAATGGTGCTGGGGGTGCAGGGGGGCAGGACACCAGCCTCAGGGACCCCGAGGTCCAAATGCAGTGCACGGAGTAAAACATGCACCATCGCCTCGGACTGACAAGCCCCATCTGAGCACCACAGGCAACTCCCACATGTGGTCTGCCACACCATATACTCCAACAGGTGTGGCCACACAAACACAACAGGTACAGAATAATACGCAAACTCACAAGGACACAAAACACATCGACACAGTATTTCCCAACACACCCTTTCTCAAACTCCACATGTCACATGAAACAGCAGATATTACCCACGGACACAGCCAACACTTAGGCCAGGAACACCACCACACCCAACACCGGGGACACCCTCTGAGACGGTATAATACACAGCCGCACAAACACAACACAGCTGGAGTGCGGGCACCTGGACTGTGGTTTTGGCAGGGAAAGGAGAGGCCCCCCAACATGGCCATTCACCTCAACATGCTGCACGGGGTCACAGCACTGAGTGATACATGGCTTCACACACACGATGCCCACACAGAGAAACAACACGCACTGACATGCAGAAGAGCAGGTGCAGGGAAGCATCTTGCACAGTGACTTCTAGAGTGACACACAATGTGGAAGGTGACTGACCACCTGCAGCAGCCCAGAAGTGACACGTTTCTGTACACCACATGTTTGGACAAAGCTCAAAACCCTACTGCAACATGCAGGGACACACTGGCACGGTGACACAAAACACCTTGCATAGCATCACACACTGGTCTCAAGACAGCCTGTGGTCCCATGCACACAACTCTCAGGGGAACACACGGGCACAGCCCCTCTCCCCTCCCATGTCGTATGTTGTTACAGGAACACGGACCCACCAGCCACAGTGAAATGAGACTCTCACACACACACAGTCTGGCCACACACCGACACAACCCACACAGACACACCCAGAGACAGCAAACTGCACACGAGACACGCCCAGTGACAAACACCCAGCCGGTGCCGGTGCCCCGCCCCATGGCACACACACGGTTCCCACGCGGGGCGAGACACGGCGGGAGAGTGAGAGGGACACTCCCGCGTGCACCCAGATACCACGCGTGTCCCCTCAGAGAAAACGCTGCTTCTGGAGGCTCTCGGGGCTGCAGCCGGGCCACCCCTGCCACCTGCCACCCTTGGGGCACAGTCTCCAACCTTTCCTCGCCTAAGGCACCTCCCTCAGTCTCTCCCATTCTGGGAGCCTCTGGGTTTGTCTTTATTTCTGTTTTTCTCTCCCATATACCTTTGTATCTTTCTGTCTCTTCTGGCCACCTCTGTCTCTCTAAGTATCTCTGACAGTCTCTGTCCATTTGTCTGTTTCCATTTCTCTGTCTGGCCCTCTTTCTCGCTGTCTCTGCCTCTCTTGGCATCTCCGTCTCAGTCTCCATCTTTGTATCATGTTTTTTCTTTCATTCTCTCATCACTGTCTCTCTGCCTCCGTGTGTCTCTCTGTGTCCATTGGTGAATGTGTCTCTGTTTCCTTTCTCTGTGTCTCTTGCTCTCTGACTCTGTCTCCATCTCTGTACTCTCTTTCCCATCTCATTGTCTCTCTGCCTCTAGTGCTGTGTCTCCATCTCTTGCTGACTCTAGGTCTCTGCCTCTGTGACTCGGTTTCTCTCACTCTCTACCTTCGAACCTCTCTCTCTCTGTCTCTGTCGTTCTTTCTGAGCCTCTCTGTGCTTCTCTCTGCCTCAGTTTCTCTCCCCTGTTCAGCCTTGCCCCTTCTAGTCCCACCCCAGCCCCACTCAGGGGCCAAGCGCGAAAGACACAGAAACTGCAGCCACCTGAGAGAGTCAGAGGCCATGGAACAGAGACCTCTGGCCCGACCCCTCCAGCTGACACAGACCCGGAGAGGGATGGAGTGGTGCAGTGGGGAGAGAGGGAGAAGGAGAGAGGATTTTAAAAAATCAAAAAGATGGAGAGAGAAGAGACCCAGGGATGAAGAGAAACCAGAAGACAGAATTGAGACATGGAAGTCAGAGCAGAGAGGAATTCTGTTTCCAAAGAGACAAGCAGAAGAGAAAAGCGCAGTGAAGGCCGGGCAGGGAGATGCCGGGGTGGGGGCAGCAGCGAGGTCCCAGTGGGCAGGGCCGCGGCCTCCTCCTGTCAGTTCTGGGCTCGGGGAGTGGTGGTCATTTGGTCGGACACCCTGCTCCAGAGCCAGCCCCCTCCAGCCCGGGAGGGGCGGTGTGCGGGGACGGGGTGACTCAGGGCCCCAGAGCTTCCTGTGACTCAGCCTTAGTCTAAACCCTGGAGCAGGGACTTGGGGCGGAGGGGAGAGGGGTTTCAGTGAAACGGAGGGGGAGCCCTGGAGGACCTCTATACGCCTAGGTTGGCCTTAGGCTGCCTCGTGGGGCTTTGAGGGGAGGAGGGCACTTGGGGGTGAGCCCCTGGGTCTGAGTGGGGGGGCTGGGGACCTGGACCCCTGGGTCTGAGGCGGCGGGTGGAACTGGCTCACACACTCCTGGTCTAGGAAGGCTAGAAGGACTGCTTCCAAAGCCCCTAAGACTTTTCATTGGCCTTGTCCCAGCTGCCGCACCTTCGTCCCAGCCCCATCTCCGGGCCTGGAAAGGACCCAGGGGCCTTGGGGCCCAGCAGGAAGAGGCTAAGGACAAAGGGTTGTTATAACAGGGAAGGGTGGCAGAGGGGAGTGAAGAGGGTGTCTCAGGCGGAAAGGTCACTCGTCGCCTGGGGCCTGCCCAGGGAAAGGCGGGGCTGAGCCCCGGGGAAAGACATCCTGGAAGTCTGAGGCCACAGGCAGCAAATCCTCTACTGCTTGTTACGGCGTAGGCACTGGGGCTTCAGGGCATTGGGCTGCTGTCACCTTGTGGCGGCCTTGGGAACTGCAGGCACTCTGTCTCCTAGAATCCCATCATGTATCATGGCCTCATGGAGGTTGAGGGCTGAAAGAAGTCTGATGCTTTATCAATCTCTCTCTTGTGCTTTCGCTCTGTCTCTGTGTGTCTGCTGCTCTCTCTGTATCTTACTGGCTTTGCATTTTAGTGTTTCTGCCTCCTCGTCTTGTCTTCAAATGCACGCTGTTTTCTCCTTTTTCCTTCTCTCTGTTTTTATTTTCTCATTTGTATCTCTGTGTTCCCCACCAATTAAAAATTATGTATAGTTGACCCGTGAACAACGTGGGGGTCCTCCATGCAGTCAGAAATCCGCATATAACTTTTGACTCCCTAAAACCTAACTACAAACAGCCTACTGTTGATCAGAAGCCTTACTGATAAGATAAACAACCCATATTTTGTATGTTATATGTATTATATGCTCTAGTCTTAGAATAAGGTAAGCTAGAGAAAATGTTTTTTCAAATTGATACAAATATCCAAAAATTGTGCCAGTATATTTATTGAAAAAAAAATCCACATGTAAGTGGATGCATGCAGTTCAAACCCATGTCATCAAGGGTCAGCTGCATATTATTATGTTAAATTATATATATTATATATGTATATATCTCACAATCTGGGAGTCCAGAGACCTTGGGTTAAGCCTTGACATAACCACTGACTTTATTTTTATGTGGACTATAATACACAGACAGACCTCACGACTAGCTTTGCTATCCTTGGCTGTGTGTCCTAGAAAGTGGGAATTGATGATATCTATGTCAGGGTTGCTTGTGGGTTTGCTGAGGTGGGATGTCTGCACCCCTCCACACAGAACCTGGTACACGTGAAGCACTTGTGGTACATCGTCTCTCAAGCTGGATGCCAATAATCCCCCTCCCACCCCGTCTGTGCTGACATGTGACTTCTCCCACCAAAAGGCAGAGTCTGTGTCCCTTTCCCTTCAATCTGGCTGGCTAGGGACTTGCTTTGACTAATTTTTTTTTTTTTACTTTTTTTTCTTTTTGACTAATTGAATGTAGCAGAAATGATGCTGGGCCAGCTCCACGTCCAGTTCTTACGAGAACTAGAAGCTTTTGTTCTCCCTGAACTCTAAGATCACCATGCTGTGAAGAAGCCCAAGCTAGTCATGTGGAAAGGCTACACAGAGGGGAAACAAGGCACCCTGGCCAAAAGCCCAGTCCGGCTCCAACTGGATGCAGTCACACGAGTAGCCTCTGCAGAGACCAGCAGACGTGCCCAGTCAACCCACAAAATCATGGGAAAAAATACACTTTTTGCTTGAAGGCACTGAATTTTGGAATGGCTTGTTACATGACCATAACAATAAGAATACTCTTCTGTTCACTTTTGTGTTTGAGGTTTTCCCTAATAAAAAGTGTGTGTGTGTGTGTGTGTGTGTGTGTGTGTGTGTGTGTGTACACAAACATATGAATATGTATATATGTGTGTGTGAATAGATAATGGACTCTTTGTAACTTGCAGCTGGTATCATTTTGCTTTTTTTTTTTGGCCTCTGGGTCCTTCTTGACTCTTTCAGTCTCTGCTTGTCTTTCATATTTCCTGTCTCTATTTCTTTCTCTCAGTGTGTCTACTCCTATCTTGCCAAAACTCCTCCTGCCACTTTCCCCTTCACTTACTCTGCTCCCCACATGGACCTTCTTGGTGATCCTCAAACCTGTCAAGTTCTTTTCTGCCTCAAGGTCTTGGCACTTGCTTTTCCCTCTGCCTGGACACCTTTACCTCCAAACTCCTCATGGATCATCCCTCACTTCATCCAGTTCTCTGCTCAGATATAGTCTCTTTATGACCATGTCTTCGAAAATGGGTCAGTGATCCCAATGTTATTATGGGTCCCCTCCCACCCCGAAATAATACTGTATCCAATTTCGTTGCTTTGTCTTTATTATGGCACCTAGGACCATCTCAATGATCCTGTTTTCTTATTTGACTATTGTTTAGGACTGGGGTCTTGCCACCCCCAGTGTTCAGAACAGTGCCTGGCACATGGAAGATGCTCTGTGGGTATTTGCTGAAGGAATGCTCTTATGCAATGGTACTGATTGGCTCTCCTTTGGCTCTACCCTCTCAGCCTGTTGCACACCATCCTGGAGGCAGGAAGGAGGTCATTTCCGCATTTCCTAGGTCTTCGTCTCCCCTCATTAGTTGAGTTGCTGTCTGTGGTTCTGAGACCTAATGCAGATCTGTCCTTGGTGCTGACCAGGGCTCCCGCTTCCCCTGAGCTGGGAAGGCCGAGGAATCTTGTGAAAGGGCTGATGTGTGTATGATCCAGGCATAGGATTATCAGCATCACTGACACAAGGAAGACAGCTGAGTGCCCAAGGGAGGGGATACCTGGGTCACTGGGAGTTCAATAGGTATTTGTTTTATCTATCTGTCATCTACTCATGTATACATGCATTCATATATATACTTTTTATTATGGAAAACTTCAAAGCTACAGAAGTGCTCAGAAGAGCATGAAAAACTTCCATGTGCCCATTTAACAACTACCAACTCATAGTTAATTGCATTTCATCTATGCCTCCACCCACTTCCTCACTTCCTCTGTTATTTTAATGCAAATCCCAGACATGGTATCATTTAATTATATGTGGTGTTTTAAAGTTTATCTCTTTCTGTTGAGGTATGGCTTACACATTGTGAACTCACAAGCCTTAAGTGTACAGATCGATGCAGTCTGCCTGTGTGTGGGCACGTGTGACCTCCACCTTGATGCATCCATAGAGCGTCCCCATCCTCACGGCGCCCTCTCCCAGTGGATTCACCACAGATAGCCAGTGTCCTGGCCTCTGTCACCAAAAATTAAAAAGGTAAAATATGGGAATCCAAAGACTTAGACTCTAGCCTTGCCTTCGCTGTTGGAATTATAATTATTTTGTATAAAATATAACATACAGGCAGAAAGTGCATAGAAGAAAGAGGTCTGTTTTGGACAGATAATTATAAAGGGAGCCCCTATGCACAGGCCACGCAGAGAGGACATCGCCCCTCCTCAGAAACGCCCTGTGTGCCCCTCTATGACCACAGCTCCCTTCCCAACCCCAAGGGGAAACCACTGCCTTCACTCACAAGGAGCTTGGCTCGTCCTAACCCTCGGTCCTTACACACTATTTTCCCAGTCCCGTCTTCTTCCTCCACCCCTTAGACACCATGTGGCCCCTGACCCTGGAGACCATGAGAGACCCCCTCACCAGGCTCTTTCCTGGCCTCCCTGCCTCCTGTCTTACCCCCCTTCCCCCCGCTCTGTCCCCTGCATGGTCACAGGGAAAGCTTCCCACCACCTGGCTTCCACCATGCCTCTCCCCTGCTCCAAGCCTTTCCATGGCTCTCCATTGGCTGTAGGGGAAACTTTGGGAAACTATCCTCACCTGACACGTGAGGCCTTTCAGGCGCCCTGCCTCCCTCTTCATCTTCATCTGCCTCCTCACACTTCATGCACAGACCAAGCCTTGGGCATGCTGTCCTTCCTGCCTGGGAGCCCTCCCTCCTGCTTCTTTGCTGATTCGGATTAGTCACTCAGGGGTCTTCTCAGAGATTCATTCCTCTATCAGAAGCTTTCGCTGGTCTTGACCTTCAGACACTTGTACTTCATGCTTTACTCATGAGCCTCTAAGTTTTTCAATGTCTCCTTTCAGACCAGGAGGGCAGGGTTGGGTCTGACTCATTGCTGGTTCCATGGCACTACTCAGCTCAAAAGAATAGGTTACAAATATTTCTGTCTGTCTCTTACTTGTTCCTGTCTCTGTCTTGCTGTCTTCTTGCAATTTAACAAATGTTTCCTTAGGCCTTGGCATGGGCTAGTCCATCTACCTGGAATGCTGTTCCCCATTCTGTCCATCTGATGACCTCTACCCATCCTTCAGGACCCAGCACAGGATCCATCCTCCATGCAGTCACCCCTGATGCCCTGACTCTAATCAGAGGCTCCTTCCCTACCTGTCAGTCCTCCCAGCCCAAGCACTCCCCTCTTTCCTGCCCTGATCTATCTGGGAACAACGGCCCCCAGTCACACCAAGAACTCCTCAAGGAGCTGGGTTTTCCAGGATCACCAAGCACAGAAGAATGAATTACAAATGTATACTGAATCTCTCCTGGGATTACTTCTGCCTCTGTATCTCTGTCTTTGCATGAGCTAGCCCCTCTGCCTGGAATGCTGTTCCCTTCTCTGTCCATATGGCATGATTTACGACTTGTTTCCAGGTTCTTCCTCTGGCACCAGCCCCAGCGTATCCTTCCCTCAACTCTGGCTCCTCTTGTCCCTGTACATCACTCCACTGTAGGCTTGTGGCGGTCTGAGTGTGTGTCCACCTCTCCCATCGGACCAGGATCTTCCCCAGGTCTAGGGCTCACCTCCGTGGCCCCAGTGCTCAGGGCAAGGCCAGGAACATAGGAAGAACTCATTGAATGATGGGTTTCAATATGCATAAATCTGAATTGCGTAAATTAATTCTGTTTTCCTACCTCATCTCCAAATAGTCCTCTGTGTAAATGGAAGTCTGGCGGAGTGCGAGAGGAGTAAGGGAGCCCTCCTCTCATGAAGTCCCTCCCCAGGACTATAGAATGTGTTCTCTGCTGGGTGGAACACACAGCGATGCTTCTGAACAGGGACCTCAGCAGCAGCAAATTATGTGGCAATGGGCTCATGCCCAGAGATTTCACTGGTCCTACCTCTTACCCCATCACCTAGGCGAAGCTCGCCTGATAAAACAATGAGAGGATTCAGTTACCGTTGCCAGCTGGCAGACGACACCCTGACGGATGGGGTTCTGCTGTACAGGATGAAGTTTATGATTGGAGTTGATGACTGGTTAACGGCACTGTCTCCCCAGTGGCCCGAATACATGTGTCTGGGCGTCAATGGATGGCAGGGCCTCCTCTGACTTTTATATCCGCTATCCACTTGCAGAATTTTGGCTTCCTGTCCCCACAACTATGAGCTCCGCTGGTTTGGGGCTCCTGGCTCCCAAGGAAAGAACGCTTCCACCGGAAGACACAGCAGTGTTTCTGCTGAACTGGACGGTGAGACTGCCACCTGGCCCTTCTGGGCTCTTCGTGCCATGGAACCAATGGACCAGTGGAGAAGAGGATTCTTTTCTGGGTTGATTGGTCTCAATCACCAAGGCAAATAAGGTTACTGCTACACAGCGGAAGACCAGGCCTGCAACCCCACGCATTCTCTGGAGCACTTCTCAAAGCTTCTGTGTCCAATAGTAAAGGCAACCAAAAAGTGAAAATAAGAAAAGGACCACTAAAGATCCAGGCCTTTGAGGAATGAGGGTTTGGGTCCCCTCACTAGTTAAAAAACAGCAGCCAGCTGATGGCAAAGGAAACATGGAATGAATGATGGAAAAAGTAAATTAAACATGTCAGCTACGGTCTTATGACCATTCACAAGTGAGAACTGTGATTGTAATAACTGTAAGGACTGCACATGTTCTTCTTTGCTTTTCTCCTTCTTTCCTTCCTTCCTTCTTATCTATTCCTGTATTTCTCTATCTACTGGTTTCTTTTTCTTTTTCTTTTCGTATCGTCAATCTACAGTTACATGTGCAACATTATGGTTACTAGACTCCCCCCTTCATCAGGTCCCCCCCCACCCCATTACAGTCACTGTCCGTCAGCGTAGTGAGATGCTACAGAGTCACGGCTCTACTGATTTCTTTTTGTCTTTCCTCTTCCTTCCCTTTATTATCTTATGTAAGGGTGGGCGGCGCTCCTGACGTTCGTAAATCAAAATTGTGTCGGTAGCATCCAGCCTCCTTCTCCACTGCATTTTCAAAGTCAGGCGTTTCTTGTGCACTGTGGTTACGAGGCATCAGTGACTAGTTGTTGAATGAGTCGTTAAAAATGGCTAAAAATTCAAACGGATGACCACAGAACAAGATCACCAAGATCCGTGTGTGAAGGGGTGGGCAAGACGAATGGCATGCAAATCGAAGTCCATCCGGTCAGAATGTAGATGATAAAAATATTAAACATCATTTGGAAAATTCCCATCCAATCAACAGATTAGAGACCTATTTTCTGGATCTACCCATTCTGTCAGTCCTTTTCATTCAATGTGTTATCTAACATGCCCGGGTTCATGTCATGAGATGATGAATCAAAGTCGTTTACCCCTTTGCTCATTGGTTGCAACCAAACAGATAATTTTAAGAAAGGAGTATGCTTGATTCCCCACCTTTGCCATTTCTGTGCCAAGAAAGCTTATAACATTTTTTTCAAAACCTTTTATTGAGAATGATAGATGGGTAGATAGATAGATGGATAGATATCACAAATCATAAGCAATAGTGCAGTTGATTCTTGGATCAAGAAACACAAGGACCAGACCCCACAAATCCGCCTGTCGTCTCTCCCAGTCGCTCACCCCCAAGGATGAGCGCTGTCCTGACTTCTAATTACATGCAGTAGTTTGGCCTACTTTTGGACTTTGCGTAAATGGAATCACACAAAACGGTCTGCTGTGTGTCTTTACCCTTCTCTCAGCAGTGTCCCTGAGACTAAGCCATGCTGCTGCACGGAGCTGCACTGCTCATTCCCCGGGCCGAACAGTACTCCACTTCGTGAACAGGACACAACTTATTTATCCATGCTCCTGTTGATAGGTATTTGGGTTGCTTCCAGTTTGTGGCTATTGTGAACTGTCCTTTTAGGAACATTCTAGGACATGTCTTTCTGGAGAACAATATAAACTACTTCCTGCTGGGGAGACTTACCCAGGCAGGTATACCAGTATGTTCTGCATTCTGACGAAGGGCCCTGTGCAAACTAAAGGGCTTAGTTTAGACTGAATCAGGCCTGACAGGTCCAACGCCCAACTGTTGGTTCCCACTCCCTTCCATCTGTCTCTGGTAAATGGCACTGCCGTTTACTCTGTTCCTCAGCCCAAAACCTCTGGGTGTTCTTGCGTCTTTCTTTCCCGCCTACCCCTCAACCAGAGTTTCAAGTCCTGCCAGCGCTGCCAACACAATCGACCCCTCACCCCACCGCTCACCCTCCCCGTGACCACTCCCAGCACCACTCGCCTGCGTTGGGGCAGTAGGCACCTCCTACGGCCTGGCTTCCATTCTTTTTCATTGTGTGTGTGTGTGCATAAAGTGATTTATTAACATTTATATATAATTTACGTAATTCTCTTTTTTAAAAATAATTTATTTTGGTATCATTAATCTACAATTACATGTGCAATATTATGGTGATTAAACTACCCCCTTCATCAGGTCCCCCCCACCAACCCCATTACAGTCACGGTCCATCAGCATAGTGAGATGCTATAGAGTCACTACTTGTCTTCTCTGAGTTGTACAGCCCTCCCTGTTTTTTTTTTTTCCCAACATTACATCTGCTAATCGTAATGCCCTTTTTCCCTCTTATTCCTCCCTTCCCACCCATCTTCCCCAGTCCCTTTCCGTTTGGTAACTATTAGTCCGTTCTTGGGTTCTGTGAGTCTGCTGATGTTTTGTTCCTTCAGTTTTTTTTTTCTTTGTTCTTATACTCCACATATGAGTGAGATCATTTGATACTTGTCTTTTTCGGCTTGGCTTATTGCACTGAGCATAATACTCTCTAGCTCCATCCATGTTGTTGCAAATGGTAGGATTTGTTTTCTTCTTATGGCTGAATAATATTCCATTGTGTATATGTACCACATCTTCTTAATCCATTCATCTACTGATGGACACTTAGGTTGCTTCCATTTCTTGGCTATTGTAAATAGTGCTGCGATAAACATAGGGGTGCATATGTCTTTTTCAAACTGGGCCTGGCTTCCATTCTTGCCACAGAAATCCTTTTCAAAGGCAAAGCATGCACACAAGAGGACATGCTGCAGGACTCTACGAAGTTTGAAATTAGGCAAAACTGATTTATGGTAGAGGTCTGACTAATGGTTACCTCTGGGGTGAGAAAGAGCCCACGCAGGGTTATGGGGGAGACTTTCTGGGTGGGGACTGGAAATGTTCTAGATCTTGATGCAGGTTACTCAGGTGTTTATGTTGGGAAAATTTGAACTTTATGCGTTTTACTCTGTGTACTTTATATCTTGATTAAAAAGTTATATATGTACTTATGTATGTATATTATACCCATATAATACACATAACATACTACACATGTTATATGATGTTTGTATGTAGAAATCATGGCAGCCCTGTGTTATAAGACCTCCAATGGATTCTGTATCAGTTTGGGAGTTTTCCTCTCCCTAGAAAAACAGAACTAGTAGGAGATACATATTAAGAGATTTATGGCAAGGAATTGACTTATGTGACTGTGGGGGCTGGCCTGGCAGGTTGGAAATCCGTAGTGTAGGCTGTCAGGAAAGGCAGGCTGGAACTCTGTCGGTCATGGGCTGAAGATGCTGTCCACAGGTAGATTTACATTTCAGGAAAGCCTCAGCTCTGATTTTATGGTCTTTTCAGCTGACTGAATCAGGCCCACACAGATGATCTTGGATGATCTCCCTTTCTTAAAATCAACTGCTCATGGACTTTAATCATATCTACAAAACACCTTCCCAGCAACACTGAAATTAGTGTTTGAATGAATAACTGATCCTGTAGTCTAGTCAGTTTGACACATCAGACCCAACTACCCCCACTGCAAACCACATTTGCAATAAAACTCAAAGTGTGCTCTCCTCACTAGAAAGATTAGTTCTTAAAGGTGGGGGAGATATACCCAGGTATACCCCAAAAATGAACTTGCCTGTTTTGTTCACCACTATATGCCCAGGAACTACAACAATGCCTGGCACGTAGAAGGTGCTCAGTAAATGTGATGAATGAATGAATAATGATATCCAGCTTCCCCTTCTACGTTAGGATGGGTAGACATCTAGAACCCTTCTCCCCTGGACCTCACAGGAGTGGAGGAGCACCTCTGAGATGCCTTTCTCCCCGCATGCCTGCCTTCTGAGGTGGAATTAAACATGGGAGCTGTTCTTGCTATGCCATTTACTCAAAAAATCACTCTTGCTATGCCTCGGGCAACTTGGCTGCAAAATGGGGATGCCATCCCTTTTTTACTTGCTTCACTGGGTCACTGGGAGGACCAAGTGGAGGAAAGGATGGGAAAGGACATTGTAAAGCATGTGCACAAGAGGATGTGCTGTAGGATTCCATGTATATGGAGTTCATGTGCTCATGCAAGTGCCCAGAACAGCCTTTGTTCCTTCCCACCTCCGGATCTTTGTCTAGGCATGTCTCCCCCACCTAGAATGCCCTTCCTTGGAGTTTGCTTCAGATTTACTTCCTCCAGGAAGTCTTTCCCCATCCCCACGGGTTGGAAAATTTTGCCTGGTTTCAGCTTTGCCTCAAGTGGTTGTCTGTCAAAGTAACCAACACGCCAGTGTTTGGGAGGTAGACTTGCCTGATGATTCATGGCGCTGGAGTCACATTCCTGGCTCTCCATTCATTGAGTACATGAACTCAGGGGAGTGCCTTCACCTCCCATTTGCCCCTGGGGATTATGCTAACAGACCACTTAGGCTGCGTGATTGTTGTGGCCCAGATACTCCAGGTCATCTCATTCAGTCCTGACCACAACCACCGTGGAGTAGGTTTTGTCATTATTATAGGTTTTATTTTCACCTCTGCCTTATAGGTGAAGAAACACAGGCACAGAGAGGTTATGTGACTTGCCCAAGGTCACCCACAGGCTACAAGGCACAGCTGGGATTCAAATCCATACAGCCTCACTCCAGAGGCTGGGCTCCTAACCCCCAGCACACACCGCCTCTGGACCCTAATACAGACAGCATGGTAGTTCCGTTCTGGAGCTGGTCCCGGGCTCTGGAGGGAGCACAGGCAGCCGGGTTGTGGGGTGCCAGTGCTGGGCTGGCGTCAGTGACTGACAGCTATTGTCAGGATTGCTCTTCATGTGGGGCAGGCTGTGGCTGTTTCTCTGCACCTGGGGGTGCTGGGGCCCCAATATCTCCCAGGCCTGCTGACAGGAAAGGGCAAGGGAGACAGTAGGGAAGCAGGACAGGGAGAGAGAGAGAGACAAGAGCACAATTCTTATTTGATGTCATTTTCCAGTGAGCCACATTACAGGGGCTGAAGCCGTGAGGGGGGGTGCACCCTGTCCCCAGCATCCAGCTCATGAGAGGACTGGAGGCGCTCTCTATGAGGGGAGCCCAAGGGGTCCTCCCAGACTGCCCATCAGCAGGAGAACGGTGAGGAGCAGGGCTATGATGTGGGGCGCCAGGTGAGGGGCTGTGGCTGGGGCGGGGGTGAAGGGCTGCATCACGGCTCCCCTGTTGCAGAGGCGCCCCTCACAGCAGGAGCCCTGGAGGTCGATATTTGTCCAGGGACTGGTGGTGCCCATGATGGTGCAGGAGGGCCGGTGGCAGGTTCTGATGTACACAGGGACTGAGAAATTGCCTAGGGGTGGGGGCAGTGAGGAGCGGTCAGAACTGAGGGGGCAGACGCACCTGAGCCTCCAGCTCACAGGCCAGACCCACGACCAGTCCTCAGACTTACTTCCTGTCACCCTCCTTAGACTAGGGCCATGCCTCCTCTCTCAGTCCAGGGCCATGTCTCCCAGTCAGGCTCGTCCAGTCCTCTACCCTCAGGCCTGCCCTTCCACCTTTCCCGCTCCCAGCCCCTCACCAACGGTCATGCGGCCATTGCCCTGGAAGCAGACGCTTTGGTCCTGGTGGCACTGAACCCGTCGGGACTTCTCCGGGGTGCAGTCCTTTGGGTGGATGCCCACGCAGGCGTAGCACTCGATGCCGCTGAGAGTCTGCGGGTTGGGCGCTGGCAAGGGCATATATACGCACAGCAGGTTATGGTTCCCGGGTACCGTGATGCGGGTTGCGCACTGCACCCGGGCGCCCTCAGAGCCCCGCGCGGGGGCGCAGCCTAGCGCGCCGGGCGCAGGTGCCCAGCCGACGCCACGCCCCTCGCGCCCGGGCCGGCCCCTCCCAGCCCCGCGCACCTGGGCTCAGATTGGGGATGGTGTAGTGGTTCATCAGGTCGGCGTTGCATAAGTCGGTCGCGCAGCCGCGCAACACCGTGTAGTCCGGTGGCAGCGCGCGGTCGTTGGACCGCATCTGGCCGGTGGGCGGGCCTGTCCAGCAGCCTTTCTGCACCATGGTCACCGAGGCGCGGTACCCTGCGGGCGGCCGACGGGCGGCGATGGGGGCCTGGCGCGCCCTCTGCCTGCCGCGTCCCCCGCCCCCACGCCGCTCCTCTCCTCCTTGCCTCCCCTCTCACGTGTCTCCCTCTACTCTCAAATCTCTCCCGCCCCTGGCCTCCCCTCCTCCGCGCTTCTCTCCCACTCGCCTGGCTTCTCCCTGCTGCCCGTCCCTCTCTTCCCCTTCCCCTCCCGTCCCCTCTGCCCCTCCCTCTCGTCACCAGCCCTTTCCTGCGCCATCCCCCCCTTTCTTTCTCTCCCAGCCCCGCTCCCACGTCCTCTTCCTGCTTCCCCATTGCCTGCCCCTCTCCCCTTCCTGGCCCTCATCCACCCCTTTCTGTCTGCCGCTTCCTCCCTCCCTCACCTCCCCATTTCTATCCTTATCCTTCCCCTCCTCTTCTACCCAATTTCCCCAAAACTCTCGGCTCCTCCCTTCTCCGCCTTCGCTCCCCAATCTCTCGTCCTGCTCCCGCACCACTCCTTTCTCTCCTGCACTTCCTTCCTCCTTTTCCGGAGGCTTCCTGCCCCTCACCAGTGTCCACGGACGAGACAGCCTCAGAGCATCCGTGCGGACAGGACACGTTGGGGAGTTTCATGGCGCTGAGGTCAAAGGGCCCAAAGTAAATGTGTTGAAAGCTGTAGCATTGCAGGGCTTGGGACCCTGAGGAGAGGAGCAAGGGTGGGGTGAGAAGAGCAGGCCAGGGGTGAGCCTGTTTCAGGAACTCAAGTCTCCACCCTGCAAATGACAGCCACGCTGGCCAGCGTTCTGCTCCGAGGGGACAGGCCTTGCTGCCCTGGGAGAACCAGAGCTGCTGCTGAGGCTGGGGGCTGACTGTGCTTCCGTCCTGGCCAAATAATGGCCTCTCGGCACCTGCCAGTCTGGTTTTCTCCGCCCCCCCCCCCAGGGCTGTTCCACATCTCCACCCTCTTCCACGAAGCCCTCTAAGATTTAAATAAAGGAGGAAGTGATTCACTCCTGCTCTGCCCGTCCCTCTTCCAACTAAACTCACAATATCCAGTAGCACTACAAGGCCACTGATGGAAAACAAACACCCCAGAATGCGCAATGGTACATGCTGTCTCGCAGAGACCATACACACACACAGCCGCCCCCAGTGATACATGCACACTTAAAACACTTAAACGTCAACATACACACAAAATAAGAAAACTGACAGGCTCAATAAAAGCTCACAAATATACATCCTGAATGCCTCCCATGCAGGATTTCCATCTTCACACATAATGGAAGGACCACCTGGGCTCTCTATCAGCGCGTCCCAAATCAGGGCACAGTGTTGCACACACGTAAGTTCACACTCACAGACAGAAAACCGTGTGGATACAGAAACAAAAACAACTGCAGACAGACCCAGTAACAGGGAAGTCATGCCCAGAGGGAGACAAATACAGACCCAAGAATCACAGACACACAAATCAGATGAGAGACCACAATTAAGCACAGTAGAGATACACAAAAAGAGACCCACATACAATTTAAAATCACAGATGAAAGACACAAAGAGACACACAATACAGATACACAGAGAGACACACACACAACACAATACCTGACACACGTACACAGAGATGAATAGAAGCCTATGGAGCGCAGAGATGAACAAACACAGAGACACAGATATACAAACTTAGACGCATGTTTCTTTTACAAAGACAGGGAAGCTCAGTGATAAGCAGACCCATAAAGCATTTGTTCAAATGCCCAGACATTGAAATCTGGTCCAGAGAACCACTCACGAGCTCAGAGACCCAAGGACAGGCTGACACGTGGACACACACAGAATCCAGCTCTCTTCCACGGCTGCGCACGCGCACAGTCAGCAGAGCACTCAGCCCGCTCCTCCCGCCTTCAGCTCCCATCTTGGCAGCTTCACCAGTCCTGATAGGAGACGTCCCTGTCCTACCCAAACCGGGAAACAAGTTGCCTGAGGTAGAGGCCAAGGTTCCCCGCCAGCTTGGAAAGAACCCCCATGGGGCCCCAGAGGTACCCTTGAAGGGAAATGCGAGCAAGGAGGATGAGAAAGTCTGGGGTGGTGAGAGGAGACACCGGAGAAAATGACTGATGGGGAGGACAGAGGAGGGGGGAAAATGAGAAGGACACAGTCTCCAGGACTCTCCCCAACCAAGACCCAGGCCTCCAGGCCCCCAGCCCCTCCTCCCTCAGACCCAGGGGTCCAGGCCCCCAGCACCTCCTCCCTCAGACCCAGGGGTCCAGGCCCCCAGCCCCTCCTCCCT
>JAQQAC010008653.1:0-13532 GCA_029783875.1 Phataginus tricuspis
GACTGCCTAGGACCCTATGCGCCTATGTTCGCATCCTTTCCCTTCCTCCACCAGGGACAAGCTCACGGACACCCACACCTCTGGAGGGCGCCATTCACACAGCAACAATGTGAAGTGAGCTATACAAACTTAGAGAGAGCTCTGTGGTCATCTTTTTCTCCATATTCATTCATTCATTCATTCATTCAATCCATAGTCACTGATCACACTAAATTCACATTGGTTAGTAGTATAAATACAGTGGAGAAGAGAAACATGTTTCTATGTGGCAAATTTTAAACTTGCAAACACAAATGAAAATAGAATTCATAGAGTTGTCAAAAAGAAACATGACTGCAATACCTGTTCATTACTATTTGCTCTACTACTGTTCTCCCCCTCGCTCCTCTCCCTTTCCTCTCCCTGTCTTCCTCTGACCCCCACATACAGCCTTTGCTGTCACTGACAAGTGCCCCAGATCCTGCCCCGTCTCTCCCCTACCCAGTGAGCTAGAGCTGCTTTGCACTGGTTTTCAGAGGCCGATTGTTAGCACTCCTAACAGGAAAGCTAAGAGGCAGAATTCCTGGAGAGATTGAAATTCCAGCCACTTGTGGAAAGCAGGGATCCATATCTGGCTGCTAAGGGACAAAAGAAAGGCGGGCACTCCAGAGACTTGCTAATAAGGAAGCCCTTAGCAAGAGGGCTGCTAAAGGGGCAAGGATTGCACAGAGCTTACTGCTCAGGGGAAAGGAATTTACCCAGACTGATTCAAAAAGATATATGCAATCAATCAGCTTAAAAATGGCTGCGAGAGAGGTGAGACAGAGGCTTCCTCCTAAAACCGCATATAGTACGAAAATATAATTAATATAACGACTCCTGAAAGAGCAACAGGAAAAAGAACTGTGCCAGACTGCATACACCTGGAGAAAAGAGCAGACCTCACAGAACAGGGTAATGTACCAAAGCTGTGGCCTGGTGGGACCCAAGCCCTTCCCCGACACCAGCTCACAGGGCGGGAGGAGGAGAAATGGAGAGGGGAAGGAGTGGAGGCCTAGGACTGCTGAATGCCTAACTCCAGAGATCTGCTCTAGGAGCACAAACCTACATTTCATGGTGCTTGCATGGTACTCTCATGAGTAGGGGGTTGGAAAGCTAAGAGGCAGAATTCCTGGAGAGATTGAAATTCCAGCCACTTGTGGAAAGCAGGGATCCATATCTGGCTGCTAAGGGACAAAAGAAAGGCGGGCACTCCAGAGACTTGCTAATAAGGAAGCCCTTAGCAAGAGGGCTGCTAAAGGGGCAAGGATTGCACAGAGCTTACTGCTCAGGGGAAAGGACAGGTAGACAAAATTGTCTGGGTGCACTCTGCCCAGCAGGTTGGGAGCTTTCATGATCTTCAGGTGCTCCAGCTCCCTGGCTGGCCACACAGCTCTAAGGACCCCCACCGGATACACAGCCAACTGTGCCTTTCTCTTGGCCAGCCCCACCTAGCTCGCAAACCGGCAAGCCCTACCCTGGTGTTAGGCCAGCCAGAGGGAAGATCTGTCTACAGCAACTACAAGCACAAAGCACAGAGGCTTATATCTCTGTGCTCGGCCCACTGGTTCAGGCAGTGGAGTCAGGCATAGCAGCCAGGAAGCAGGAAACAGCTCTTTCCTTCCCCTAGGCACCAATACCACTCCCCAGCGACCCCCAACATTGCTCCAACGGCTGAACAGGGCCAGAGACTAGAGCTTCTGGGCATTAGAGGGCGCCATATACAAATATGAAATGCCAAAGGAACCTGGTTCAAAGTAAAATTAGTAATACGACTCTTGAAAAAGATTTAAATGACAAAAAAAAAAAAACATTTAAATGACATCAACTTCATGAATCTTCCAGAAAGGAAGTTAAAAATAAAAATCATTAACATGCTCATGCAAGTACGGAAAGATATTCAAGAACTCAGGAATGAATTCCTGTCGGAGATCCAATCGTTGTATTAAAAGCAGATTAGATACGGTGGAGGAGATGATAAATGAAATAGAAACTAGAGAAGAGAAATACAAAAAAGCTGAGGCACAGAGAGAAAAAAGGATGTCTAAGAATGAAAGAATATTGAGAGAACTGTGTGACAATCCAAATGAAACAATATTCGCATTATAGGGGTACCAGAAGAAGAAGAGAGAGAAAAAGGGATAGAAATTGTCTTTGAGGAGGTAATTGCTGAAAACATCCCCAGTCTGGGGAAGGAGATGGTCTCTTAGGCCATGGAGGTGCACAGATATCCCAACACAAGGGACCTAAGGAAGATAAAACCAAGACATATAGTAATTAAAATGGCAAAGATCAAGGATAAGGACAGATTATTAAAAGCAGCCACAGAGAGAAATAAGATCACATACAAAGGAAAGCCCATCAGGCTATCATCAGACTTCTAAGCAGAAATCTTACAAGTCAGACGAGGGTGGCATGATGTATTTAATGCAATGAAACAGAAGGGCCTGGAACCAAGATTACTTTATCCAGCAAGATTATCATTTAAATTTGAAGGAGGGATTAAACAATTTTCAGATAAGCAAAAACTGAGAGAATTTACTTCCCCAAAACCATCTCTACAGTGTATTTTGAAGGGACTGCTATAGATGGAAGTGTTCCTAAGGTCTAATAGCTGTCACCAGAAGTAATAAAACCACAGTAAAGAAAGTAGAACAGCTAATTACTAAGCAAATGCAAAATGAAATTAACTATCCCCAAAGTCAATCAAGGGATAGACAAAGAGTACAGAATATGATAACTAATATATAAAGAATGGAGGAGGAAGAAAAAGGAGGAGAAAAAAAAGAGAACCTTTAGATTGTGTTTGTAATAGCATATTAAGTGAGTTAAGTTAGACTCTTAGATAGTAAGGAAGTTAACCTTGAACCTTTGGTAACCATAAATCTAAAGCCTGCAAGGCAATAAGTACATACCTATCCATAATCACCCTAAATGTAAATGGACTGAATGCACCAATCAAAAGACACAGAGTCACTGAATGGATAAAAAGGCAAGACCCACTATATGCTGCCTACAAGAGACACACTTTAAACCCAAAGACATACACAGACTAAAAGTAAAGGGATGGAAAAAGATTTTTCATGCAACTAATAGTGAGAAAAAAGCAGGAGTTGCAGTACTTATATCAGACAAAATAGACTTCAAAACAAAGAAAGTCACAAGAGACAAAGAAGGACATTACATAATGATAAAACGGTCAATCCAACAAGAAGATATAACCATTATAAATATCTATGCACCCAACACAGGAGCTCCTACATATGTGAAACAAATACTAACAGAATTAAAAGGAGAAATAGAATGCAATGCATTCATTTTAGGAGACTTCAACGCTCCACTCACTCTGAAGGACAGATCAAGCAGACAGAAAATAAGTAAGGAGACAGAGTCACTAACAACACGCTAGAACAGATGGACCTAACAGACATCTACAGAACTCTACACCCAAAAGCAGCAGAATACACATTCTTCTCACATGCACATGGAACATTTTCAAAAATGGATCATATACTAGGCCACAAAAAGAGCCTCGGTAAATTCAAAAATATTGAAATTGTACCAACCAGCTTCTCAGACCACAAAGGAATGAAACTAGAAATGAATTATGCAAAGAAAATGAAAAATCCCAAAAACACATGGAGGCTTAATAACATGCTCCTAAATAATCAATGGATCAATGCCCAAATAAAAACAGAGATCAAGCACTATATGGAGACAAATGACAAGAATAATTCAACACAGCAAAATCTGTGGGACGCAACAAAGGCTGTGCTAAGAGGAAAGTATATTGCAATACAGGCCTACCTCAGGAAAGAAGAACATTCCCATATGAGCAGTCTAAACGCACAATTAACAAAACTAGAAAAAGAAGACAAATGAGACCCAAAGTCAGTAGAAGGAGGGACACAATAAAGATTAGAGCAGAAATAAATAAAATCGAGAAGAATAAAACAATAGAAAGGATCAACGAAAGCAAGAGCTGGTTCTTCGAGAAAATAAACAAAATGCATAAACCACTAGCCAGACTTATCAAGAAAAAAAGAGAGTCTACTCACATAAACAGAATCAGAAATGAGAAAGGAAAAATCACTATCCTGGACAGCACAGAAATACAAAGAACTATTAGAGAATACTATGAAAAATTATATGCTAACAAACTGGATAACCTAGAAGAAATGGACAACTTTCTAGAAAAATACAACCTTCCAAGGCTGACCCAGGGAGAAACAGAAAATCTGAACAGACCAATTACCAGCAATGAAATTGAATCTGTAATCAAAAACCTACCTAAGAACAAAAGTCCTGGACCAGATGGCTTCCTGCTGAATTTTATCAAACATTTAGTGAAGACCTAATACCCATCCTCCTTAAAGTTTTCCAAGGAGTAGAAGAAGAGGGAATACTTCCAAACTCATTCTATGAGGCCAGCATCACTCTAATACCAAAACCAGGCAAAGACACCACAAAAAAAGAAAACTACAGACCTATATCCCTGATGAACATAGATGCGAAAATACTCAACAAAATATTAGCAAACCGAATTCAAAAGTACATCAAAAGGATCATCCATCATGATCAAGTAAGATTCATTCCAGGGATGCAAGGATGGTTCAGCATTCGAAAATCCATCAACATCATCCACCACATCAACAAAAAGAAGGACAAAAACCACATGATCATCTCCATAGATGCTGAAAAAGCATCTGACAAAATTCAACATCCATTCATGATAAAAACTCTCAACAAAATGTGTATAGAGGGCAAGTACCTCAACATAATAAAGGCCATATATTACAAACCCACAGCCAACATTATACTTAACAGCGAGAAGCTGAAGGCTTTTCCTTTAAGATTGGGAACAAGACAAGGATGCCCACTCTCCCCACTTCAATGCAACATAGTACTGGAGGTCCTAGCTATGGCAATCATACAACACAAAGAAATAAAAGGCATCCAGATTGGCAGGGAAGAAGTTAAATTGTCCCTGTTTGCAGATGACATGATATTGTACATAAAAAAACCCTAAAGACTCCACTCCAAAACTACTAGATCTAATATCTGAATTCAGCAAAGTTGCAGGATACAAAATGAATACACAGAAATCTGTTGCATTCCTATACACTAATGATGAACTAGCAGAAAGAGAAATCAGGAAAACATTTCCATTCACAATTGCATCAAAAAGAATAAAACACCTAGGAATAAACTTAACCAAGGAAGTGAAAGACCTATACTCTGAAAACTACAAGCCATTCATGAGAGAAATTAAAGAAGATACCAACAAATGGAAACATATCCCGTGCTCATGGATAGGAAGAATTAATATTGTCAAAATGGTCATCCTGCCTAAAGCAATCTACAGATTCAATGCAATTCCTATCAAAATACCAACAGCATTTTTCAATGAACTAGAGAAAACCATTCTAAAATTCATATGGAACCACAAAAGACCCTGAATAGCCAAACCAATCCTGAGAAGGAAGAATAAAGCTGGGGGGATTATGCTCCCCAACTTCAAGCTTTACTACAAAGCCACAGTACTCAAGACAAGTTGGTACTGGCAGAAGAACAGACCCATAGACCAATGGAACAGACTAGAGAGCCCTGATATAAACCTGAACATATATGGTCAATTAATATATGATAAAGGAGTCATGGACATACAATGGGGAAATGACAGCCTCTTCAACAGCTGGTGTTGGCAAAACTGGACAGCTACATACAAGAGAATGAAACTGGATTATTGTTTAACCCCATACACAAAAGGAAACTCAAAATGGATCAAGAACCTGAAGGTAAGTCCTGAAATCATAAAACTCTTAGAAGACAACATAGGCAAAAATCTCCTTAATATAAGCATGAATGACTTCTTCCTGACCATATCTCTTTGAGCAAGGGAAACAAAAGCAAAAATTAACTCATGGGACTACATCAAACTAAAAAATTTCTATACAGCAAAGGACACCATCAACAGAACAAAAAGGCATCCTACAGTATGGGAGAAATATATTTGTAAATGACATATCCGACAAGGGATTACCATCCAAAGTATATAAAGAATGTACATGCCTCAACACCCAAAAAGCAAATAACCCAATTACAAAATGGGTAGAGGATATGAAAAGACAGTTCTCCAAAGAAGAAATTCAGATGGCCAACAGACACATGAAAAGATGCTCCACATCACTAATCATCAGGGAAATGCAAATTAAAACCACAATGAGATATCATCTCACACCAGTGAGGATGGCCACCATCCAAAAGACCAAGAACAACAAATGCTGGCGAGGATGTGGAGAAAGGGGAACCCTCCTAAACTGCTGGTGGGAATGTAAGCTAGTTCAACCATTGTGGAAAGCAATAAGGAGGTTCCTCAAAAATCTAAAATTAGAAATACCATTTGACACGCGAATCCCACTCCTTGGAGTTTACCCAAAGAATACAACTTCTCAGATTCAAAAAGACATATGCACCCCTATGCTTATTGCAGCACTTTTTACAATAGCCAAGATATGGAAGCAACCTAAGTGTCCATCAGTAGAGGAATGGATAAAGCAGATGTGGTACATATACACAATGGAAGACTATATACCCATAAGAAAGAAACAAATCCTGCCATTTGCAACAACATGGATGGAGCTGGAGGATATTATGCCCAGTGAAATAAGCCAGGTGGAGAAAGACAAGTGCCAAATTATTTCCCTCATTTGTGGATTATAACAATGAAGCAAAACTGAAGGAACAAAATAGCAGCAGACTCAGAGACTCCAAGAAGGAACTAGTGGTTACCAAAGGGAAGGGATGTGGGAGGGTGGGAGAAAGGGATTGTGGGGTATTATGTTTAGTACACATGGTGTGGGGAATCACTGGGACTGAACTGGGGTATGAGTGGGCAGTTGGTAGTATGCGTAAATGTAGTAACCACATTGTTTTTTCATGTGAAACCTTCATCAGAGTGTATATCAATAATACCTTAATAAAAATAAATAAATAAATAAAGGTGTTTACATTCTGCCAGAATGAGTTACTTTAAGCAAGAGTAGGGGAAGAAAAAAGGGATGACAAAAAAGAGAGGAGGAGAGACAGGTAGAGAAAGAGAGGAATGAAAAATAGGAGCAAAAGCAGATTGGCTAGAAAATAAAGAAGGAGAAAAAGGAAGTAGAAAGAGACAGAATGAAGTCCAGGTTTAGGGTAGCTGAAAATCAGCTTCCCTCCTCTGGATGTTGACCTCTAATGTGACCCTAGAATCAGGCGATCCTTAACTCTGACCCCACACCAAGCCCACATCCTGACCATAAAGATCTTCTCATCACCAGCTCCTGACCCTGACCGGGCTGAGCCCTGACCCCTTACCCTAAAGCCTTGACTGTTGTTTGTACTGCAGACTTGAACTTTAAAGAACCTAAACTAGTCATTCCCCAAGCATCCATTCACCCCCAGAGATAGTGCTCCTCCGAGCAACAGTGTGTGAGGCAGCCTGGGCCCTGCCGGCCTTCCTCCTCCCCTGAAACTATGCCTTGCAGGGTAATAGTCACAGACAATCCTTATTTTCCAGAGAACTGGAAGCCTCCGAGCACGTCAGGCTCTCCCCAGACACCTGCTAAATGCAGGTGGAGCCATCTAGAACATGCCCAGGATAAACTCATTTGCCCAGTCATTGACCTTTTTTAGGAGGAACTGTGTCCCAAATCAGCATGCAACTAATTCCACTAATTACCTAATGCATAAAAAATGGCCAGCACAGGGATCAGAGGATAAATCACCGTGGGATGAAGAAACCTGAGCAGGACCTTCAAGCAATCCCACCTTACCATGCCCCTTAAAAAGCTTCTCGTGCTAATGAGCGGGGAGATGAATTTGGACTTTCCCTCCTGTCTCCTTACTCCACCACCACGCAAGAAAGCTTCTTCCTTTTGCAAAAGCCAATGCCCATGTTGGGTTGTGGTGCAAGCTGGGTAGTGGACCCCTATTAGGTTACACTTACTCTGTATCAACTCTGTCCCCCTTCCTACAAGTCCTCCCAAGCCGCTTTTTGAAAAAAACAAAATCACTTCCTGCCTGATTCTTCCCCCCACTGCCTCCTCCGTTCTCATCACGTATATTCAGCTGTCTGGGTACATTTCTCTGCTTCTATTTTTTCTCCTTCCACTCAGCCTTCCTTGCCCACTTTCCATCGTCCCCCTTCTTGACCATCCCTCTTACCAAAGTCACCAACACCCTCTCCCATTGCTACACTTGCCCGGCGCGCCTCAGGCTGGAGTTGCGGCATTTGACCCAACACTGTACTTCTTCCCGGGCATCAGCCCCCTACGGGCAAATACAAATCAAAAAGGAAAGAAAACGTCACCCTCCCTGGCACAAAAAGGGAAAGAGATCCCCCTTTATTTCAGAGCATTTTCTATAGAAAATGTATCATTGAACTTCTCTGTCTCTGACAGGTGTATGGAAATCTTTTTAAAAATTTCAGTGGCCTCTTGCCAGCTTTACAACCCAGGGATGTCTTTCTCCAGGACATGGGAGCCACTCTTTGAAATGTAATAGCAAGGAAGGTCCCGCCCCTATGTCCCAGTTATGTGGGGGGGGGAGGGGGCAGGAGCCTAAGTCAGGTGGGCCCCTCCCTCCAAGTTGCAAAACCATCTCCATCAAGATATGAGAAGTTCATTTCTCCTCTGGAGAAAGCCAGCTAACTGACACCGCCGGCCACCCCGACTACCCGGTGGGTTTAGGGGGAAGTTCACGGGACAAGTGCTGCTGGGCAGTCCTCTTACTTGAGGACTGGCTGCTGTTTGTCTTGAGAGCGTGTGCGCTGGCTTATATCTGCCGGCCGCATAAGGGCTCAGCTTGCTTTCTGTCTGCAGTTTCTCAGTGGATTGCCTGCGATGGTCATCCCATTCTGTCTTTAATGCTTAGTCAGTAATAAAACTGCCTTTTATTCCCTCTTCTACCTGTGTGGAGAGATTTGGGGTTGAGAGGAACCTTTCCTTTTAATTACATTTTCCTGGCCCCCCAACCTGGTGAATTTGTAAGACATCATCCTGCTATTCACTCCTGTTTTAACCTGGTTCACCAGCCTTTGAATGTGGCTGTTGCCCAGGGTCTGTGCTGGCTCCTTCCTCTCACTGTTCACAAGCCCTCCACTCTCCTTTCATGACTTTTCTTCATAAGCACATGCCTCTCAAATCTCTAACTCTAAGCAGGACCTGGCCCCTGAACTCCAGGCTTGGATATCCAGCTCCCCACTGGACATCTCCATTGGGATGTCCATTGGAAACACTTGTGGTGAGCACAGTTTGTGTTCTGGCTGCCCAACATGTCTTTAATGGCTTTGCTGTATTTGGGGAGTTTTCTGCCTCTCTAAGGCAAAAGCCAGAAAACTTTTCCCAGGATCCCTTGCAGGAATCACATAGACATGAGACCCAGGCCTGTTCAGTCACAGGCACCCACACAAGACACAGGCTTGTAAGCAAACAGCACCACAAAGCAGAAGGCACATGACGTTGGTTGTTCTGAGCAAGGGCAGGTGGTGGTGGTGGTGCAGTAACTTCTGGACTCCAGGGCCAGCTTCAGCAGTGCAGTGCGCATTGCAGTTTCTGGGCCTGACAGTGGGTCAAAAGAGCTGGACCCAGGCTGTCCCTGGCCCCGTCGTCTGGGGTCGTCCTGGGCCGCATGACCTTCGAGCCTGCTTCTCTGGTTCCCCGGGAGTTCTGTGGTCTCTGCACAGTGTCCTTCAGTAAATTCCTTTTCTGCTTCTACCAACTGGAGTGAGTTGGGTTGTTTACTCCTGAATCAGCTCCTGTCCCGAATCGGTTCCCCCTCTTAGGGAAGGGCTCCACTGTGCACCCAGTCACCCCACTTTTCTTGCCCTCAGCATCCATTCCTGGCCCTCCTGTACCCTAAATGTCTTTTACTGCCACCCAAGTTCTGACCACCCTCAATTCTTTGCATTTAGGCAATGGCCTTCCCCTGGCCACCCTGCCGCCACTGGTGCCCACTAGCCTCCAGTCCCTTCTTTCCCTTTGGCTGAGATGAACTTTCTCAGGTCCTTCTCCAATCTGGTTACCTTTCCAGAGTTCCCCAAGTCCACTGGACCCGACCCAGAGCACGCAGGGCTCTGCACGATTCGGCCCCCCGAACCCCATTCTTCAGTTACATCACATTATTGTTTTCAACTTAATTTTTTGAAGAGATATTATACTTACATAACTCAAAAATGATATATGTGTGTAAAAGCACGAAAGTCTCTGTTCCATCCCCGTTTCCTACCTGCCTGGGCCCCCAGTGGTGATTTCTGCTATTAGCAAATTACGAAGCTTTCTATAGTTTCTTTATGCAAGTCAAATGAGAATTTTAAAAACTGTCATAAAACATACATAACTGTTCATAAAACATAAAATTTAGTACCTTAGCCATTTTTGAGTTTGGTGACATTAAATACATTCACACCCTTGTGCAACCCCTGTCACCGTCCAGCTCCAAAACCTTTTCATCTGAAAACTCTGTTCCCATTAATCAATAACCCCACTCCAGTCCCTGGCAACCACCTTTCTACTTTCCATCTCTATGAATTTGACTATCTTAGGTACTTCATATAACAGGAATCATGCAATATTTGTCTTATGTGTCGGACTGAGTTGGATTCTTAGACATCCTACTAGTGTCTGAGAATTGCTTGGTGTGTGTGTTGGGGGAACACACCCCCATCAACATTGGAATTGGGTCTGGAAACTCTAATAAAAATTCTCTAATGACTCATGATGTTGATCATCTTTTTGTATGCTTATTGGCCATTAAATAATTATTTTCTCATTTTCCCTTTTACTTATGAAAAACATGGCACACAATACGCTGTCTGGCCTCTTGTTTCCCCACTTTATAGCATATCCTGGACGTATTTCTGTATCTGAAGATAGAGAGATCTCTCGTTCCTTAATAGCCACACAGGAGTCCATGATACGGACCGTGGCTAATTCAACCAGCTGCCTGTTAACGAACATTTCAGTGTTTGATCATATCAACAGTTCTGAGGTGACTAGCCTTGCACGGATGTCATTTCATGTGTTTGCAATTCCCAGAAGTGGGCTGGTTAATCAGAACGTAAGTACAGTTTTGATTTTGATGGAAATTGCCAAATTACCCTCCCCAGGGATCGTACCGATATGTACTGTAACCTGCTGTGCAGAAGAGCCACTGTTTCTCTGTAGATTCAGCACATGAGGAGCTAGCGCACTTTTCAATTTCTGCCAAGCTGATTGATGGAACATTTCGCAGTGTAGTTGTAGTGTGCATTTCTCCTGGTAAGGGTGGGGTTGAATATAAAGGATCATGTGCCCTTCCTTTTCTGTGCACTCCCTTTTTCCTTATGAGTATCCATACTACCCGTTCTTCTCTATCCTCTAACCAACAGTCATCCTCTCTCATCCAGGTTTTCCCCCATGTAATTCTTTCTGCCAACATCATCTGTCCCTTTCTAGACTCATTTCCAATGTCACCTCCTCCAGAAAGCCACCTGCGATGTGTCCAGAGTGGATCAACCCTTGTTTGGTTGCCGTTCTTCTGAGTTCCCATATACTCAGGGTGCATCCTTATCACGTCCCCTGGGTCTGTATTGTAAATGTTCAAAGTCCTCTGGAAAGGAGTAGAAAGTCTGAATGAGGATGAGAGAGTGCACACACAGTGTCTGATGTATGCAGCGTGCTCAAGAAGCTGGCGGCTGATACTGTCACAGCCCTCGAATCAAACCCACTTCCCTTTTATCAAGCAAGGCCTGCTCTGCGCATAATACACTCCACGTAATACACTTTCCTTTCATTACCTCACTTGACACTGACAATGACCCTAGGAAATGGGAATCTTTATCCCCATCTTGCAGTGGGAAGCTGAGTGCTCGAAAGGTATTTAGTATGTGCCAGGGATTCCAAGGGTCATGGTCTTGGTCATTTGGCATAAATACCTGCATCACTGGCATATGACCATGAAAATTAAATTTAGGCGAAATGCCCAAGCCTTTGCCTGGCACACCTGGGTGCTAAATAAATGCTTGATTCTGTTTGCAGAATGGCCGCCTCAGAATAATTGGTCTTTTCTGACTCTAATGTGTTGAGTGGAAGAAAGCACGGCCCACCTTCCAATTCCCCAACCCCCACTGATTCTAAGGGATGGAAAATGCCCTAGACAGAATTCAAAGCTACTCCAAGTATTTTAACAGAGAGAATGAAGCATAAGACTTCCTTGATCTCAACCTAGCAGCCACTGGGATCCAGACAAAACACAGGTCACTCATGTCCCTTTTCTCTCTGTCCACCTTTACTGGCTCCCCAGCTCACTCAGAGTAGAGCCAAAATCCTCATCTGGCCTGGGGGGCCTTCATCCTCCTGCCCCACCCTGTCATTTCTGCCCACTTTTGGTTGGAGGGAACTCATCACATGGTCTACCTAGAGGCAAGGGGGGCTGGGAAATACAGTCCTTGGCTGGACAGTATCCACCCACCCCCGTTCCATTGGTGGAATGTGGTCACACGGTCCACCTGGAGGCAAGGGAGGCTGGGAAATATAGTCCCTGGCTGGGCAGTTTCCTCTTAGTAATATGTACACCCTGAAGACAGCATGGATCTTTCATAGACATTTATCTCTGCCACATTTTGTGACCTTGGGCAAGTTATTTAACTCCTCTGGGGCTCAGTTTCTTTACCTATAAAATTGGGTTAATTGGCCAATTGATCCAATAGGATCTCCCTGTAGTTGTGGTCATGATTCAATGAGTTGAAATACACTAAATGTCTGGACTTGGGACAGAGTGAGGGCTCAGAATATCCCCTATTTTTATCATTTGCTGAGCACCTACTTTGGGTTACATATAGAGCATAATCATCACCATAGTCCAGGAGGTGCAGGTAATCATCACACCTGCTTTACAGAAGAGGCTGAAGAAGTTCATGGAGGGGAAGTGAATGACCCAAGGCTATGCAATCAGGGAGCCACAGAGTCCGGCCTGGTAGGAAACAGTCTTACACAACAAGGACTGTTGGAATTTTTGCTAAACAGCCTCACACCCAGCCTCTGCATTTGCCACTTGAAATATGCCAGAGCACCAGGAAGATTGCCTTAATGCCCTGACTTGGTCCTTACACTGCTGGGCCCCCGCTGGCCTTTCCCCTCTCATCACCTATCACTCTCCTCTTCCCCACGACAGTCTAGCCACCTACCTTCTTTGTAACCCTCACAGAAGCCAAGCCTGATCTTACCACAGGGACTCTGTTCCTGCTCTTCCCACGTGCCTTTCCAGGGCAGGCTCTACCTTGTCATTCTGCTCTCAGCTCAGATGGCACCTCCTCAGGGTGGCGCTCCCTGATCCTAGCTGAGTCATTTACTGTCCCATCAGCTGGTTCTCACTCTCCACCCAGAACCCAGCACTGTATTTTGTGCTCATGTATTTGATTAGCGTCGGTCTCTCTCACTACACTGTGAGCTCAACAGAAGCAGTGGCCTCAGGCTTGAGGGTCTTCCTGTATCCCT
>JAQQAC010008662.1:0-12895 GCA_029783875.1 Phataginus tricuspis
CCGGAGCGCTGGGGGAGAGGAGCGCTCGGTCTGCTCGCGGCTCCGTACCTTACCCGCCTTGCCGAGACTCCCGCCGGAGTGCTGGGGTGCAGGGGCGCTCTCGTCTCGCTGGATCGTGTTTCTGTCCCGCCTCGCCGGGTGCCGAGTCCTCTGTCCGGCGTGTCTGGCCGCCGGAGCTCTTGGGGGGGGAGCGCTCGGTCCCACCGGATCACCGCCCGTCCGCCTCACCGGCTGCCAAGTTCTCACAGGTGTAGCTGTACGCTGTGCACTTTCCTGTGTATTCTGGTCTCTCTTTTAGGGATAGTTGTATTTGCTGTATTTTCGTGAATAAATATAATGTTGGGAGGAATTTTTCTGCTTGTCCATTCACGACGCCATATTCCCGGAAGTCCTGCACCCTGTATTTCTTGTACTAAATATAAAGTGCTACAAAAACCCTTTTGCTCCACAAGACAGAAAAATTTCAGTTCTGCTACACTATATTTTTAATTTTGCCCCTCCCAGTAGTTGCCTTGCCTTCTGCTATGTTTGAGGGGATGAGAATGGTCAGGGTCAGCAGGTAGGATGGAAGGAAGGAGCCCAGCAGCTGACTGTGGAGAAGTAGGAGTGAGGCAGGGAAAAAGCAGGTGCAGGTGAGTTACGGCAAAGGGAGGCTGGGGCAAGCGGGTGGGTGGAACTCTTAAGGATGCTGTGAACTGGGAGTTAAACCTCTCCAGGAAGGGTGTTCCGCATGAGTAGAGGACTTCCTGCCTTTTTACCAGTTGTCTCTCTCTGTTGTAGGGGAAATAAACACTGCTGTACCCGAAACCCCATTGGGGCAGGAAGGAGAGGTGTGGGGTCGGGCTGGATCTCCTCTTTCTCTTGAGGCGCCTTCCAAGGAGGAGGCAGCAATGACCCCCTGCGTGGGGGTTGTGAGCTTACAGTCACAGGCTGCTCACAGCAAGCTGCACCCTGGGGCCTTGACAGGGACAGCAGCCTGTGTGCCCTGGCCTACAGTCTCACGCACCCTTGCCTAAGTTTGGGAAAGAGTCCACGGGTGACCCTGGAGGGCTTGGGTTGCCACATCGGGCCCACCCTCGCTTTGATGTGTTCTTTTCCTTGCCTTGTCCTACTCTGTATAACCCACTGGGTCACAGAAGCCCCACTAAAAAATCAGAGACAGCTAAGGAATGGAACAAATCCATCAAACACATGTGCTTTAGGGATGAGAGAAGAGGGAGAGGAAAATACTTATTTGGGGTCTGAATTCAGTCCCTGCCAGGTATTTTCAGTTAAATCATATACTTCTGGCTTTTCCAGTGATTTCTGTACTGTATCTTTAATATTCTCACTGTCCTGAAGCAGAATGTAGGGCCTTCTGTATAGTGAGACCATCTGATGTAATCCCTGACTTGTGATGCTTCGCTGCTCAAGTTTGGGGAATTCCACAGGACTGTGCTGTCTAAGTAAGATTTTCAAGAAGTTGAAAAGTATGACTCGCATACAAATATAGGTGAACACATTCCAGAGATTTACTTAATTCATTACTGAGGGAACCAGCAGGATGGTAACACGAGTTCAAAGAGCATTTGAGGGACTGAATATAGGTATAGAAGAAAGAATGTTGGAATAAGATTGCTAAACTACCTACAAAATTGGTTCATATCCTACAGGACAATAAAACAGAAACCTTTGGGATTACCTTTTCTACTGGAAAAAAATCTGCAAGTTAATATGGATCTTCACAGATTCTGGACCCTAATCAGTAGTAAATAGTCAAAGAAACATCCTCTAGATAGTGAAATAGACCCAGTAAGGGCCTGTTAGACAATGTTCCCAAATGGCACTGAAAGGGTATGCAGCCCTCATTTTGCCTTACAGTCATGTTTTAGATAATTTTCTTAACACACCAAACCTTGACAATGAGAAATCGAAGTCTTAGAAGACAGTGAAGCAGGAGAGAGAGCATTTCCAGGTCGCAGTGGAGGAGTCCTGAGTGTAGAGGTGGTGATGATAGCAGTTAGGAATTTTCAAGTATTTATGTGGTAAGCACCAGTGCTTTCTATCTCGTGAGCTCATTTCAGATTCCCAGTAATCCTCTTTCCACTTGACAGGGTGTGAGACAGGCACATGAAGGTTAAATGGCTTGTGCAAGGTCACATGTAGCTAGAAAGGGGCAGGATCAGAATTTGAACAACAGCAGTCTGGCTTAGATCGACCTTCAATCAGGCATCCAATGGAGAGTGGGGAGTGGGGTGTCGGAGAAGGGAAATGTCTGTGAGTTTTTGAAAGAAGAAGGGTGTGAGTTGTGCCAAGGATGATTTTTAGTCCTCAAGGGCTTCAGCTGGAGCTCTGCCCCTGCCCACCCCACTATGTGCCATCGCCAGGTGTCTTTACCAACAAGACAGAAGTCTCTTTCCAACTAGTATCTGAGTCTCAGAGGGATAAATGTGTTAACAATATGAACACTACAGTTACTTTATTACTTGTAGGCATCTTTGGATAATAGGTTTATATGATAAGTATAACATTTAAAATTCATTTCTTCTCTGTTCTATTAAGGTTCGAACAGGAACAGTTGTCCCAGTGGGTGCAGAAAAGGGCATGAATTTATGCGGATTCGCAGTCTCTGTCCTGTTTTAACCCCTGCCGCCAGATTATTACTTTGCCTTTTCTTCTCCCTTAGATACGGCAGGATTGTTTCCACTAAGACCATAGTGGACAAGACCACAAACAAGTGCAGAGGTGAGAGGACAGCTCTTGTTGGTGACAGAGCAACTGTGAGCGATCCTATCCCTCACCTCTGCCCTTTGCTGCCAGGAGTCCCTAGTACCCAGTGCCAGGGAAGAGCCTCTAAGGCTTTCATGCTGAAAAGACTAGTAGGTATTTAGATTCTTTGCTGACCAGATCGCTAGAGCTGCAAATGTAAAGTGCACACAGAGCATTTTGTAATTCCTCAGCTTACTTTGGACTAATGTTTCCCCGGATTGGGTGGTGGATGTGGGTGGGTGAGATCATTTCTACTTTGCAAAGCATTGTAAATGCCTTTTGCTGATACTGGGGGGATGACTTGTTGGGTGTTATTTTGTGAGAATCAATAGTGTTGTCAGGGTTTTGGAGAGTTCTAGGTGGGGATAGAAGATTGGAAGAAGGGGGAAGGTCTGTGGGCTGGGGAGTGGCCTCTTCAGCAGGCAGCTGGTCATCTGTAGTGGAGAGGCTGATTCCCTACATGCCCAGCACTTCTGGGCGAGCGATCCAGACCACACTAAGGGGTTCTTCTGGAAGTGCTGTGGATTATTAGAAGAGCCTAGTTTCTGAGACCTCAGGTTTCTTAAGGGGGGAAGGCAAGGATACCACAGGACCTCATTGCCCTTGGCATTCTTAGCTATAAAGTAGAGCAGATCTCACAGAGCTTGAGGGACACAGGGATAGCCACTGGCAACCTCCTCATTTCTCTGTCTCCCGACCACTTCTGTTCCGTGGTTCGTAACACTTCCTCCGTCTCCTGAAGAGCCTGGGCTTCCCGCCCCCTCACAGCCCCATCTCCCAATGACACTGTGTCTATGGCTTCGTGGACTTCGACGGTCCTTGGGCAGCACAGAAAGCTGTAATAGCACTGAGAGCCAGCGGTGTGCAGGCGCAGATGGCCAAGGTGAGCGCACCTCCCCATGTCTGCTCCTCCAAGGGTCCAGCACAGGGCTTCCAGGGGGTTTCAGAATCGTGAAGGTGCTGGGCAAGGGCTCTCTGCCGGCTCTCCCAACTGATACCCAGACAGAGTAAGGCCAGGTGCTCACTGACAGCCCCTTGTCTGTGACAGGGAGCTCTGTCACCTCTGCTCCTCTTGCCAACTGGTATTATAAGCAGGAAAGAGGGCCAAGAGGCTTCTTCCTTTCTTCCTGCTGTTTCTCCGTCTCCACTCACTTCCCTGCCAGACAGCTGATTGGCAACATTCTGTGAAGAAGCCAGTTGTGCAGCCCAGAAGCTCAGAGCAGTGCTCTCTGCCTCCCGGTACTGTTCTTCAGGTCGGGTCGGGGTGGCTGGAGGGGTTGGGGAGAGGGAAGCTAGAGTATGGAAGGGAACCATCCCTCCTTGCCAGACCTGTCGGGAGCTTTTATTTTTACTGAGACTACTAGAGAACTGAGGCTTTTCTGCCCCTACTTCTCTTAGGCAGGGTTGCCCCCTTCCTTTTCTGTGGCGGCTGAAGGAGGAGAAAGCCTGGGAGGAAAGGCAGAGGAGAGATTAAGGCTGCTAGTGTCCCACTGCCTAGGGCAAAGGGATTGCTGAAATTCTTGAAAGTACAGCTGTCTGGAGTTACTCCCATTTTTCACATTCTCTCCTCTGGAAGAGCTCTCCCCCAACCTTTCCTGGAGAAAAGCCTCTGACAGTAGAGTCAGGAGCCATTGGAGTCTTAGGAGACTGGGATGGTGGCTCTGTGAGCCGTGCATCCAGCACATGCCCTCCCCGTCCTCTTTCCCCCTCTTCCTGCTTTCCCTCGTCAGGGAACCGACAGGCATTCCTTCTCAGACTCTGTTGTGGCCAGGAGAGGGGGTGGGGGTGGGCATGAGGCAAAACGATGCAGCCCACAAGAGTCCAGTGCCAGGACAGACCGGCGGGCGCTGTGGGGTGCTCCTCTGCCTGATTCTTGAAGAGATGTCAAGACTTCATTAGTGACTTGTGTTATGGGCATGTACAGTACTGTGAATATTAAATCTGTGTGCCTGGACTCAGTATACAGCCCATGGTAGTGGAACTGGGTATTACCAGTAGTTGTTAAGATTTTATTTATGTGGGACCCTTCCTGCTATCTCTTTCCTGAGATGTCATCTTGACGATGAGGGCTGAGGGTGGGAGAGAAGAGATGTGAGCCTCGTTTTCCTCACTTTTATTTCAATAGCAACAGGAACGGGACCCCATAAATTTATACATACCGAATCTCCCACTGTCAGTGGATGAGCAAGAACTGGAGGGGATGTTGAAGCCCTTCAGACAAGTTATCTGCACTTGAATCCTTTGAGGCAGCAGGGGAACTAGCAGATGGGCTGGCTTTGCAACGTGAGGGATGCCAAGAATGGGAATGATGAGGTTGGTAAAGAAGGTCATTGAGTATGTCACCAAAAATCCTCACCCACGAAGGCACCAAACTGTTGGCCAGAAGCACTTAACAGTAAGTCAAAACTTCATTTAATTACAGTTCACAATACTCACAAACCCATTTTCCCCAAAGCTTTATGCATTCCCCAGTACTTCCTGCTACGCTAGCCTTTGTTCCTTTCATCCAGACCAACCAGAATAAAACACAAATCTTAAAATTTACTGAGTAATTTCTCATCCTTTAATTCTCATCCATTAATCTTTATAAGAACCTTTGCAATAAATACTACCTCTCTGTTTCGGATGAGGAAATCCCCAGTGTGGAGTGCTTTGCCTGAGGTCTCCCAGGAGCTCATGGATGGTAGAGCCGAGCCTTAATCAAGATCAGTGAGGATAAAGTGGAGAATTTGCTCTACCTTTTCAGGTCTATTGAGGGAGTTACATTCTGGGACCAACTCTGCCACTGATACCAGACCTTCTGGAGCGGTGGTTGCTGTGGGAAGTGGAGATTGATTTAGATGAGCCATTTCCTGGAGGTGGTCCCTCGCGCTGCAGAGTACTCCAGGCATCCTCTTCTGAGCTGAGGGGGCACTGTAGGGCTTCAGCCTCCCTTGGCCCACAAAAGAAATAGTTATGCTTTTATTTATTTCAAGATTTTGTTTGAAAGATCCTGTTGCTTTTTTAAAAAATTTTGAAAACTATGGGACTAAAGACCTGAAGGTCCCTTTTTTTTTTTGGTGTCATTAATATACAATCACATGAGCAACACTATGGTTACTAGACTCCCCCCATTATCAAGTCCCCACCACATACCCCATTACAGTCACTGTCCATCAGTGTAGTAAGATGCTATAGAGTCACTTCTAGTTTTCTCTGTGCTATACTGCCTTCCCCATGGCCCCCCCTATGTTATGTGTGTAATTGTAATGCCCCTTAATCCCCTTACCCCTCCCTTCTCCCCCATCCTCCCCAGTCCCTTTCCTTTTAGTAAACGTTAGTCCATTCTTGGGTTCTGTGAGTCTGCTACTGTTTTGTTTCTTCAGTTTTTCCTTTGTTCTTATACTCCACAGATGACTGAAATCATCTGATGCTTGTCTTTCTCTGCCTGGCTTATTTCACTGAGCCTAATACCCTCTAGCTCCATCCATGTCATTGCAAATGGTAGGATTTGTTTTCTTCTTATGGCTGAATAATATTCCATTGTGTATATGTACCACATCTTCTTTATCCATTCATCTACTGATGGGCACTTAGGTTGCTTCCATATCTGGGCTATTGTAAATAGTGCAGCGATAAACATAGGGCTCTGCATATGTCCTTTTGAAACTGGGCTGCTGCATTCTTAGGGTAAATTCCTAGGAGTGGGATTCCTGGGTCAAATGGTATTTCTATTTTGAGTTTTTTGAGGAACCTCCATACTGCTTTCCACAATGGCTGAACTAGTTTATATTCCACCAGCAGTATAGGAGGGTTCCCCTTTCTCCACATCCTTGCCAGCATTTGTTGTTCCTATTCTTTTCTCTGTTGGCCATCCTAACTGGTGTGAGGTGATACCTCATTGTGGTTTTAATCTACATTTCTCTGATGATTAGTGATGTGGAGCATCTTTTCATGTGCCTGTTGGCCATCTGATTTTCTTCTTTGGATAAGTGTCTGTTTAGATCCTCTGTCCATTTTTTAATTGGCTTATTTGCTTTTTGGGTGTTGAGGTGTGTGAGTTCTTTATATATTTTGGATGTTAACCCCTTGTCGGATACGTCCTTTACGAATATATTCTCCCATACTGTAGGATGTCTTTTTGTTCTGCTGATGGTGTCCTTTGCTGTACAGAAGCTTTTTAGCATGATGTAGTCCCATTTGTTTATTTTTAATTTTGTTTCCCTTGACTGAGAAGATGCATTCAGGAAAAAGTTGCTCATGTTTATATTCAAGAGAGTTTTGCAATTTTGCCTATGTTTTCTTCTAAGAGTTTTATGGTTTCATGACTTACTTTCAGGTCTTTGATCCACCGTGAGTTTACCTTTGTGTATGGGGCTAGACAGTAGTCCAGTTTCATTCTCTTACATGTAGCTGTCCAGTTTTGCCAACACCAGCTGTTGAAGAGGCTGTCATTTCCCCATTGCATATCCATGGTGCCTTTATCGTATATTAATTGACCATATATGCTTGGGTTTATATCTGGGCTCTCTAGTCTGTTCCATTGGCATATGGGTCTGTTCTTGTGCCAGTACCAAATTGTCTTGATTACTGTGGCTTTGTAGTAGAGCTTGAAGTTGGGGAACGTAATCCCCCCACTTTATTCTTCCTTCTCTGAATTGCTTTGGCTATTCAGGGTCTTTTGTGGTTCCATATGAATATTAGAACTATTTGCTCTAGTTCATTGAAGAATGCTGTTGGTATTTTGATAGACATTGCATTGAATCTATAGATTGCTTTAGGCAGGATGACCATTTGACAGTATTAATTCTTCCTATCTGTGAGCATGGGGTGTTTCCATTTATTGGTATCTTCTTTAATTTCTCTCATGAGTATCTTATAGTTTTCAGAGTATAGGTTTTTCACTAGCTTGTTTTTTATTCTTTTTGATGCAATTGTGAATGGAACTGTTTTCCTGATTTCTCTTTCTGATTGTTCATTGTTAGTGTATAGGAATGCAACAGATTTCTGTGTATTAATTTTGTATCCTGCAACTTTGCTGAATTCAGATATTAGATCTAGTAATTTTGGAGTGGATTCTTTAGGGTTTTTTATGTACAATATCATGTCATCTGCAAACAGGGACAGTTTGACTTCTTCCTTACCAATCTGGATGCCTTTTATTTCTTGTGTTGTCTGATTGCCGTGGCTAGGACCTCCAGAACTATGTTGAATAAAAGTGAGGAGAGGAGGCATCCTTGTCTTGAAGGGCCCTTTTTGTTTTATATCTTGTCTAATGCAAGAACACTGCCTTACTCCGGAGTGTTGCAGACCTTGGGAACAGGAGTGGGGCCGCTTCCCCACCAAGTCAGTCTCAGTAGCACCACCTGCTGGCGATCCCAGTAAAATCGAAGGGAGTCCTCGACTTGTGGTTAGTAAAGTTTTTCGCTCCCACACCCTTAAAGCAGATTCCTAACTCTTCTCAGGTAATAGCATCTGAGTTATCGCAAACATTTTTTTGCTTAGACAACAAGAAATACTTAACAATTCAGTGTAGTAAGCAGTTAAGTGGTCTAAATTCAAGAAGTGTTTATGTCTTAACAATTCTACAGCTTTTTGAGAAAATACACTGAATGTTTTTATTTCATTCTTGAATAACTTTGTTCCTTTCATCCAGACCCAAGCGGAATGAAATACAAATCTCACAGTTCTACTGAGGGGACTCACATCCTGACCATGAGTACTGATGGGACACCACGACTTCTCAGACCTTGGAATCAGATTGGACGCTGTTGTTTGTTGGTGCTTGTTTGTCATAATAACCACTGAGAAACCAGCTTTGTACAAATACGTTGTGAAAAGGATTACAAGGTAAACTAACGTTGAAATGGTGAATTATTTAGTTATTATCCCACACAGCACCCAACCGATGCTACTGTCATCTCCTTCATACCCCTTGCTGTGCGACTCTGTAAGCTCAGTGCCGTGGTTGAGGGGGCCTCTGAGTCCAGCTTGGGAACTATGGTTTTGAGGATTTGAAAAACTGAAATTTCTTTAATGTTTTTATGTTAATATCTACAGACTTTCTTCATACACTTAGATTCTTGCAAAGTGTAATGTCTAGCAAATTATATTGACATTTTAAAGAAAACTTCTATATCATTTTTAAATGTTTCCAAATAGATCTAAATGTCATAGCAATTTGATAAACAAAGTCATTTAAAAAATTCAAAGGGCAGTTCATTTTTAATAGTCATAATTTTTACATCATTCTAATAGTTTTCATTTTTCTTCTTGATACTGTATTTCCAGTTTATTTTCTTATACAATTATATTCTTGTGTGAGATGTTTTTATAGTTGAAAGTCTTTTTATGGATCACTCTGTCATACTTCTCTGCAACAAAAATACGTGTTAAACTGAATTTTTTCCCTGTGACCATGAGGATATATATATTATTAACCTGCAGGAAAATGGTCTTTTTCATCATTAGTTCTCAGTTGCCCCAGAAAACATAAATATATTAAAACGTTGATAAAAATTATATAAAATTTATTGGAGGAACTTCCGGGAACATGGCAGCGTGAGCAGGATGGCAGAAATCTTCTCCCAAAACCATATGTATTTATGAAAATACAAGTACAACTATTCCTAAAAAAGAGACCAGAAGATACAGGACAGCACATAGCCTGCAGCTACACCTGAGTGGACTCAGCACCCCACGAGGTGGTCTTAAAGAGCCCAGCTGACATACATGGCACCTATCAGGGACCACTTCTTTAGCAATGAAAAGAGAGAGGAATATGGTCCAGAGTAAGATCAACCAGACAACCACAGAGAGGGTGCCTGAAGGGATGGACATGCACAGTCTTCCTGAAAAAGAATTCAGAATAAAAGTCATAGCCATGCTGACGGATCTACAGAGAAATGTGCAAGAGCTGAGAGAGAAAGTGAGGGAAGTGAGAAAAGACAATGCAGAAATCAGACAAGCGATCGACAGGCTTAACAGCAGACTGGACGAGATGCAAGAGACTGTTAATGGAATAGAAACAGAGAACAGGAATACAGAGAAGCTGCGGCAGAGACAGATAAAAGGGTCTCTAGGAATGAAAGAACATTAAGAGAACTGTGTGACCAATCCAAACGGAACAATATCCGGATTATAGGAGTACCAGAGAAAGAAGAGAGAGAAAAAGGGATAGAAAGTGTCTTTGAAGAAATAATTGCTGAAAACTTTCCCATGTTGGGGAAGGAAATACTCTGGCAGCCCACGGAAGCCCACAGATCTCCCAACACAAGAGACCCAAGGAAGACAACACCAAGACACATAATAATTAAATGGCAAAGATCAAAGATAAGGACAGAGTATTAAAGGCAGCTAGAGAGAGAAAAAAGATCACCTACAAAGGAAAACCCATCAGACTATCATCAGACTTCTCAACAGAAACCTTACAGGCCAGAAGAGAATGGCATGATATATTTAACATAATGAAACAGAAGGGCCTCGAACAAAGAATATTGTATCCAGCACGATTATCATTTAAATATGACGGAGGGATTAAACAATTTATAGACAAGCAAAAGTTGAGAGAGTTTGCCTCTCATAAACCACCACTACAGGATATCTTAAACGGACTGATCTAGAGGGAAGCACCCCTAAGGCTAAAAAGATATCACCAGAGAAAATAAAGTCATAGCAAAGAAAGCAGACCATCCAAATACTAACTAAAGGCAAAGAATAAAACACCTAATATATAAAGAATGGAGGAGGAAGAATAAGAAGGGAGAGAAATAAGGAAACATCAGACGGTGTTTACAATAACTTAACAAGAAAGTGAAGTTATATTGTTAGATAGTAAAGAAGCAACCCTTGAACCTTTGGTAACCACGAATCTAAAGCCAGCAATGGCAATAAGTACATATCTATCAATAATCACCCTAAATGTAAATGGACTGAATGCACCAATCAAAAGACACAGAGTAACAGAATGGATAAAAAAGCAAGACCCGTCTACATGCTGCTTACAAGAGACTCACCTCAAACCCAAAGATATACACAGACTAAAAGTGGAGGGATGGAAAAAGATATTTCATGCAAACAACAAAGAGAAAAAAGCAGGTGTTGCAGTACTTGTATCAGACAAAATAGACTTCAAAACGAAGAAAGTAGCAAGAGATAAAGAAGGACATTACATAATGATAAAGGGGTCAGTCCAACAGTAAGATATGACGATTATAAATATATATGCACCCAACACAGGAGCGCCAGCATATGTGAAACAAATACTAACAGTGTTAAAGGAGGAAATAGATAGCAATGCATGCATTTTAGGAGACTTCAACACACCACTTACACCAAAGGACAGATGAACCAGAGAGAAAATAAGTAAAGACACAGAGGCACTGAACAACACACTAGAACAGATGGACCTAACAGATATCAACAGAACTCTGCACCCAAACGCAGCAGGATACACATTCTTCTCAAGTGCACATGGAACATTTTCCAGAATAGACCACATACTAGGCCACAGAAAGAGCCTCAGTAAATTCAAAAATATTGAAATCCTACCAACCAACTTCTCAGATCACAAAGGTATAAAACTAGAAATAAATTTTAGGAAGAAATCAAAAAGGCTCACAAATACATGGAGACTTAATAACATTCTCCTAATTAATCAATGGGTTAATGACCAAATCAAAACAGAAATCAAAGAATATATGGAGACTAATGACAACAACAACACAAAGCCACAACTTATGTGGGACGCAGCAAAGGCAGTTCTAAGAGGAAGTATGTTGCAATCCAGGCCTATTTAAAGAAGGAAGAACATTCCCAAATGAATAGTCTAAAGACAAAATAACTGAAATTGGAAAAAGAAGAACAAATGAGGCCCAAAGTCACCAGAAGTAGGGACATAATAAAGATCACAGAAGAAATAAAATTGAGAAGAATAAAAAAATAGAAAAAATCAATGAAACCAAGAGCTGGTTCTTTGAAAAAATAAACAAAACAGATAAACTCCTAGCCAGACTCATTAAGAGAAAAAGAGAATCAACACACATAAACAGAATCAGAAATGAGAATGGAAAAATAACGACGGACCCCACAGAAATACAAAAAATTATAAGAGAATATTATGAGAATCTATATGTTAACAAGCTGGAAAACCTAGAAAAAATGGACAACTTCTTAGAAAAATACAACCTTCCAAGACTGACCAAGCGAGAAACAGGAAAACTAAACAGACCAATCACCAGCAACGAAATTGAATCGGTAATCAAAAAACTACCCAAGAACAAAACCGCCGGACCAGATGGATTCACCTCTGAATTCTACCAGACATATAGAGAAGAAATAACACCCATTCTCCTTAAAGTTGTCCAAAAAATAGAAGAGGAAGGAATACTTCCAAACTCATTCTATGAAGCCAGCATCACTCTAATACCAAAACCGGGCAAAGACCTCACCAAAAAAGAAAATTACAGACCAATATCCCTGAAGAACGTAGATGCAAAAATACTCAACAAAATATTAGCAAACCAAATTCAAAAATACATCAAGAGGATCATACACCATGATCAAGTGGGATTCATCTCAAGGATGCAAGGATGGTACAACATTCGAAAATCCATCAACATCATCCACCACATCAACAAAAAGAAGAACAAAAACCACATGATCATCTCCATAGATGCTGAAAAAGCGTTTGACAAAATTCAGCATCCATTCATGATTAAAACTCTCAACAAAATGGGTATAGACGGCAAGTACCTCAACATCATAAAGGCCATATATGACAAACCCACAGCTAACATCATACTTAACAGTGAGAAGTTGAAAGCTTTTCATCTAAGATCGGGAACAAGACAGGGATGCCCACTGTCTCCACTGTTATTCAACATAGTACTGGAGGTCCTAGCCACGGCAATCAGACAAAACAAAGACATACAAGACATCCAGACTGGTAAAGAAGAAGTCAAATTGTCACTATTTGCAGATGACATGATACTGTACATAAAAAACCCTAAAGACTCCACTCCAAAACTACTAGAACTAATATCTGAATTCAGCAAAGTTTCAGGATATAAAATTAACACACAGAAATCTGTTGCTTTCCTATACACTAACGATGAGCTAACAAAGAGAAATCAGAAAAACAATTCCATTCACAATTGCATCAAAAAGA
>JAQQAC010008666.1:0-38992 GCA_029783875.1 Phataginus tricuspis
GGCTGCAGGGTATGGGTGGTTCACCCCATGCCTCTCAGCACCCCCCCTGCCATTGCCCCACACAAAGCCATGCCAGCCTTTGTCTGCCCCCCTCCGTGGAGCTCCCTGCAGATGGTGGAGGGGGCGCTGACTTCTCCAGGCCTCTCGGTTTGTGAAGGCGCCATCATTTCCACTTAGGCCCCGGCCCAGGGGCCTGCCCACCTTCACCCAACCTCCCCAGGTAGCAGAGACCAAAGCTTAAAACACCACCCACCTGGGACACCTGGGCAGAGGGCCCGGCTGTGCGGACCTGGGGGTGCGGCAATCCAGCCCCAAGCAAAGCCAGTCCAACCCCAGGCCTTCCAAGGAGGAGTCGGAGGAGGCCCCCTTGCAGGCTGCCCCCCTCCGCCCCCCACCCAGCGTGTGAGTCAGAGGAAACCGGAAAGGGAATATAACGCCCACAGCTCAGCAGGGCTTCATGCAAGCCAAGGGGCAGGCTGGGAGCTGGTGGACTTCTCCATGGAGAGGGAGGGGGTACAGACTCCAGGAAAGAGGGACGCTCTCCGCCACTGGGGCTTTGCGGGGCTGCAGAAACTCACTGGCCAGGTCGGGCCGGCCCCACGGTGGGGAGGGCTGGGCTCTGGAGCGGCCCCGGAGGCCTGCCGTGCTCTTCTTTCCCTCCCCTCCGGCGCATGGACCCTCCTGAGTGGTCCCTCCTCTTTTTTCGCCTAGACCCGAACAGCGAGGGGGCCTGGGCCTGGGTTTAGGCCTTCGCAGCAGGGAGTGGGCAGGCCTTCCTTAGCCAAGGAGGAGGAACTGGCCAGGCCCAGCATAGGTGGTTGGTCAGGGCTTAAGAAGAGAATAATGATTCTCAGAGGGCAGGGGAAAGGCTGTTCCCATTTTAATTTTTCCCTTTTGGCAGAAACTAACTTTTCTGTAAAAACAATGAAAAATCAGGGTGGAGTTTCCTCCCCTGAACCACTCAGCACCCCTGGGAGGAAGGGTTTGTGGCTGGGGAGGGGGTCAGGGCTGGGCTCCCAAGAGAGATGCCCTGCTGGGACTGGTCCAGGAGGGTGGGCAGGGTGGGCCCCGGGGACCAGTCCTTCTGGAGACAGGGTCTGCCAGGCCCTGCTGCCTGCGTGCGTCCTCTGCTGTCCGCCTGTGTCCTCTGCTGACCTGCAGAGACAGCCACATCACTACCTAAACCATGGCTTTCATTCTGTTAAGATCTCTGTTCCCTCCCAGGGACTGTCCTGGTGGCCACAGGGGGAGGCAAGCTGGCTCATGCTGCCAAGGCTGGGAACAGGGACAAAGGGGCCACCTCCCACCCCCCACCTGTTTGTATTGGAGGAAATGTTTCTTTGAGCGTATCTCTCCCCACTCACTGGGTTTCCCACATCTCGGACCCCAAATCCAAGGTTGGTAGACACCGAGTGTATGTGGCAGATATCGCTGCTTGCTGACACCCCTGGGACCTCGGGCTCCCCTCCACGGGCTGCTGGCTCTGCTGAGCACCTAGTGTGTGTATCTGTGCAGCAGTGCTCCACTCTGGCCTGGGAAGTCCTCAGAGGCGGGGGCCAGGCCTCACTGCTTGAGCTGCTGAACACCTCCGGGCTTGCGTGCGTTCCTATTTGCTAGACGGAGAGACGTGATGAGCAGGCCAGTTGGCACCAGGGAGAGCTCAGGTAAAATCCATGGAGCAAAAGAGACCTCCAGGGGCATCTTGGGGCTGGGGGCAGAAACCCAGGGATGTGGCCTTTAGGTGAAGCTGCCTCAGTGACGTGGAGACCAATTAGGAAGATGGGAGACAAGGATTGGGGCTGCCGAGTCAGAATTAAGTGGCCAAAGTGCCCAGAGATGCCTAGAGGAGGGACCCTCCAGGGAGCAGGCTCCCGCCCAGAGCAGGTGGGAGAGTCTGAGACTGCAGAACCGCTGAGTGCACGGGTCAGGGTGCCGGTCTGTCTGATACCCACCAGCCTGTACCTGGCTGCCCTCTGCTGCTACTTCAAGTCCTGACATTAAGCATCCAGAGGACAGGGCCTGTCAGCATTCTCCACTGTGTGCCACGGCAGTAGAAGCTTCCAGAAAGTGGCTTTGAGAGGATGGGAACATAGGATGTGCTCCCCCTTGTGACACATCACACACACATCACAACCGTGTTAGAATCACTGAGCCCAGGGTGAAGGATTCGTTGCCTGACTGAGATGAGGCCTCGAGAGGCCACAAGCAACCTCAGCATTTTTCAGGTAATGAAACTAAGGCCCAGAGAGGGACAGGTGCCCACGGTCACCCCTTGTTTAATGGCAGAGAATCCAGATAAAGCTCCAGAGCTCTGGGCTCACAGAACCATTTTTTTCCTGTGCACGGCTCTGTCCTTCTGGAAAGGGGTACGAATGAACGAAGACAAATGTACAGACACGCACGTGTGTAAACACAGCCCAGCTGCCTGCTCCTGCCGTCAGATGCAGGGCAAGGCCATCGGAACCTGGGGCCCTGGGGCCTGGAGGCTGACTTGGCAAAGGGTGCTGCCAGCATCCATGGCGTCCCCAGAAGCCGATTCTCCCACATTGTTCTTTGTTTTCATTAGGGAAGATCTCAATTAAGGTAATTACAGTTGCAACAACAAAAAAAATCACAGAAGAAAGGGAAAAGAAGTTCAGTTAAATGCAAATATATTCAGGATGATGTTGTGAACTCGGCTTACTCCCTCTAAAATTATCCATTAATAATTACACACTAATTATCCACCTTTTTATTGTTTAAGAAAAGAAAAGGTTCATTCTCGTTAGAGCAGAATAGATATCCAGAAAACGATGCCCCGTACATACTTCATGGTGCACCAAAATAGCTCTTCTTTTTGGTAAAATCACAAGGAAGCTGGGGTGGTTTTACTGGGCTGAGGGCTTTGCCCTAAAAAACAAACAGAAGTGAGCAATGGCTTTCCTTATGAAGATTCCCCTCTGCCTTTTTAAAAATAGGGTGGTTTGTAACAGAACCCCATGACCTGCTTGGGGTTAGTTAGCCTCTGTTCTCTGTGCCGCTGGGCCTTTGGGTGCAGAGGGGGCCTAGTTCTCTTCAGGGGCTGCTGTCGGCATTGCTCAGTGTTGAGCCACCGGTGTACCGGCTAATGGATATGGCTGTGCCAAGGACAGGGCAAGGTCATGGCAGAGGCAACCAGCAAGGCAGAAGGGTGGGCATGGGTCAGGGGGCACCGAACTGTGCATCTGTGCAGGGGAATCTGTCTGGCCCACCTGCAGAACTTGAACTTCCCACTATTTTGGCATTCAAACCCAACCCTTCAGATGCCCTCTGTCTATGCAAGAGCACCCGAGTCCTTTGTCAAAACACTTATTCCAGTTTTGTGTCCGTACGTGTGCCCAGTAGACCCATGAAGCCCGGGAGGGACAGGGGTGGTGCCACGAGCGGGGAGGCCGCGGATCAAGCATTCTTCCTCCTTGTCAGTGCATTCCCGAGGAGGAAACCTCAGTTCCAGGAGGTGGTCTTGCCCAGGGTCTCCTGGCTGTGAGGGATGATTTTCAAACACAGGTCTGTGACACCCCAAAGTTCATGATTTTCCTTTCTGCCAGGATGCCTCTCAAGACCATTGCATGGTCTGGGAAGCTGGGGTGGGGGGATCTGTGGAGCTTCTGAGGCCTGGAAGTCCTCCTGCAGTTGGAAATCCATCCCCAGCAGGTAACAAGAAGCAAGGATCCCAAGAGGTCTGCAGCGAGGTCCTTGTCCTGGGAGGAGGCAGATGCGGATGGAGATGAGCCCAGACCTTCTGGGGATTTAGCAATTCCCAGAATGTAGCAGTCAGCCTTTCCTCCCTGGTGGGGGGGGGGTCCCAGATGTGCTGGGGGTTGCGTGCGGATGACCCTGATGGAGCTCCAGTCAAATGCCCAAGCGTGCTGACCAGCCACCTAATAGGAGAGACGCTGGACCTCCTGCCACAACCCTGGGGTCCTGCTGCTGCCTCAACCCCACTTCCACTTCTTGGGGGTCAAGACCGTGTTCTAGCCTTCATGGCTATGCTCCTCCCCGCCCCTGCCCTCTGCGTCCAGCTGCCAGCCTCAGATGAGCTGCCCCAGCTGATGCATGCGCCCCGGTACCTGGACTCAGCCCACCTGGCTCTGCACAGGGGTTATCCCATTCTGTCCTGCAGTGGTCCTAATGGCCCTACCAGCCCAAGCTGGGGGCTTCTGATCCAGACACACACCAGGTTCCCTGCCTCCTAGCTGATGTATGCTGGCTTCTAGGGAGGACTGGATCACCATAGAGTTGGGATTTTAAGTTTAATTTTGAGTTTACTCATTAATTCACCTACTAAGATGCATTTACTGAGCATCCCATCCATGCTGGCCCTGTGCTCCGCACAGGAGGAAGACAGTGGAAGGAACACGAGCCGGGCAGCACTTGTGAGGCCCTCAGAGCCTGGTGGGAAGCTTGCCACACCATCACCCTCATTACTGCTTTGCTGGTGGAGGCTCAGCGAGTGCCCATGAGGATACAGTCGGCGGGAGGACAAATTGCTCAGCTGTGCCAATTCTGAAACAGGGATGTGTGCAGGGAACAAGAGGTCTGCATCCAGTGGGAGGCGCTAACCAGAGTTCAGACCACCACGTCCAAGGCCTCTCCTTCCAGCCCCCGTTTGGTGTTGGTCCTGTGGGCAGAGGGCAGCATTCTCACCGCACCTGCTGCCCTGATGTTCCTGAAGGAGGACGTGAACCCGGGCAGTCTGGCTCCAGAGTGCCTGGCTGCCTCCCTGCCTCCCGCTGTTCTACGGGGCCCTCCTGCGCAGCCCGCTCCCATCTGACCTTGTTTCCTCCGTCCAGACATGCCCCTCCTCCGTCACCACTGTGGTTAAGGCAGTCTCCGGGCATCGTCTGGCCGGGGTTCTGGCTGGTGGAAGACAAATGACACCAGATCAGGCCTCCTCCCTTCTCCCTTAACGGTGGCTTCCCCTCTTCCAGCCAGTCCTCACCTTGCCATCCCACCTGCATTTGCCAAATGCCAACCGGGCTGAGCCCTTCCCAGTGCACACGGCCAGAGGCTGCGCTCCTAGCCTGGCATGGTGCCTTCCAGTTCCCTCATCTGCCCCGTCCTTGGTGCTTTAAACTGGGCAGCGCTCAACAACCTATTGTTCTCATAATGCCCCTTGTTACTCCATGACTCTACTCCTCAGAGCACTCACCCTCACCCGTGGCTGTCTGGCAAGCTCCTATTCATCCATCAAAGCCCAGCCTCTGAGTCACCTTCCTCATTCCCTCTCTCCCTTGGGGCTACTTCATCCTACTCAACGGACCCTATCATTGCCCCTATCCCTTGTCGGTACTGATCTGCTCACTGGTCTCCCCTCACCCCCAGACTCCAAGACTCCTGTCAGAGGTATAAGAGGCTCTGAAGTCATCCTTGCATGCCCAGCGTCCGGCAGAGCCTGGCTCAGAGCGGATGCTCAGTAATGCTGGCCGAGTGGAATCTGATGGCCTCAGTCCTTCCCTGCCCTGCTTTCCCTTCTGGGAGCTCCGGCCTGTGCATCGGTCTGCAGGCACCAAGGGCCTGCCTGTGGTTTATTATAAGGGCTTGCTTCTCTCCCACACCCTCCACCATCTCTGGCCAGAAAGCCGCCTCTCTCATGGCCTGAGTCCCTGGCCCGCTTCTCTCCTTCTTCACTCAAAGATCTGGTCATGGCTGGGCTAAAAACCCAAGAGGCACTGTTCGCTCTGTAGAGGGGATGTGTTCCAGCCAAGTTGGCTGATAAGTGGTTTTTTGCAAGTAGAATAATTGGACATGTGTTCCCATGGCAACAGTGCCTTTCCTGGAAACCATTTGGAGGGGAAGGCAGGAGGAGAGGGCCAGCTCTGGCTCTGCTGGCCACTGCAGGGCTCCCTCGGGGCAGGGCTGGGGAGATCACGGGGCCGCTTGGCAGTCCACTGTCCTTCATGCCACTGCCGGGACCTGGGGCCTCCTCACTGTCTTGTCTTGCTTCCCAAGGCCAAGAAACCAAGTCCAAGCCGTGCCTGAAGATCACTGAGCTGACACGTACAGATCCCGGAATCTGTCATCTCTCCCTCTCCATTAACAGAAAATGTGTTCTAATGGCAAGCTATTTTACAATGCATTTATTAGCAATTCACAGAATGCTTTCATGAGCACTGCCATGGCATCCTCCAAAAATAACCTTTGAAGCTTTACGATGTTAAAATTCCCGTTTTACAGATGCAGGAACTGAGGCTGGCACCAAAATAAATGACTGGTATGCAGAGAAGCCAGAGATGTTTCAAGATGCCAGGCAGGTGTGCCCCCAAACCCCACTGAGCAGGACACTCTCCTTACTCCGTGGGAGGGAAGGAGAGGGGTGACCTTCCCCTGACCTCCCTCCTCCAAACGGGGAATTCCAGCGGCACAGCCCTGTGGCAGAGCTGGGGAGAGGCAGCTCCCAGAGCGGGCGTTCCTGGCTGCCTCTCCTAATGAGCTTCGCAGGGAGACTTCATCGGCGCCTCCCCACTCGCCATGGCCTCAAGAGCTCTGGACTCCAATGAAGCTGTACTTGGACAGAGAAGAAGCAAGCCCTTGCCTTTCATCGCTGTCCTTTGATCTGGGAAATGCTCCCAGGCTTTGGAGGAACAGCCACTGCTGTGTGTGAGTGTGAGTGTGTGTGAGTGCAGGCCAGGGCAGGTGGAGGCAGGGTGGGGTCTCTCTGGAGGGCAGCAGGGCCTGTGCAGAGGATCTTGGGATGATTCCTTATCAGGGTGGAGGGCGCAGGACCAGCCAAACAGGCTCGAGCCCCCCAGGGCCGGGTATGGTGTCCCTTTGCCTTCCTTCGCCCTGGTGGAGGGCACACTTGCGGGGCAGATGGGTTGGGACACGCCCCTGCAAACTCCCAGTGTGGGCTTTATCCTTCTCAGGGAGCACTTCCCGCCACACTCCTTCTGCACCTCCCTAAGCTTCAACACAGAAGGGCCAACCCCTTACACTTCCAGAACGCCCCTTTCTATTTCTTCCCAGCCAGCCAGCCTGCACACTGATGGCTCAGCGACCCAGCAGGTGCGCTGGGAGCCCGTACACCGGGCAAGTCGTGGCCACGCTGGGTGCTCTGGCCCCTCCACCCTCCGAGCCTTTGTCCCTGTCTTCTGTGTGGGTTTTCTATGTGTCTCATCTATCCTATGTTCCTTCTTTCCTTTCTTGTCTCATTCTGGGGGAATCGGGTATATCTATTATTTCATTTCCTCCACCATTAGCTTGTTAGTTAAACTGTCCTTTGCCGGTCCTCTAGTGGTTACCCTAACCAGAGATTACGACATTCTTCCCCGACTTATGGAAGACTAATATAAAGTAATATTTGTCCTACTTCCCAGACATCAGAACTTCAGAAAGTTTTCACGTTATTCACCCTCCCCCAACTTTTATGCTATTGTGTCCTTGTAATCTAATTCTTTATACATTTTAATTCAACCTTCTGTTGTATATTCCTTTTGTTTTATACAGGGAAAATTCACTTATATTTGCCAACATATTTTCAGTGCTTTTTCTTGTTGCCTGATTTTTCTGTCTGTCTCCACCTGGGATTCTATCCTATTGCTTAAGAATCTCCTCTTTATGTATCTTTCAATGTGAGCTTGTTGGTAATGAATTCTTTTTTTTTTTTGGTGGGGTGAATGTTCCTGGAAATGTCCTAATCGTCCCCTTACTTTTCTGTCTTTAGTTTCTGTAACAAATAAAGTGTTTAATACATGTTGCTAAATGAATCAAGTGAAAATACAATGTTGTGTAACTGTAAAAGTATGCAAAAAGGCTTTTAAGAAATAAAAATACTTAACATTGGTTAACTCTGAGTTACGGGGTTGTGGATATTTCCAATTTTCTGTTCTTTACATTAAAAAATATTTTCTAAGTTTCTGACAATAATTACATATTCCTTTTTGTAATTAGGAAAACATTTAGTTACATTGCATAAAGATGGGAGAGGCATTGCTTAGGGAAAAGCCAGAAAAGTCTGAATCTGTAAACTGACATCTGAGGGTTCCTCATGCTTTCAAAAAATTATTCACGGCCAGTTCTTAGTGGGAGGACTGTGTGTGCGTTTGGTACTAAAATTTGCTTTTACTCTAGTAGTTGTCTTGTAAAAATTGTATTACAGCTTCCATTTTATAGGTAATTCATTTATTAGGGCCTAATGTACATACAGAACATACATTGAGAAAATTATACACATCACAAATGCACAGCTTGATAAATTTTCACTAAGTGAGCAGATCTGTGTAACCTGAACCCAAGTCAAGGACAGAACGTTGCAGTTCACCAGAAGGTGCCCCCACCCGCCTGCTGCCTGTACCCATTACTACCACCCTAAATGGAAGCACTGTCCTGATTTCTAACACCACAGACTGGGCTTGGTTTCCCCCCTAACTTTACATAAATGGCACCGTATAGCATGCATGTTTAGTTTCTGGCCTCCTCATTCCATGTTGGAAAGAGTCTTCCATGTTGTTACATGGGGATGTAGCTCATTCTCACTCCTGACAGTATTTTTTTTTTTTAATAAATATACCACAATTTTCTGATCTCTCCTCTTGCTGGTGGATATTTGGGTTGTTTCCAGCTTTTGCTCTTAGTTGTATTTAACATCATTCTGAAATTCTCATACAGGTGTCTTGGTGAACGGATGTATGCGCTTCTGTTGAGTCTCTTCATCTTGCTTTTGCAGCAATATTTTTATTTCTTATTCAGTTCTTGCTTGTTAATTGTTTCCTTTCAGGGTTTTAAAGTTGTCATTCCATTTTATGTTTCTGTTGAGAAGTCAGCCGTCAGCCAAATTGCCGAAACTTTGAAGGTAATATTTTTCCCGCTTCATTTTTTTATATATATATATTTTCTTTGTGGCCTTCAGTAGGTTTATTATGATATACCAGGGAGTGTGTGTGTGTGTGTGTGTGTGTGTGTGTGTGTGTTTGTATTTATCCTGCTTGGGATTCTTAGAGTTCCTTGAATCTGTGTCTTGGTGTCTTTTGGCTGCTCTGAAAACCCTGGGCCATTATCCCTTGGAGCACCGCTCCTCCCTCTCTGTCTCCTCATCTCTCAGCTGCACCACCTCTAAGCCAGTGATGCCTTGAGAGCGGAGGGGACCCAGACGGCCACTTTACTTCTCTGCGCTGCTGCTTTTCTCGGCAGGATCTTGATCCCTTAGGTCCTGGCTTCCAAAACAGCCCTGAATTCCAATTTTTGTCATCCAGCCCCATGGGAAGGCTGAAACTCCGCTTGCTTTCTCTGGCTCTTAGGGGCTATTTGAGGCTACCCTCAGCGTCTCTGTCCAGGCCCCCTAGAAAGTGCCCATGCCTCAGGGGGGGAGAAAGTGTAGGATGTCATGATTGCCTCAGGGTTTTTCTTCTTTCTGGGGCTGTGGCCTGTTTATTCAAGGCCCACTGCCTTGATAGCTCTCTGATGTGTTAACATAAAAAAAAAAATTAAGCAGGCTTTCTAGCTGTTCTCAGCGGGAGGACTGGTCATCTGTAAGTTAGCCTGTCACCTAAACTGTGGTGGGTCTCAGTCACTGATGTTTTGCGGTTGTTTATTGCCATAACATACCCTAGCACACCCTGACTCATATAGTAGGAGTTCTTGGTGGGAAGGTAGGCTCGTTAAAAATATATATAACTGTGGATTTAATTACAATCCCAGGAGCCCCTGCAAGAGTATCTAAGCCCTGAGGTTTGCATGTCCTTGTGGAATAGTTCCAGGGCTTGTGATGGAAACATTTATTTTCCAGGAATGATACCAGGACCTTCAATGTCTCCTTTAAGATTACATTTCCAGAGAAGGTCTACTTCTGACTTGGGAGCCACACTGGATTTATGAAATGGGCATTGTCCACCTAGTTGAGTTTTTTATTTAGCCACAGATATTAAGTATCATGGAGCCTGTCAATAACATGATGAGGTCCTTATGCTTAGTGATTTTTGGGTTAGCACATTATATTTCTTTATTTTCAGTTGTTAATCTTTGTTTTATCTGGCTATAAAAAGAATATTCACTCATTTATTTTGAAAAAGTTTCAGAACAACAGAAATATGTAAAATAAAAAGTGAAAGATTTATATCCTTTTATGCAATTACTGACATCTATTTGTGTTTAAAAATAGGATCATACGGTATATATTTTCCCCCAGTTTGCTCTTTCCATTCATAGATATATTGCAGATGACTTCCTGTGCTCAAGGTCTATGTTATATATTTTTTAAAGGTTGCATAGTTTTCCACTTATGGCTGTACCATAACTGATTAAGGGAAACCCTTATGATAGACATTTACTGATTTCTTAAAAACAAATTATTTATATTTCATCTGTTAGACCTCTATCGATGCTGTTGTAAATGACACTTCAAATATGCAATATGTGGCTGTCTTGTGGGAACTGTGAATATGCCCCTACGAGAGGAGTGAATAAAACAAAACAAAACTAAACTTTGTCCTCATATTAAGTGAATGGGCTGCTGTGGCCTGGGATCATACTTCTGGTGAAGTAATGCCTTCTGAAAACTGTGCAAGGACCCCAAGTGGGATGTAGTGTAACATGGACCCCTCGTTGAATGAAGAGAAGAGGCTGTTTCACAAAATATATGTGTGTGTGGGGGGAAAAGCAGTATTTCTAAATTGTTTCATAGGACATGTCTTACAACATCTAAGTAAACCAACAAGATAGATCTTATGGGTAATAGTCAAGTGTTTTATTCTAACCCTAAAGATACCTACTCTGACTGGCCTCCCCATGCCCCAGAAAACCCCCTTTTTGTGCCTTTTCCTTCGGTCCACTGGGTATGTGGCTGTGCCTCATATTTGGGTGCAGGTGGTTACTCACAATTTCTTTTACTCTTAAAAACAGGACTGATGTAAACATTCTTAAACTTGTGTACTTGAGGGTAAACGTGGGAAAGTGCTCTGCCAATGGGCATGACCACTTAAAAATGTTGTATCATTTGCCATACTGGCCTCGTAAAGCTTATAGCAACGTGCACTCCTGCCGGCGCCTGTGACAGAAGCCATAGGCCACACTGTATCATACTCAGTGGCCGCTGAGCATTCCTCATGGAACCGGGCTGGGCCTCCGTGCCTGAGAGAGAAATGGAGAGCTTCCAGGTGCCAGGTGCTCCCAGGGCAGGAGGCAGTCTGCCCATGACCAGCCCCCAGGCCTGGAGACCGAGGGGTGGGAGGCAAGGCACAAAGCCTGGAGAAGCCCAGGTGCCAGCTGGCCTCTGTCTCACCAGCCCATCCGTACCGAGCAGCTCTGTTTGCGCCGGAAAGACCTTGGACCCTGTAAGCTCTGCGATGCTCCCAAAGGCATTATATGTAGACGGGGGTGAGTTAGGAGCCCTGTTGATACAGGGGTGGGGGACAGGCACTGCTATTTCTCAAGCTCAGACCGCAGATTGAGGGGTAGTCTTAATTGTGTGGAAAGGGGCAGTCCCCGCAGATGACCTGGGACCCCATAAATTCTGCTCCTGGAAGGGGCGTCAAGGGGTGTGGCCTGGTCTCTCTTGCCCTGTGAGACCTCCATCACCACTCCAGGGACACTCTTGCAGTTCTCATTGCCAGCTAGTCAAGGAAGCAGTAGGGCTTCCTCACGTCTGCCATCTATGTACAGTATTAGAGACACGCCGGCGGACATGCATCTTGGTCAGCGTTTAGAGTGATCTTCTCTAAGGCCAGGGACTGCCGGGTGGCCACACCCGCTGACAGGGGCTGCTAGGTGCTGGAGGTATGATGACATTTTTCAACAGGAAATTTCTAGAAGGGGCCCTTGAAATCCATGCCTCTACGACTCATTTGGAAGGCAAATGGTGTGAGGGAAGCGTGGGTGCCCGTGTGCATGTGGGGGTTCCAGGCAACCTTTTTATTGAGTGTCTGCTGTACAACACGCTCCTGCAGGCATGGAAACTCACATTTAAACAGTCGTCTCAGCCCCCCAGCGGCAGAGTCGGAGAGCGTATCAGTCATAAACTTCCCCCCACATGAGTGGCTTAATACCACATTTATTAGTCTTCAGTTTTGCTGTGGGCCAGCCAGGTAGTTCTGCTCTGGGAGGTTTGGCCGATCTGCGTGGTCGTTCGGTGGCCCAGCTGGGACGAGGAGCTCCGGGAAGGCCCCCCATCTGCCTGGTGGTATCTCGGCCACACACAGAGGGGGGCCGGGCTTCCTCACGTGGCGGGTCTCCTGCTGTGTCACCTCTGCTCTTCTCTCATCGCAAAGCCAGTCACACGCCAAGCTCAGAACCAGCAACGGAGGGGCTACTCTTGGGTGCAGATGCCGGCGGGCGTGAACACACGGGGACTACGACCACAGCGATCTGCCGTCGGGGGCGAGGGGACGGACACTATTTTGGCTGCAGTATAAGAACAATATCATTCTAACAGTTCACTGCCTTCATAAAAAAAAAGAAAAGTCCCACTTAACTCCCAAGTTTAAACCAAGGGTATATATTTGGGAAATGACCTTCTGAGGGGACTCACCCACCCTCTGGTTCAGTCGGTCTCCAACATGGAAAGGACCTTTTGTTCTCAAAGGTTCAGCTGTGGGCTTTCCCTCCGCCTGTCCCGTTTCCCCACCTCCCTCCCCCCACCCCAGGGCTCGGATGCAGGATAATCAGCTGCCTGTGGATCAAAGTGGCTTGACCAGCTCTTGAAAAGCGGGGGCACATGTGGTGGTTTTGGGGATCCACCAGATCTCTAGTCGGATTTTTTTAATTGCTGTAACATGTTTGCTGCTTATTTACCTTCAAGCTTTTTCAGTGAGCTTGGAGGCATCGGGGAGCAGGTGGTTGCTAAGTGTGTGTGGTGACCGAGAGCCCTGGGGACCAGGTGTGTGGCTGGCCTGTTCTCCGTGGAAACCGAACACGGAGGAGAACAAGGGGGGAAGGCATGGGTGCAGTCCTGGCAGCTGGCTCTGACCTGATGCCCTGTTCTCACTTCCACCCACTCGGGTCTGGGGGGGTCCCAAGGTGCTGGGCATGGGGGGACTGGCCCTAAGACTCCTGTGGCCACAGGTGGGGGCAGTCACTGGCCATTTGTCCCAGATCTTTAGTAACATTCTCATTTTAGAGTTGCTTTGGGCCCCACCCCCACCCCAAGTCCCTTTCTGAACCCCTGGTTCCACCCTGACCACAGCTGGGTGGCCCAGCATTTTGGGAGGGGTCCTCTCAGGGAGAAGAAGGGGCGGCCTCTGCAGAGGGGCGTCTTGCTGTCCCGGCCCCAACCACGGAGCAGGGAGCTAACACCTTGTTGCTGAGCCCAGACCGTCTCTGTTCCCCTGTCTCTCCTCTGCAAGTCTGCCCGGAGCTCTATGCCTAGCAGGGGGGCAGAAGATGACCTAGCAGGTCGCCTGGAATAAAGAGAGTAATCGGAAAAGAACCCTGATTCATCCGAGGGCCTTGGCTGCCAAGAGAATTCTCTTGAAGGCTTTCTTTTCTTCAGCAGCTGCGTCCCAGGGGCGGGCTGACAGTGTTTGCTTTCAGCCAACTGTCTAGCCCGTGACTCGGAGGCGGAGGCTCCCAGGAAGGAGGGGGCCAAAGACCCACATGTGGTGTGAGGATGGGGTAAGCGGGGACCCGCGTTTGGGAGAGCAGAGCCGGAGCGTGCACACAATGCTAACGTAGGTGTTAACCAGTGATGACATGTAAGCAGCCTTTCCCTCTGGGCTGGGCACCAGGCTGGCACGCTGCATCGCCCTCTCCCTAAGCCTCGCCTCACCCTCGCGGGGGTGCCCCCGTGCAGATGAGGAGGAAGAGACGGCTGCCTGAGCTAGTCTCCAGTTCCAGAATCCCATCTCTCTGAGTCCACGAGAGGCTGTGTCTTGGCCCCAGGGTCTGCTTCAAAGAAGATGAAGGCCAACCTCACAGAGTGCGGAGAATGGCAGAAGGGAGGAGGGGGAATGGGCCTATCTTGCTCTCCTCGGGGGAGGCTGCTGCCCTGCAGATCTGTCCAGCGGTCAGCTCTCCATGCGTGCGGGATTGTGGAGGGCCCAGGAGCAGAGGGCACATCCGGGACTGCTGGGGGGCTCTTGCTGCCTCTGAAAGGCTGGTGTGAGCAGGTGGCTGGTAGAATACAAAAGACCCTAAGCAAGAAACAAGATCTCAACCTTTCACAAGGTAACACCCCAACAGCAGAGCAGGGGAAGACGTCAAGGAAACAGTATAACAGGTTTCTTCACACCTGTGGTGTCGTGCCCTGAAGAGGTGGCCGGCAGCACAGAGGCTACGGTCCGTCTGGGTCCCTCCTCTGCTCTTCTGTAGCTGGACACAGGCTTCGGGCTCATTCTCAGCCGTTGGCCCAGGCTGGGGCCCTGGACTGGTTCCAAAGAACAGAAAGGTCACACAGCGTTCCTTCCCCTTGGCGGTCTTCAGAAGCCGTGAGTCATGTGTTTGTACTTTTAGCAACGTATGGAAATCTGCAGCATGAAAAAGAACTGAGGGGACATTTACACAATTAATGTAACAAAGGCAGCTCATCTGGACCTAACACGTAGAGCTGGAGAGCCAGGCAGTGCTCTGTGGTCCAGGAAAGAGAAAGAAGTGCTGGTGGTGCCCCAGGGACTGGGGCATTTCAAGACTTTTCCTGGGCAGCAGAGTGGAGCTGCCTCCAGGTGGGGAGCTGGCATGGCCTGGAGCCCTTGGGATTCTGGATGCTGGCCTGGCTCACCTGGAGAGGTCAGAGTGTGGATTCCTTCCTGTCGAGTCCCCTGGCTCCTACACAAGCTGCCCTGTCTCCCGGGAGTCCTGCCCAATACATCACGTTTCTCTGCCATCACCGTCGCCACCACCAGCGCCACCATCCGTGGGCAGCCCGACTTGTCGGAGGCGGCTCGCTGAGCACACTGCACCTCCCTGGATTCACCCTGCATAACAGCCCTGCGAAGTAGGGGTCCCTGGATTCCCCCGTCTCAGTCACGGCCTCTGAGGGGTGACCCACGCGCATGGCCAGAGTACAGGAGGAATATTCCTAGAGTTTGGGGCCTGCCTCCCAACCCACCCTATTTCTTTGTTTTTTGGCATATATGCTTTTTGAACAAAGGCAGAGCTTTCTTTTAAGTCTTTATTTCATTGACGCAAATCAGGTGAAAATATCTTTAGATCCTGTGGAGAGGGATCGACATAGGGAACAAATGGGGGTTGCGGAGTAGGGCCCAGTCCCGTGTCCTGGGGTCACTGTCCTTCCGGAGCTTGGTGAGGGAGGGCGAACCTGGAGTGGGACAAACACGTGGGCCCTGTGCTCACTACCTGCGGGAAGCCTGCCGAGCCCAGAGGCTGCCTGCTCTTCGGTCCCAGGTGGTGGGCCGGGCCTGACCCACGTGGGGAGGGTTTGGGGCAGGCATTTGCTGAGCTGAGCAGGGCTAAAAAGGAAGAAACTTTCAGGCTGAGGAAATGGAGGCAAGAAAAAGCAGGGGCACTTCAGGACTCCGCGTGGCTCGCCTTGGTCGGGGGGCAGGATGCAGATGGGGGGAAGGGCGGGAAGCCGAGTCAAGGTCAGATGAAGGGTGCTGAACGCCAGGCTAAGGATTTCGCATCAGACACTCATTGTCAGGTGGAACTCACCGGGGTTGCAGTGTGTTGGGAAAGATCGCTGCTGGCAGCAGCCTGGTGGATGGGCAAGAACGGGGGTTGGGTGGGGGGCACGACTAGGAGGCCATTGCAGCAGTATGGGCAAAAAGGGGAGGCCCCCTGGCGGGAGGGTGGAGATGGGGATAGGGGCTCAGAAATACTCAAGAGCCAGAATCTCGGGTGGACAGATGCGCGGAGAGGCCCTTTGTGCCAGGGTGAGGGAGGGGCGTGGGCTCCAAGACTTCACGAGTCGGGGCCTGGCAGGGAGGGGACCAGTCTGCAGAGAAGGCAAGGAAGTCAGTTCTGAATCTCTTGGGCTTGAAGGACATCCATGTGGGAAGGAACAGAGGAGACAAAAGTTACAGGCCTGCAACCCAGGGGACAGGTGGGGTATTTAAATCATCAAAAACAAGACATAGAAACGTTTCGGGATACAAAAGTTTAATGCTGTGCGGACAAGCAGCGATGAGCAGGCACGGTGGAAGCTGTAACAGTTGTTCATCATTACCGCACAATGTGCAGTTTACTGGTGCACCACCTGCAGGACTGGGAGTCTGGGGTGGTGGTGCAAGGACTTTTGGAGTGCGTCAGGCCAAGGCTGGTGGGACAGACAGCAGAGAAAAGCAGGCTGTCACCATTTGTAGGTGGGGTGAGTGCAGAGGGGTGGCGGTGCTGAAGGAGATAAGAGGTGCTGCCTTTAGGCTCACAGATAAATGGTCTGCTCCCCAAGCTTGCCAAGGGCTGGGTCCACTGAGACCCACCCATGTGTGCCTCCATGTCTAGGCACACATGTGTGCAAACAGCAAGGCTGGGGAATTGGTTGCTTTGGTGAGGCTCATGGTGAGTGGCAGATATCTGTCTACCCAGTCCCAGCAGCCTTTTGGAAGGGATGGGGCACCCTCCCTCTGCAGGCTTACACGCTAGCGGTTTTCTACCCAACTCCTGCACCTCTACCCACATTTGTCTAGGGAGCAGGTGTCCCCCAGGGAACCAGAACCCCTAGCCTTTCTCAGGTCTAGGCCTGTAGGGCCCCCTATGCAAAGAGCATCTTTTCAGCACTGAGGTGGTTTCAGTCCTAACCCCCCACCTCTACTCCTGCCAGTCAACTGGGCTGAAGTCCCTGATAGGGGCTGAGACTTGCCTGCAGGTTTCTGGTCTCCCAGAAGACGTCAGGAGGTGGGCCAGTGGAGAGCTGGGGGCCAGGTGTGTGTGCTTTTGCACATCACGGAGAGAGGCAGAGCTTCCAGGAAGGTGGCTGGTCTTGTCACCGGCGTGTGAGGCTTTCTTGGATCGCCTCCTTCGCTCTCCCATTAACCCGGTGGGGGACCCTTCTCCTGACTTTGTTTTTCCACTTTAGCCTCCTCTTCTGAATTGTTTTGTTTTTTTAAACTCTGTACCCGGCTCCCATTATGGAAAGTGCTGTTTATGTCCAGGGCCCCTTAAAAAGGCAGCTAACGGCTCCCTGGCTGCGGGTCCTCTCCGCTGGTTTCCCTGGCAACCGGAGGCAGGAAGAACAGAACCTGTCAGATGGAAAATGTCAGTTAGAGCAGATCTGGGGAGAGAGGAAAGCAGGGATAGGGAAGCAGGAGGAAGGAGGGGAGAGCTGGCGGGGACCTCAGGGCTCACCCGCTGTCCACCCCGGGCTGGTGCTCTGGCCCAGGTGAGCTTGTGGGCAGGGAGGCTGGTTTCTAGGAGGGGGCTGCCCTCAGAGCAGGGACCCTGGGCAGTGGGGAGGAGAGGGGAGGAGACTGCGAACAGGATTAGCAGGACGGTGCCGGAGGCCGTCGTCTCCTGCGCAGCTGATTAGCACATTGTTTCAGAGGTAATTTGGTGGGCTTGGGGCGCGTAGCACTGCACCGTAGAAGACCCTCCAGCTGCACCAAAGCTCAGTCCAGGAGCAGAAGGGGAAGTTTCAGGGGAGGGAAAAGATATCAAATCTTGGCCATCCAGAGACTGTGGAACCTGCTCGCTTTGCCTTCTGTATTGATCCCCATCCTTTGCTTTATATCAATTGATCAATGCTTCTTCTGAAAAGAGGAATTGCCCTTTAAAATGGTTGGGAAAGAGGTTCTCTAAAGGATGGCGGGGAAGCAGAAACAAAAGGTTTGCTGAACAGCCTAGAATAGTAGGATGAGGAGAAGCCATCAGTTAGTGGGACTGGATGCCGACGAGGCGGTGGGGCTGCTCCTGGGAGTAGGGAGCGCCTGTGAGTGTGTGAGCGCATGCATGTGGGGGGTGGGGGGTGGGCATGCGCTCTCTGCAGTCTCCTGCTCACGTCCTCAGAAATTCCTGGAGTCCCCCTCATCTCCTGATTTCCCAGGAGAATTTCCCACTGGTCTCCCAGAACCCAGTGGACCTGAGGCATACTGGGGGGAAGACAGGCTGCCGCCCCCCACTGCATGCTTCCTTTGCTACTCAGATATGTTTATTTAAAACAAAAAACCCAAGAGCCTGGAGGGAGAGGTGCCATATCTAAAGAAGGGGGAGCCAGGCCTGGTTCTGTTCACCCTGAGAAGCTTAAGCCCCAGCGCGAGGGATCCGGAACGGGAGCAAAGAAGCGCCATCAAACCACGTGCTGGGGTACCTGGGGAGTCTCGGCTTCATCAGCGAGGCTGAACGTCAGGGGGCCCTGGGATGGTCCTGCCTAAGGCCCCCTCTGACCCCAGGCGCCTCTGCTTGAAATGCCATTACCCTTCTGGCATAAGGAGGGCAGAGCTTCCTGGAGCCCAGGCTGGGCACAGCTGCAGGGACAGCCGAAACAATGCATGGCCCCTTTAATACCCAGTCACCCAGGAACATCCTCGCCAAGGAAACAAACAAGCCTGTCAGATATAAGACAAAATGCAGCCATGCAACCACAAAGCCCGATGCAACGGACCCCCGGCTTCCAGACTGTATTGTTTGCTCTAAAGATTTAAGCTTTACTCAGCAGCCGGAGAGGAAAGCAGGAATCAGTTATCTTCTGTCCTCTTTCAATGCAATCTCTCCACCCAGTGTTTCCTGGGTGGGGACCTTGCCCTTTTCTTTCAGCTGTTTTCCAGGGAATGGGGGACTCATCAAGGAGCCCACAGTGGTGGACGTCATCCGGTCGGGATGCTCTCAGCAGCTGGGCGGAGCCGGCCACGGAAGGCGACGGTCCATTCCACGCAGTCCCTGGATGTGCAGGAAAGCCACTCCGCTGGTGACTGTAAATTACGGCTCCACGTGCCTCACTTAAAAACCGTATGGACCTTCTTGTCAGGCTGGGACAGACTGAAATTATGACATTCTTCATCTTGATTGACAATTACCTTCCCCTGGAAGTTAGGGAACAGCCCGGCTACAATTACATCTTGTACAGTAAAACGAGGGAAATAAAAAAGGGAGTCATTATTTTATGAATATGGTCTCTGGCAGTTGGCTAAGAGGTAATCTTTATTCCCACCGCTCCTGCGTTTTATTATTTTATTAAGAATTAAGTCTCGATTATCTACACATGAGCCAAAAAGACCATCCTATTCCCACAGCCGTTATGTCTTATTATTTCATTATTACTGGCTTGGGTTTGTCCCAAGGTTCCTTTTTTGGCATGAAGAGGAGTCATGATTCCTCACATGTTTTGCAGGTGCCCCTTTGGAATGATGTGCAGTAAATGTTTATAATTTCGGTATCACTTCTTCCTTCCTCTGAGTGGGTGGCTACTTTTTTTTAATTGTGGTAAAATACACATTTTGTAAAATTTACCATTTTAGTTATTTCAACTTCAATTCGGTGGTGTTTAGTGCACTCACGATGTTATACAATTGTCCCCTCTACCTAGTTCCAGAACACCGTTGGCACTGCAGAGGGCGGCCCTGCGATCAGCAGTTACGCCCCGTCCCTGCAGCCGCCGTCTCTCTAGATTTGCCTCTTCTAGACCCTTCACATAAATGGAATGGGACACATGGCAGGCTTCTGTGTTTGGTTTCTTATTTACCATAATGTTCTCAGGGTTCATCGTGTGGAAGCACAAATCATTCCTTTTTACGGCTGAAATACAGGTAGAGAGCATCTTGTTCATGTTCATCAGCTGGTGCCGTGGCTTCCTTCCATCCTGCGGCAATTGTGAAGACTGCTGCTTTGAGCATCTGTGTTCAGATTTTCCTTTGAACACCTGTTCTCAGTCCTTTTGGGTGGTTTCTGGGAGTGGAATTGCTGCGTCCTGTGCCAATTCTACATTTAACTCATCGGGGAGCTGCCAGATTGTGTTCCACGGTGGCCGCCCACCTTACATTGCTACCAGCAGGGTGAGGCTCCACCTTCCCCACATCCACCTGATACCTGTCAGCTTTTGAGCCACTGTTTTATTCTGTGCTGCCGTTCCTGACGACCCTGGATGGAGCTGGAGGGCCTGAGCTTGGCGGGGTCCTCAGTAGCCACCTTCTAGCACAGGGATGCTGCCGGCGGGCACTGTCTGTGGGGAGCCGGATCTCAGCCCCTTCTCACTCACACACTCCATCCTCCCTTCAAGTCATCACCCACCATTGCATGTCAAGCCCAGGATTCTTGGGACCTGGATTAAAGTGCTCCCCTTTAAAGAGGGACTCTTTTTAACAGGGCTCCCCAAACTCCCTTTTCCCATCAGACTTTCTTCTCTTGAGGACTGTTTACCATTGCCCGGGACAAAAGTCATACAATCTAAGCAGAGAGATAAATGATCCTCTCCACCCAATATTCAGTCCTGGTTTGCTTTTGGGGGTAAAGGGGCCTCAAGAAAGAGGTAGAAGGAGGATGGGGGGCAGGAGTAATGGACAGTTGATTGACAGTACCAGTCGGCCTGCGGTCCCCAGCTCGCTCACTCCTTGCCATCAGCTGGCACGTGCTCGCAGGTACTTACCAATTACCTTGGGCAAAAATGAAGAGGATCTAGCTTTGAAGGCAGTCTGCTCTGCCCTCCCACCTCCTAAATCCATCATGCGTGGAAGAGCCTCAAGCCCCTGCCTCCCGCGCCTCAGTGTTCTCATCACCATGCATGGACACCGTCCACAGTGAGACAGAGAAACTCATCCCGGTCCCCTGGCTGACCTCTGCCCCGTCCTGGCCCCCGCTCAAACTTTGTCGGGACCTGTTCTCGGGTCTGGTCTCCACTCACCCTGCCCGCCCCAGAGCTGGCCACCATTGCCAGCTGCCCCCAGCATGGAGAGGGGAGGGGTTGGCAATGGGAACCTGCCCCGCCAGAACCCAGGGAGGAGGACCAGCATGCAGGGTTGGGTCACAAAGTGGCTGGCGGATGACATGCCAACATGCCTAGATGTTTGCCCATCACAGTGCTCCCAGTTCTCCCTCATTTCTGTATGCAGGTTGCACTCAGTGCTTTTGAAAACCAGGGAATGAAGGATTTAGGCTCAACTGAGCTCCTGCCGACTGACCCTCCAGGGTGTGCCAGGCTGCCGCCATCCTGGCTGCTTTCAGCCAGCGGCTCCCCGGTCGGAATGGGCTTCCTCGTCCTGCGGCACCAGTCTTGCTGGCTGGGACTATGGTGTTCTGGACTACAGGGCTGCATTTTTCTCCACACTTTCCCTGAGTTCTTTATATAAAATACCCGATTCACGGCCATCACCTGCTCCATCATAGAGACCCATCATTAAACCAGCCGAGCCCATAAATTATTGCACAAACCATTGCAAACAATAAAGGCAATTTTACTTACTGAACCATTAAATTTACATACTTAAATTAGACCCAGCCAGACGTCGCGCGGGGATGTCTTGGGGCCAGGCAAACAGCGAGTTCCGGGAAGGGCTCTCTGGTGTGCCTCCACCTCTCACATGAAACTAATGAGGTGCTTCCGCCATCTTCATTACAGTCACATCTTCATTCAGTTACGTAGCTGGGTCTGACCTGCTGCCTTGGAAGCCTGGGAGGCCACCCCGTGCCCTGGGCTGTGCTGAGAGCCCGTGAGGCCATCGGGAGGCCCGCCGGTGGCTGTGAGGCTGCTCTGGCCCAGGGTGCAGCCGTGGTGGGTATTGTTTCCGCCTCCAGGATTTATTTACGGCTTGCCTGTGGTTTCCTCTTACTGGGAGATCAGAGCCCTCAGGGGGATTTTCCTTGGCCTGCACTTTGAATCTGACACTGATTCTGACCAATGACATCTTTTAAGTATTTCTTGGATCTTTGTCTCTTTTCCATTACTAATACCAGAGTCCACATCAAGGCCCCAAACTTCATCTCTTTGGGGTTAATCCGACCTCACGCCGTGGCTGCCAGAACAGTGTATGGGAAGTCTAATTCTGCCTTCATCCGCCCCAGCTCAGAGCCCTCGGGTGGCACCCACTGCCTTTAGGAAAAAGATGGGCTCCTGGGTGTAGCGTTCCAGGACCCCCTGCCCTTCCCATCCACCCCTACTCTCCTGTCACTCCTGCCTTGACCTTTATAGTTCACTGACACCAAACTGCCTGGCGTTCCTTGGTCTCTGCCCGTGTACCTCTCACTTAACTCTGCCACAGTCCTGGGAGACTTGCTATATACTCCCATCCCCGTTTCCCTGTGTGGCTGTCATCTGTCCTTTGAGGCAGCCGAGGCATCGGTTCCTCCATCGGCTCTATAAGGACTCCCAAAGGCTCTTGGTGGGCTCGGTGCCCCCGGCATCTTGCAGGGCATCCGTTTGCTCGCCCACTGATGTATGAGGAGGGCTGTTACTGGGCTTCTTGGAGGCAGCTCTGAGCCCTCAGCACCCCACAGAGCCTGCACACCAGGCTTCTCCACAGTCTGCCAGGAAAATCCTGGAGGAGAGGAGACGACAGCCTATGGGCTCTGTTTCCTGGCTGTCTGCGCGTGTTCGCATCCTGCAGCCCTAGGAAGCCCTTACTCTTCATTTGTGAATGAGTTAGACCCAGAGTGACCGTGGGGGAAAAACACTCCCGCAGTCACAGATCACACCTTGCTTCCCAGGTGCTTTTCTGGACACTGGTGGAAATTGGGTCATAGTTGAATGTGCCCTAGAAACCACCCAGAACGCTTCAGAAAATCCCTCGGTTCAGAGGTAGCAGCTCCTTGGTGTCTCCTGGTCATCGTTAAGGAGGGTCTCAGGACAGAAAGGGTCAAACCGCAGGGCCAGGGCGATCTGAACAGCAGCAGGGCCACTACTGGTTGTTGGGGTGGACACTCACTGTCCGCTTCCTGACGAAGTTACCCCAGTTCCCTTCCAAAGGGGGACTCAGAGGGCCCCTGGCTGCCTGGGCCTGTCTATCCCCAAGTGCCTCACTAGGGATCCATCCACAGGTGGTGTGTCACGACTCATCCTTGCTCTGAGCATGAGGCTTGGGAAACACAAAGTCCCCCAGCGGTGCTGGCTTGCATAGATGCCTATGTGAGCACTGATCCCCAGCCCCCGTGAGGGTGGGAGTGTCTGCCCCCGAGGCAGGGACCTGGCCTTCTCTGCTGTCCTCCGCGTCCGTCTTCCCCACGCCCAGGCCGGCTCTCCGCATGGGGCATGTGTTTGCTTATATCTGCACTCCTAACAGAAGTATATTGTTAAGTCCCATCTGCCATTTTCATTTTTTTAGTAGCCACATTAAATAAGTAAAAAGAAACAGGTGAAATTAAACAACACATTTTATTTAACCCAATATACCCAAAACATTATCATTTCAACATGTTATCAGTATAAAATTTGTTAATAAGATACTTGGCATTTGTTAGTTATCATACCAAACTTTTGAACTCTGGTGTGCATTATACCCATAGCCGCTCTCAATTTCTAGTCCCATTCTGAGTACTCACGGGCCACGTGTGACTGGTGACGACCTAATTGGGCAATGTGGGTGTTTACCAGCTGACAGGGGAAAATGTCCTTGTAGAAGCTCATGCCCTGAATTCTATAGCTTGTGCTATTCCTCCAGTTAGGTGTGCAGGAGGGGGCAGGAGCGGGCCGCACCAGCCATTCCTCCACAGAACGATACACAGGGCCGCCGCACGGCTGGGAGGAAGGGGCAGTGCACGGGGCCTCGGCAGAGGCAGGGAGAACGGGTTATGTGTCAGCTGTGGGAATACAAGGTGCCTTAAAATAAGGATCCCACCAACACTCCTGTCAAGGATGCTGCAAATGCAGGTTCTTACCCTGAGGCCTCCAGGAGCCCAGCCCAGGATGCCGCCAGGGCTGTGCCCAGCATAGCCACCTGGAGGCTCGCACACTGCCAGCAGCCTGCCCAGAATCTAACGCGGGACCCCAGGATTTCCCCGGCTGCAGCAACGGTCACTCACAGGTATCATGATTAATGGCTGGATACCCTGGTGTGAAAACCACTTAAAAAATGGCATTTTTGTCATGGACGGTGTTCCACATAGAGTAAAGGTCATACATGAGAAGAGCATTATCTGTATTTCTTGGACAAACATGCTTCACCTTGTAGAGCACAATTCCTCTGTAGATCAGCGATCCAGCTCCTGCACTCCAGAAGGGCTGAAGGCTTGGATTCTTTGCCAAAAGGGATGAAAGCCCCCGGGGACGGCACCACGCAGGGGCTTCAGACAATACAGTGAACTGGCTGCTGGCCTCTTGCTGAGTCTGCGGGCATAGGGCACGGGGCCCCACAGCCTGTGAAAAGCTGCTGAGAAAAGAAAGTTCTTCTGAACATCAGCCGCTGCTCTTGCCTGCTTTGATTTCCTCTGGACGGCTTTGGAGGGGCCTCCCCGTTGGGGCTAGGGGTCGGGAGGGGGCAGGCTCAGCTGCCCAGGCTGGTGCATGGCCCTCTGACTGTGTGGCCTCCATAGGAATTCGGAAGTGCCTCTGTGTGCCTGACGAGGATGGGTAGAGCAAGAGAAAGACAAGGAGGCCACAGAAATGCAGATGCCTGGACAGCTGGTCTACCTGCGCAGAGTGAAGCCCGGCTGTGGGATGCTCTGATTCAGGAGCTGTGGGAGATACCTCCACATGAGGTCAAACCTCGGTCTCAGCAACGCGTGGCATGAATCTGATTACCAGCAATCCCGAGAATGGCTCATACTCACCAAGACTTGTGTAAGGAGCACAGGGTGGTGGGCCGCAGGCTGTGAACCTTGGGTAGCGACAGTGAGCACAGGGCTTGTTCACGACTTCTCAGCGGAGTCCCCCTTGCACCCTCACCCACTTACTCCCACCCCCATCACCGCCGCCCGCACATGGTGCTGTGGCATCTTCCAGGGCTTCCTGACTGGTATCCCTGCCTCCTAGCTGGTGGCCTCCTGTCTATGCTCCATCTTGAACCTGTGCCCCAAAGCCAAATCCAATTACAGACCCCTCAGTGCTTTCAGCCCCAGTAAAGGGTCTTGCCCTCTGAGCCCAGGATGGAGTCCGTACACCTACTGTGGTTGTCAGGCAGTGGTGTGCTGACAAGGGGTTGATCACAGCCCTCGGAGAAACAAATGTGTGTGTGTGTGTGAGTATAAATGTTATTGATATAAAGGATGTATGGCACAGATTTACAAATAACAGTAAGATGTATAATATTCCATACTGTAAATTCCACATAACCCACTGATACTCAGAATGCTTCTGTTGTTCTCTGCTGAACCTGTCTCTGTAACAATGGTGGCAATTCAACCCTAATTTGACAATTGCTTTTCTGGTGATATTCATCATGTAAAGGCAATAAGCCCATTTTAAGTTGAATCTGTATTATTAACATTCTATCACTTTCCTAAGTCCAGACAACCAACAAAACTATGTAAATCAAGCCCTGATTTGTAGTTTGCCAGTTTCCATGGTGTGAGCCCTCCTATTACAACCAATTTCAGACGGACAGCGTGCATCACTGAACACGGAGCTGGAAAGAGATGTGCTAGAGTCATCATTATACAGTGTTTCCGTTATTTGAGAAATATACATAACCTTAAGAGCATAGCTAATAACAAAATGTGGTGAAATAATTAAGAAGTGAGTTTTGAGTTTTGATTATCATTTTTAATAGAATTAATTCCACTGTAAGTCCACATAATTAAAAAATTTAAAACATCTGGGTTTAACAACCAGTTCACAAAATTCCTGAAGATTTATTAATCAGACGTCCAGAGCAGGTAGAGGCTGGCTGGGGCCCACCACTGCCCGGGCCTGCCCTCCCTTTCCTCAGGCTCCCTGCTCTTCACTCCGGTCCCACTGGGCCTCGCTGAGCTCTCCCTGCCCTCGGAACTTCACACACGCAGTTCCTCTGCCTGGAACTCTCTTCTCCTTGTCCCTTGGCCCAGACACCTCTGCCTTCCCTCCCTTCCCTACCTCCCCTCCCCTCGCCTTTTTGCTGCCTGTAGATTCCAACGCGGAGCCTGGGGTTTAAATTAGTCACATTATTATCTTACCTCCAGTTGCAGTGGATGTCACTGCCTGGTGACTGTCACTGAGACTTCTCAGCATTCACCCCTGGACCCCTTGGCCCTTGCTGAGCAGCTGGGGCACAGGCCGAGTCGAAGAGAATCAGCAGAGTGGGCCAGGCAAGCCCCCTCCCCTGAACCTCTGGCTTGCAGGTTGAAACCAGAAATGGCATTTGAACGGCCTGTGGTTCCCTCAGCTTTTCCCACTCAACAAAATTATCAGAAGGTCATATCAAGGACATGGGTCTGAGAGGAGACTCACAGAAGGAACCAGTGGATTAGAAAAAAGAAGTCCAAAGAAGTCCGGGATTTTCTACTTCCTCCCAGACTGGAAAAGCATCGCTATGCTTGTGAGGCCCACATGTGGAGGGGGAAAAGGAGCTGCATGCTGCACATAGGGAGCTGCATCCTGGACATACGGAGCTGCATGCTGGACATAAGGAGCTGCATGCTGGACATATGGAGCTGCATGCTGGACATACCTCGTGGCTGCGAGGAGAGCCAGAGCGGTTGGGGGGCTGGCTGGCTCCTTCACCCATTCATTCATTGCACAGGCACTTCAGAGCTTCCTGTTCAGCCCTGGGAAGGACACCAAGATGAGCAGCTCATTTCCCCTCCTATAGGGGATTCTCGCCCTTTTTCTCCAGGAATGGGATGCGAGAAATCAGCCTAGATATGAAGGATACAAGAACACGTCCTGTTAAGTTCCAACCTTCACTTTGGAAGTTAGTAATGCGAGTCACCGCCACAAACTCCACCTGCCAGGTTGGAGCACTGAGAGTGAGACCCCCCTGTCTGAAGGCCCAGAGACCAAGGCTGCCAGGAGCTGGGGGTGAGTCAGGAAGGGCGCAGTGCTGTGCTAGCAGGGAAGGGCGTGGGAGCCTTGCTCTGCGTCCCAGAGCTCTGGCGGGGCAGGAGGTGCTGGGTGTCTACCCACCCAGTGGGCGCCCTAAGATAGGCTTGTACAAATTCAGAAAGGACTCGGGGCTGCGAGGAGGCAGGCTGATAGCCCAGCCTCAGCACGTGGGGTTGGCGATGCTGGCGACACTCCGCGGGTTGTCTTTCAGCTAGGGACTCTGTTTCTTAGGTGGAAACAGGGCTGCCCCCTCCTTAGCAATTTCCAGTGTGCATCCTGGAGCCATGTGCAGGCTTCGTCCCTTGGGGTGTGGGCCATGCCTGTTTGAGGTGACATTCCTGAAGACAGGGGCTGCCTCGTTCTCATCTTTGTATGTTCACCTCCCAGCACAGGCACAAAGGGGGTATGTTGACTAAGCTGAACAAGACTTGGGGGGCAGGCCCCAGAGCAGAAGGCCTGGTCCACGGTGAGCACTATTGTTGGTTGCTGAATGGCTGGGTGTGCACGTGTGAGAGGCGTGTGTGAGCAGTGTGTGAGTGTGGGCGTGTGCACGAGTGAGGAACAGGCTCCCCGGGTGCAGGGGCGACAGGCGCAGGGTGGAAGGCAGGTGGGCCCTTCTTGCTTGCAAGCTCCATGTCTGGGTGGGGTGAGCATCCCTCAGGCTGGCCTTATTTCGACTTCTCTAAACTGACTCCTGATGTGCTCAAGTGGGGCCCTGGCATCTTTGGGGCTGAAAACTCCGGATGCTACTGTAATTGTTCTTGCTAATTACCAGGAAGCATCAAACAAGAGGAGTTCTTTTCTTCTCTTTCTTAACTGGGTTTTGTTACGCTAATTAGAATTGTATAAACTGTTGCTCTTGAACCTGGAGAGTGAGAGAAACGTTTGCTTTAATACCTGGGACACTGCCATGGAAGCCAGTTATTATCCTAATGAGGTTCTGGTCATCCAGGAGAGGCTCCTGTTTGTGCGCTGATGTCAGGCGTGTGTGCACGCGAGCGTGTGAACGCCTGTGAGAGCGTGTGCACACCGTCTGAAGGGCCCGCTGTGCTGGACACTTGCATGCTTGGTTCCTTTCCTCCCCTGCACAAATCCTTGTCCCTCGCCACCCCTGGATAGCCCCGGCCAGGACATGAAGGCAGACTTAACCAGAGCTTAGATGCTGGTCTTCACTTCGCAAGTCTATCACGAGTGTTAACTAGATACCAACCACCCCATTTTCCAGATTGGGGGGTAAAGTGGAGGCATCTCTCTCAGGAGCGCCCGAGCAGGGATTAGTGAAGAGGAGAGGGCCCTGTCTCTCCATCTGCCTCAGCCCTTGCCCCCTCCCTCCTCAAAACCGCAGGCTCTTCCCACAACCACCACGGCTGCCGTGGGCTGCATCTCCTAGTGTGAGTGGAAACACATCTTCAAAGGCACCAGGGAGAGGCGGGTCTCTGCCAGGAGGAGGAGTGGAGTGAGAAGGGGATGGAGCCAGCGGGCAGAGTCCTGGTGCAGCGTGCAGGGACCCTTCAGGGACCCAGCCACCTGGGCTTGCTCTGACCTCAGTGTGGACTCTGCTGCACGAAGCGGAGCGCAGTGTGGAGGGTGGTGTTTGCTTACCAAGGAGTCTTCCTGGACCTCTCCTTCCACGGCCGCCTCCAGCCCCGGGGTCTATCCCAGAGACAACTCCTGGTACAGCGACTCTCACTTTCTGGCTGACTCCCCCACTCTCCACCATGTCCTCCCTCCCCTGCACCCCCCACAGGCTTCAGTCTCAAAGACCCAGGACAGGGTAGCTCCCAGAAGCTCCACCCAACTAAAAGCTTATGAAAGCCCTGCACGTCACCTTTGCCTGATTTTCTAATTTCATCTCTTACAAGCTTTCGGGATGCTAACGTGATTAAGTTCTTCACACAATTTATTAGCATCGTGTTGGAAATCCAGTCGTATATTACACTGTCTGAGTAATCCAATTAGCAAAATGTATTTATTTGGTGGGACTATCAGCCACCCATGATCCTACGCTGAGTCCTCACCGGCCTTCTCCGCTCGGAAAAGGACTTGTGTGAACACGAGATGTTGAGAGGGACAGGGAGCGGCCCGTGTTATGGGGTGGGGCACGGGTGCCCAGGTTTGCCCCTGCTGAGGCCACACAGCGTCACAGACATTCAGTTCTGAGACAGGCTGCCCCGTGGGATGCGAGTGAGATCAGAGGGCGCTCGGTCCAGGTCCCCACATTGCCCCGCACATTGAACTCTGTGAATCTGGCAGGTTCTTGATATTGTCTGCATCCCAGTTCCCTTATCATCTGTGAAACGGAGACAGGAAACCCCCCTCCTCACAGAGTAGCTGAGGAAATTCATCCAGCTGAGAGAAGCCCAGCTATGCTGGGCATACCATGGACATGGGCCCCTCCCAGCCCATTGGCTTCAGGGACTGGGGCCTGCTCCCCATACTTTGATGAGAGATGCTGCTGCCATGGTGCCACTGTCCAACTATCTCCTGTTGTCATGGTTACCAGCATCCGGCACCTGTGAAGGTGGGTGCGGTGGGCGCTGGAAGGACCTGTCTGCCAGGGTTTGCTCTGGGGCTCATTGCCGCCCAGTTTCGCTCCTCACGGCAGCAGCCCCGTGTGGCGGGTACCCCAGCAGTCCTTGGACCATCGCCGTTAAGGCTGCGGGAATCTCCGCTGGCCTAGCTCCCAGGGTCCCCTCCCCAGCTTCTGCCAGTTCCTAGCCACAATCCCTGGATGCATTCGGCTCCTTTCCCTGGACATGGAGCTTCATTCTTCCCTCATTCTTCCAAATAGCCTGGGCACAGGGGCAAAGGACCCACCCTCTCCAGTGCAGACAGTGAAGGAGGCCTTTGCTCCTTCAGCCGGGGCTGCCCCCAGGGTTTAGGACCAGGGCTCGGCACCCAGGACCCCACGCTTACAAGGGCTCCACCCTTAGCTTCTTGCTCTTGAACTGCCTGCTAATAATGCCTGCTGCCCTGAAGTTCCTCCCACTGTTTTAACAGGGGGCCCCTGGCCATCGGCAGGGGCCTGCAAGCAGGTAGCTGGCTCTGTGTGCAGCTGCTGCCAAGCCCACACAGCAGGGAGCGCCCCCATTTGACAGACAAGGAGACAGGGAATGGCCCAAGGTGATGGGTAGTGAGGGCCAGAAGCCTCTGAGTTTTTGCCACATGGGGCTGCCTGCCTGATGGGACAGCCTCCCGATTTGTTTCACTCTCTCTGGGGAGCGGAAAGGGGCCACCAGTGCCACATATGCCCTCCGTTCGGTGGAAGTTGAAAAGGGACTCTCGCACAATGACAAGGCCGGGGGCCACCCCAGTGTCTCCTGAATGAGGGTGGGGCTCAGCAAAGGCTCCCCACTTGGGGGGCGGGGCTCGGTGAGTCCGGAAGATGGGGGAGACCTGGTGTGCTGGCCTCCTGCCAATGACAAAGCCGGAGAAAAACAAAGGGACCCCTCCCTGCCGTGGTGCATCCTTGCTCCGATGTGCCCAGCCAGGCCCCCTTTCCTGCAAACATCAGCCCGTGTGTGGCACTGAGGTGGAATCCCTCTCCGCAGGGCCCCCAAACGCCCAGAAACACTGCCAGCCCCCCACTCGGGGCCCCCTGAATGGCAGCCGACCCCTGGGGCTCCCCCTTCTCTCCGCCTGCAGAGCGTTTTTAAGGCTCCCGATCCTGTCCCTCTCCCCGTCGTGTGGCCGAGACATCTCTGCCGCGTGCCTCTCGCACTAATAGCTGCACTGTTCCGCCTTCCGCATTAATGACAGGTGTGCGCTGGAAGAAGGCTGCCGCCTGCCAGTGGGTTTCGCTGACATCACACGCTCTGTGCGAGCAGCATGCCCTGGGGCAACTGAAACCCTAATAGGTTCCTCTAACTGCCTCCTGCATCAATTTTGACACGAGGCGCTTTCTTCTTCCTCCCCACGGCTTGCCTTATAACTCTGTCATTGTCATTGATTCTGACTAAAAGAGAAAAAAACTCAGCTCGAGTTATTACCATTCTAAGTCGGCGAGGCAGGGCGCGGCGGGGGCCACGCAGGATGCGCCCCATGGAGGGGGGAAGGGAGCTGCATGAGGGGGACAAGAGGCCTGCAGTGCTGACTGCAGGCAAGTGAGGTCCCGAGGGGCCCTCTGCCTCTGCTTCTCCCCTGCACCTGCATTTGGGGGAGCTGGTGAAGGGTGGCAGTTCAAAATGCTTCCTGTGGCAAGGTCAGAGCCAGCCTGGGTGCCCATCGTGGAAGAGGTGCCTGTGTGTCAGCCCCCCTGCTCCCCTCAGCGCATTATTTTAAGGCCACATGTGGCCACATCTACCTGGCTGGAAGCGAGAGGTCTGCAGGAGCCCTGGACAGAGGGTTCATTTATGAGCGAGGGTGGGTATGAGTGGTACGCGTGTTCTCTGCGACCCCTGCTGAGCCATGGCCTCCTCGCTCAGAGGAGGGGGCTGAGCATCCTCCCCTTTCAGCAGGACCCACCAGTAGCGTGGGTCTCTCTAACTCAGAGGAGCCAAGAGGGCGGGGGAAGGAAGGAGGAGGGGAGGGGAAGGGAGGGCGGGGCCTGCTGGAAGCGCAGGGGTGGAGCACCTGCCCTGCCCCTGCCCCTCCCCTGTGTTTCTTTGCCCGGCCTGATACAAGGTGGGGTACCCCCAACATTGTAACGGGGCGGGGTGAACTCCTTTTCATTTTCAAGGTGTCCCATCCTTGCTGGGTGATCACTGGGTCACCAGGAGGCCGCTCAGTGCCCCCACACTGCCCAAGTCCAGAGGAAGACTCAGAGAAGCCCTCAGGGCCCCCTGACACAGCAGGACCCCCAGCCAGCCACCACCACCCTCTCAGTGGGTGAATCATGTCATGTCAAGGGAATAAGGAGGGGGCCCGTAAATGATGACGCACCTATAACAGACATGGTTGGGGGGCACTGGTGACAAAGGCAGACAAAGGGAGAGGCTGCACAGACTCCAGGAAGAGAAGCATTGGTCGGGGACTCCGTCCTCCAGGGCCCAACCTAGCCTGACCTGTCCAAGCCATGTATGGGGTCCCTCAGTGGGCAGCTAGGGCACCCACACAGTAGGGGTTCCAGAGCATACAGCTGCTCTTTCCTGCAGATGTTCATTGACTGCGCCCTGGTACTATCTGGTTGGAATGCTTTTGGAATGCTTTCACACCCAGTCAAAGCCTTTGATGACTGATGTATCTGCCTCTGGTCAGAAAGACAGGGACAGGCAGGGGCCTCAAGGTGCCATCCCTATGCTTTAGGTGTCCCGCCCCTGGGCTGCCCCAGGCTCTCCTAGCCGTCCTCTGAGCTGGAAGTATTGCCAGAGCAGGGCATCCTGTGGGCCTAGGGTAAAGGAATCAGCTGCTTTCTCGTTTCTGAATCTATTGCCTGTCAGAATCTGAGCATCCCTAGTTCAATAATAAACCAGGTTCTGGGATGTACACATTTGTGGGTCTGCCCTCCAGCCCACCCCCCAGAGCAAGCCCATGGTGCCCCCTGCATCTTCTGAGGGGGATGCATTTTAGTGGCCAACTGCCCCCAGACAGCTCTGTCATGGGGTCCTGGATCCTTGCTGTGGGGCCCTCTAGTCTCCATTGGTACGTGGAAAAACATTTGGGAGAAAAACCAATGACAGAGGAGAGTTTGATCTGTATCCTAGGGACGAGACAGAGATGGAGGTTTCCTTTGGTGGGCTGTGGGAGAGGGGAGGTGGTGCTGGAAAATAAGTCTCTGGTCCTGGAGGAGGGCAGTCAGGGGCGGGCCCTTTCCTGGGGGGCCAGGCCCCAGTGCCTTGTCTGCAGGAGGGATGACCTGCTGGGCTAGAGGGCAGACCCTGGGATGGCCTCCTGTGGGCGCTGTCAGACGGCCATGGCTTCACAGAAACGTGACCCTGCTGCTTGCTCTCTGGGGATCCCAGCAGCTGATTCATTGCACCTGCAGGTCGTGGACCCTCAGGAGGCAGTTTCTGCTCCCCTGACCCCCCCACACACAGGGCACTGGTGAGCAGGCATCTCCCGGCCTGCTTCTCGGCAGGACAGCCAGGCACCCCAGCTCCCTTGCGGCAATCCAATACAGAGAGCCAGCTCTCATGGAATCTGCAGAGCCCAAGCTGTCAGTTACCTGCATTTGCAGAGCCGGGGCACCTAGAAAATATGGGAGGGGCAGCTTCCTGCACCCTGTGTCTTGGCAGCTGTTGCTGGGCAAGAATCCACCCCTACCTGTGCCATAGGTCCTCCCACCTCTTCCGGGCACTGTGGGGAGCAGTGCCTGCACCCAGGGGCTGACCCATTCCATCACCCCAGCTACCAGTGGAGGCCATGACCACCAGCTTAGGCGGCCCCCTGGGCAGCCCTGGACAGACAGAGCTGCCACGTGTCCATCATTTATCCCGTCTGCTGCCTGCTTGCCTCCCCTTCCTCTCCTACCCAGGGCCTCACCCCTTCCCAGTGCCCTGTTCTTGCCCGGAGGAGTGGGAGAGCACCCTGGTCCTTGCCCTCCCGCCATCCTGTCCCCTGGAGTGCAGTGGCCGGCAGCTGCAGACAGCTAGGTTCTGTCTCAGGCTGTGGGGCGCCAAGCAGCCTTCCAGAATGCCAGCTCCCAAGGGCAGGCCCTGCAGTTCCACAGCTGCACACCCAGCAGCCCCCAGCAGTGGTTGGTGCAGACCAGAGGCTCAGGGGACACCGAGAAGATAAGTGATCTGGGAGTGCCCACACCACATCCCTCATCCCAACCACCACTGGTCCCTTCCCACCCTTCCCTGACTTCCAGGAGGCCCTGGGTATGCAGGAGAGAGAGGGGAGATCCCGGGGGTGAAGTGGCTGCATGGTGGCAGGAAAACTGAGCTGATGTGGTGGAACAGGTGGCAGAGAGGCTGAGGGGCTGGAGAGGCAGGCGAGTGAAGGCAGACCCTGAAGAACTCCAGAAAGGCTAGATCAGCAGTGACCCCACTGAGGAGGTGTTCCCCTCCAACCAGAGAGGCTGAATGGGACAGCCCATCAGAGCGGCCACTAGGGCAGCGTGCATAGTGCTTAGAGCGTACACTTTGCAGGGATTTAGAGCTGGGTCTGTCTGTACTGCTGGGTGACCTTGGGAAGATCTCTCAGCCTCTCTGTGCCTCTTTCCCCATCTGTTAAATAGGGACAGCAGCAGCCTTTGCAGAGTGATTATGGGGATTCAGTGTGATGAGGCATGAGACGTGCTTAAAATAGCACCTGGTACCTGGTGAAATTTTAATAAATTTTAGTGAAAAGTGGCCAGTAATGATAACAGTCAAAGTGTGGATGGTGATAACAGCTCAGGAAACAAGAAGCCAGGGTTTTACACCACACAGCTACGCTTGGCTGTGTGATCTGGGGAAATGCACTTGCCTGTCTGGTCTCCTTGCCTGGTAGGGAACAAGGCCACTGGGTTTCTGACTTTGTCCTGTGGCCTTTCTGTGCTAAATGATGGGCAGATCTAGGCTCAGGGTGCCCCTCTCCTAGAGCAATTGCATGCTATCCCTGCACCTTCCCCGGGCTGTACACTGGCTAGTGACCACCAGCATCACATTTCCCGTGAGGACACTGGAGGCCACTGTGCCAAAATCATACTTTCCTGGCCAAGGGGGCCAGAACTCAAATAGCTGACCTCTGCCCCAAATTCCTATGGCCTCACATTCAGGTGAGTCTAGAAGGCTTGATTGTTTTTTAATACATGGCCATCTACAGAGTAGGCAATCCAGACAATTAATGCTAATATGCAGAGGGTCCCGCTCCAGGGAGGAGGCTGACCAGTTTAAACAGGAATGTTCTGGAATGTGCTACTGTGATCACATTATGGCCATGTATTTTTAGTGAAATACTGGTCTGGTGCCTGAGAAGTTACAGAGTCCTTGATCACCTTATTTAATCCTATTTTACTGATACGAATGGGGCTTAAAGAGTCAGGGAGGTCCCCAAAGTCCCAGAACCTGCAAGTGTATAAAGGTAGGACTTGCATCCAATTCTTCTGGTTCTGAGTCCAAAGGAGCCCTCTCTGAATCCCCTGGTCCCTTGTTGACCCATCACAGCCCAGGGGATGCTGGGAAAATCCCTCTCAGGTGCAGAGACCCCTCCCCTCCTGCCACAGTTTTTCCAAACAGGGAGCCATATACGTGGGCAACAGTCCGCAGGAGTCCCTGCTAAAGGGCTCAGTTTCGGAGATAACCACCTTATTCAAGCCTCACTCATCGCTTTGACTAGAGAGTCCGGCAGCCTGCAGAGCGTGCTTACACAGCTGTCCCACCCAGCCTCCTTGGGGGACACTGGCAGCCCCATCGAACTTCCACAAATGCCCCACTTTCTCCTCCACAGCCCGGATGAGCCAGGCAGACACCCTTCCCAGCCCCAACCTGAAGGGACTGTGTGTTGGGGGAGGCATCACCACAGGCAGGCAGGTGTCTGGGGAGACAGCAGGGTGACCCCCCCCAGCACACATCCTTGCCTCGGGTGCCAGGGATGTATCTGCCTCAACGGGGGTCACAATAACCTCAGTGTGGCCTTTATCACAGCTCTGGGAGCGTCATGATTCCTGTTTACACTTTTGGGAACTGAAGCTCTGGGAACCAGGACTGACCTGCCCGAGGTCAGTCAGCTCATAGGTGACCTGAGCAGGCTCTGAGGTCTGTGGGTCTGACCCCAGAACTTTCCATGCCAGCCCCGAAGCCAGAGAAGTACCACTTGCCAAATTGAGAGGTAGGGGCTGGGCTCTCTGGCCACAGGAGCCCGAAGGCCAAGGCCAAGGAGATACAAGAAGGACAGAGCTGGTCTTGCCGCAGTGGAGGGAACAAAGAGTGGGCACCCGTGAGCCCGAAGCTGGACTAGCTGGGGCCAGGCTGGGCCAGCTGCAGGTTGGGGTGGGGTTGGGATGTCCTGGCAGGAAGATGATGGGGGGTTAGGGATGGGTGGGTGGGGTAGCCTCTAGAGTATGTTCAACAGGAACCAGGCGGAGACAGGTGAAATCAGGTGTGGCCCCAGGCAGCAGACTCCAGCCAGAAGGTTGCCCTTCGAGGGCCAGTTTGCCGCCCTGAGAGGTCTTACAAGCACCAGGCAGAGCTCTGGGACCCAGTGAGGGGGCAGGGGCTGAGGGTGGATCCAGGGAGACAGAAGGGATCCCTCAGGAAAGACCTGGGTCAAATGGACAAGGTGAGCAGGGTCTGAGGTCTGAGCAGGCAGCGGACCCTGAGTGCTGCAAATGCATGTCAAGTGGGGCTGGCTGCAGCCACGTGGGCCGAGGGTCAGGTACCTGCCTCTCCTGGAGGATGAAATCGGTGGGGTAGGGGGTAAAGGTATGGGGATGGGGGCAGAAGGACTGGTAGTTTCAGCCAAAGGAGAAGCCCTTACTGGTACCCCATGCAATGAAGAGACCTCAGCTGGTTTTTCCCTTCATCTGTTGATAGACAGCTGGGTTGGTTCCAATTTCTGGCTATTATGAATAAAGCTGCTCTGAATATTTGCCTGTAAGTCTGTGTGTGATTTCTTTTCTCTTGGGTAAATATCAAGGAATGGTATCCCTGGGTTATCCAGTAAGTGTACCTTAAAGTTTATAAGAAACTACCAAGCTGTTTTCCAAAGTGGTTGACCCTTTCTGTGTTCCCACCAGCAGTGTGCCAAAGTCCCATTTGCTGTCTCCCTGCTCCCTCATTTGCAAGCCAGAATGAAAATGATTTTTACATCTTTTCTTATGATCTTAAAAAAATACTTTCGATACATGGGAAAGAATCTTTGCCCCATATATGTGGGTGGTAAGCATGATAATGGAATGAATGAAATAATGAAATGAAGCCCTAGAACTGGAGAGCTAGAACATCACCTAGACTATGGGGTCTCCCACCTACACCAGCTCTGCCTCCCTGGGGGGCAGCTGAGACCCTGGATTCGGTGTTTATTATCATTCCCAGCCTTTTCAAAGAGAATTTCATCCCTACATGTACCTGCATCGACGCTGTGATATTCATGTTATTTGTTTTAATGGTTTCCTTGAAAAGATAAACTGCATGTTCTGGCCAGGGTCTTGTTTGCTTGGTTTGGTTAACTCGGGATTCACTTTCAAAGGAATCACTCAGGTCACGGCACCTAGCAGGACCCTGTGCATTGTTAAAGCTATAGAATATCCCCATTGGCCAATATATAACAAATATTTATCCATTCTATCCATGGACATTTGGACCCTTCTCCCTATATTTAGCTATTACTCTAAGTTGCTGTAGTATATATCTCCAGATCTGTGTGTGCAAGCTATCCCCCTAGTATGTGTGCTGGAAGGGGGTGGCCGGGTCACGGGCAGTGAGAGCATCTGGAGGGAGTTCTCTTCCTCCTCCTTTGCTACCAGCCTCTCTCCCATCTCCCAGGCTGTGGCTGCCCATCAGCTTTGGTGCTGGGCACGTCCCTTGTTACAGCTCCTCCATTCTCAAAGTGAAGCTGCAAGGAAGGTTGCGTTGTTATTCCCATTTTATAGACCAGGGTCCCAGGGCTCAGAGACATTGTTCCTTGCCCATGGTCACACAGCTAGCAGTCAAACTCAGATTCCATGGCATAGGACAAATTCCTGGATCTCAGGGCCTCTCTGCTGCCTCCCAAACACACGGCATTCCGGGGCACATCTCTGGGATGGCAGAGGCTGCCTAGCCTGGGTGGGCTTGTGGTCCTTGTGCCCAGGGAGCCTTTGGAGGTTCGTGCGTGGCTGCGGCAGGGTGGTCCCCCCAACACCCCCACCAACCTGTGTGCCAGACGCCCTTGCACACGGAATGATTCGCAGCCCCTGCCTTGCTCACGTTTTCCTTTCTCTTAAGTGGCCACAAGAGATGTCATTTGCTATCACAGAATCTGGCTCCATCCAACCGTCCCTCCAGATGGAGCTCAGCCCTCCACACAGAGCAAGAGAAACGAATCAGCGGACAGAGTGAGGAGGGACTTTTTTCCTTCCTGGGTTAAACATCCCAGTTTGAGGTAAAACAAATGCCTTGCTGGAGCTTATCACCTCCAGCTGGGCCACAGAAAGCCCCCATTTAATCAGATCATTTAGCCCTGAATCATGCTAACAAGATGACTGGGTGGGGCTCAGCCTGCATGCTGAAGGCCAGTCTCTGGGGAGGAGGAACTCTGAGAGCTGGAGGCAAGGTCTGGAAGCCGCAGGGGCAGGGGACCAGCTGGTGGGAGGGGTCCCTCCTTGGGTCACCTGACATGGGGCGGGGCTGTGTCCTCAGTCTGTCAGGGTCTGCACCCAGGGTAGGAGGGGCCTCTGCTGGGGGCCACACTGAGCCAGGGAGCTGGGATCAAACCAGGCGAAGCCACTGCAGACCTTCCAGCCCATGGAGCCACTGCCTGGCCCCCAGGTGGGAGGTGGACACCCAGCCCTCCCATGGAGAGTGAGCGTCAGGGGACCCACTGTTCGGTGGCCAGGACGAGTCTGGCCAACCCAGCATTGTCCAGCGTAATGAGCCTGGCTGTCACCTTGTCTTCCAGCCCCACCTTCAGTCCCTGGGCTACCAGTCCTCTCCACTTTGGGCGTCCTCATTCTAGATGGGGGAGGAAAGGAAAGAAGAGGCAGGGAGGGAGAGACAGAGACAGCAAGTGAGAACTAGCCTCCTCAGCGGGCAGCTCCACCCGTATCTGGTGTTATAATCTGAGGAGATTGGAAAGATTCTGCCCCAGACAGGTTCCCATCAGCCTCCTGATGTTGCGACTTGTCATTCCTTCCGGTAAGGCAACCGAGAGACCCCGCCTGAGATGTGAGAGTAACATCTGATCAGGGCAATAGGTTACTTCCCCAGCGCCCATTAACACTGCCGGGAGAATGAGAAGTCCAGGGCGCTGGGCCACGCAGTGGAGGCCCGGGAGGGCAGGGCCCAGGTGGGGCAGCTGCGTGGGCACCGGCCGGCATTTCGTGGGCTCCTGCTGACTTGCTAACGGTGGTGACTTTCCAAGGGGCTCCGCTGGGAGGTTCTGGGCTGGTGCTTGGTTGAGGCTCTGTCCCACCGGGATGGCAAACAGCGCCTGCCTGGGTGGTTCCTGCAAAGCTCCCCCGCTGCTCTCTCTCCCCCACATTTTTGCTCCTTTATTCGGTTCACATAGATATCCTCAGTGCATCCCATCCCCAGCGGGTATCTGGAAGCCCGGTCCTCCCGTCTCAGTGAAGACCCTCTGGCTTCCTCCCCAGGCCCGAGTGGACGCCCACAGCTCGGGACCTGCCTCCGCTCCCCTGGCCAGGCGGTATGGTGAGCTGCAGAGGCGCCTCACTCGCAGAGCCGCGCTTTCAAGTGACTCGTCAGCTGCCCT
>JAQQAC010008667.1:0-39007 GCA_029783875.1 Phataginus tricuspis
AGGGCAGCTGACGAGTCACTTGAAAGCGCGGCTCTGCGAGTGAGGCGCCTCTGCAGCTCACCATACCGCCTGGCCAGGGGAGCGGAGGCAGGTCCCGAGCTGTGGGCGTCCACTCGGGCCTGGGGAGGAAGCCAGAGGGTCTTCACTGAGACGGGAGGACCGGGCTTCCAGATACCCGCTGGGGATGGGATGCACTGAGGATATCTATGTGAACCGAATAAAGGAGCAAAAATGTGGGGGAGAGAGAGCAGCGGGGGAGCTTTGCAGGAACCACCCAGGCAGGCGCTGTTTGCCATCCCGGTGGGACAGAGCCTCAACCAAGCACCAGCCCAGAACCTCCCAGCGGAGCCCCTTGGAAAGTCACCACCGTTAGCAAGTCAGCCGGAGCCCACGAGACGCCAATGCCGGCCGGTGCCCACGCAGCTGCCCCACCTGGGCCCTGCCCTCCCGGGCCTCCACTGCGTGGCCCAGCGCCCTGGACTTCTCATTCTCCCGGCAGTGTTAATGGGTGCTGGGGAAGTAACCTATTGCCCTGATCAGATGTTACTCTCACATCTCAGGCGGGGTCTCTCGGTTGCCTTACCGGAAGGAATGACAAGTCACAACATCAGGAGGCTGATGGGAACCTGTCTGGGGCAGAATCTTTCCAATCTCCTCAGATTATAACACCAGATACGGGTGGAGCTGCCCGCTGAGGAGGCTAGCTCTCACTTGCTGTCTCTGTCTCTCCCTCCCCGCCTCTTCTTTCCTTTCCTCCCCCATCTAGAATGAGGACGCCCAAAGTGGAGAGGACTGGTAGCCCAGGGACTGAAGGTGGGGCTGGAAGACAAGGTGACAGCCAGGCTCATTACGCTGGACAATGCTGGGTTGGCCAGACTCGTCCTGGCCACCGAACAGTGGGTCCCCTGACGCTCACTCTCCGTGGGAGGGCTGGGTGTCCACCTCCCACCTGGGGGCCAGGCAGTGGCTCCGCGGGCTGGAAGGTCTGCAGTGGCTTGGCCTGGTTTGATCCCAGCTCCCCGGCTCAGTGTGGCCCCCAGCACAGGCCCCTCCTACCCTGGGTGCAGACCCTGACAGACTGAGGACACAGCCCCGCCCCATGTCAGGTGACTCAAGGAGGGACCCCTCCCACCAGCTGGTCCCCTGCCCCTGCGGCCTCCAGACCTTGCCTCCAGCTCTCAGAGTTCCTCCTCCCCAGAGACTGGCCTTCAGCGTGCAGGCTGAGCCCCACCCAGTCATCTTGTTAGCATGATTCAGGGCTAAATGATCTGATTAAATGGGGGCTTTCTGTGGCCCAGCTGGAGGTGATAAGCTCCAGCAAGGCATTTGTTTTACCTCAAACTGGGATGTTTAACCCAGGAAGGAAAAAAGTCCCTCCTCACTCTGTCCGCTGATTCGTTTCTCTTGCTGTGTGTGGAGGGCTGAGCTCCATCTGGAGGGACGGTTGGATGGAGCCAGATTCTGTGACAGCAAATGACATCTCTTGTGGCCACTTAAGAGAAAGGAAAACGTGAGCAAGGCAGGGGCTGCGAATCATTCCGTGTGCGAGGGCGTCTGGCACACAGGTCGGTGGGGGTGTTGGGGGGACCACCCTGCCGCAGCCACGCACGAACCTCCAAAGGCTCCCTGGGCACAAGGACCACAAGCCCACCCAGGCTAGGCAGCCTCTGCCATCCCAGAGATGTGCCCCGGAATGCCGTGTGTTTGGGAGGCAGCAGAGAGGCCCTGAGATCCAGGAATTTGTCCTATGCCATGGAATCTGAGTTTGACCGTTAGCTGTGTGACCATGGGCAAGGAACAATGTCTCTGAGCCCTGGGACCCTGGTCTATAAAATGGGAATAACAACGCAACCTTCCTTGCAGCTTCACTTTGAGAATGGAGGAGCTGTAACAAGGGACGTGCCCAGCACCAAAGCTGATGGGCAGCCACAGCCTGGGAGATGGGAGAGAGGCTGGTAGCAAAGGAGGAGGAAGAGAACTCCCTGCAGATGCTCTCACTGCCTGTGACCCGGCCACCCCCTTCCAGCACACATACTAGGGGGATAGCTTGCACACACAGATCTGGAGATATATACTACAGCAACTTAGAGTAATAGCTAAATATAGGGAGAAGGGTCCAAATGTCCATGGATAGAATGGATAAATATTTGTTATATATTGGCCAATGGGGATATTCTATAGCTTTAACAATGCACAGGGTCCTGCTAGGTGCCGTGACCTGAGTGATTCCTTTGAAAGTGAATCCCGAGTTAACCAAACCAAGCAAACAAGACCCTGGCCAGAACATGCAGTTTATCTTTTCAAGGAAACCATTAAAACAAATAACATGAATATCACAGCGTCGATGCAGGTACATGTAGGGATGAAATTCTCTTTGAAAAGGCTGGGAATGATAATAAACACCGAATCCAGGGTCTCAGCTGCCCCCCAGGGAGGCAGAGCTGGTGTAGGTGGGAGACCCCATAGTCTAGGTGATGTTCTAGCTCTCCAGTTCTAGGGCTTCATTTCATTATTTCATTCATTCCATTATCATGCTTACCACCCACATATATGGGGCAAAGATTCTTTCCCATGTATCGAAAGTATTTTTTTAAGATCATAAGAAAAGATGTAAAAATCATTTTCATTCTGGCTTGCAAATGAGGGAGCAGGGAGACAGCAAATGGGACTTTGGCACACTGCTGGTGGGAACACAGAAAGGGTCAACCACTTTGGAAAACAGCTTGGTAGTTTCTTATAAACTTTAAGGTACACTTACTGGATAACCCAGGGATACCATTCCTTGATATTTACCCAAGAGAAAAGAAATCACACACAGACTTACAGGCAAATATTCAGAGCAGCTTTATTCATAATAGCCAGAAATTGGAACCAACCCAGCTGTCTATCAACAGATGAAGGGAAAAACCAGCTGAGGTCTCTTCATTGCATGGGGTACCAGTAAGGGCTTCTCCTTTGGCTGAAACTACCAGTCCTTCTGCCCCCATCCCCATACCTTTACCCCCTACCCCACCGATTTCATCCTCCAGGAGAGGCAGGTACCTGACCCTCGGCCCACGTGGCTGCAGCCAGCCCCACTTGACATGCATTTGCAGCACTCAGGGTCCGCTGCCTGCTCAGACCTCAGACCCTGCTCACCTTGTCCATTTGACCCAGGTCTTTCCTGAGGGATCCCTTCTGTCTCCCTGGATCCACCCTCAGCCCCTGCCCCCTCACTGGGTCCCAGAGCTCTGCCTGGTGCTTGTAAGACCTCTCAGGGCGGCAAACTGGCCCTCGAAGGGCAACCTTCTGGCTGGAGTCTGCTGCCTGGGGCCACACCTGATTTCACCTGTCTCCGCCTGGTTCCTGTTGAACATACTCTAGAGGCTACCCCACCCACCCATCCCTAACCCCCCATCATCTTCCTGCCAGGACATCCCAACCCCACCCCAACCTGCAGCTGGCCCAGCCTGGCCCCAGCTAGTCCAGCTTCGGGCTCACGGGTGCCCACTCTTTGTTCCCTCCACTGCGGCAAGACCAGCTCTGTCCTTCTTGTATCTCCTTGGCCTTGGCCTTCGGGCTCCTGTGGCCAGAGAGCCCAGCCCCTACCTCTCAATTTGGCAAGTGGTACTTCTCTGGCTTCGGGGCTGGCATGGAAAGTTCTGGGGTCAGACCCACAGACCTCAGAGCCTGCTCAGGTCACCTATGAGCTGACTGACCTCGGGCAGGTCAGTCCTGGTTCCCAGAGCTTCAGTTCCCAAAAGTGTAAACAGGAATCATGACGCTCCCAGAGCTGTGATAAAGGCCACACTGAGGTTATTGTGACCCCCGTTGAGGCAGATACATCCCTGGCACCCGAGGCAAGGATGTGTGCTGGGGGGGGTCACCCTGCTGTCTCCCCAGACACCTGCCTGCCTGTGGTGATGCCTCCCCCAACACACAGTCCCTTCAGGTTGGGGCTGGGAAGGGTGTCTGCCTGGCTCATCCGGGCTGTGGAGGAGAAAGTGGGGCATTTGTGGAAGTTCGATGGGGCTGCCAGTGTCCCCCAAGGAGGCTGGGTGGGACAGCTGTGTAAGCACGCTCTGCAGGCTGCCGGACTCTCTAGTCAAAGCGATGAGTGAGGCTTGAATAAGGTGGTTATCTCCGAAACTGAGCCCTTTAGCAGGGACTCCTGCGGACTGTTGCCCACGTATATGGCTCCCTGTTTGGAAAAACTGTGGCAGGAGGGGAGGGGTCTCTGCACCTGAGAGGGATTTTCCCAGCATCCCCTGGGCTGTGATGGGTCAACAAGGGACCAGGGGATTCAGAGAGGGCTCCTTTGGACTCAGAACCAGAAGAATTGGATGCAAGTCCTACCTTTATACACTTGCAGGTTCTGGGACTTTGGGGACCTCCCTGACTCTTTAAGCCCCATTCGTATCAGTAAAATAGGATTAAATAAGGTGATCAAGGACTCTGTAACTTCTCAGGCACCAGACCAGTATTTCACTAAAAATACATGGCCATAATGTGATCACAGTAGCACATTCCAGAACATTCCTGTTTAAACTGGTCAGCCTCCTCCCTGGAGCGGGACCCTCTGCATATTAGCATTAATTGTCTGGATTGCCTACTCTGTAGATGGCCATGTATTAAAAAACAATCAAGCCTTCTAGACTCACCTGAATGTGAGGCCATAGGAATTTGGGGCAGAGGTCAGCTATTTGAGTTCTGGCCCCCTTGGCCAGGAAAGTATGATTTTGGCACAGTGGCCTCCAGTGTCCTCACGGGAAATGTGATGCTGGTGGTCACTAGCCAGTGTACAGCCCGGGGAAGGTGCAGGGATAGCATGCAATTGCTCTAGGAGAGGGGCACCCTGAGCCTAGATCTGCCCATCATTTAGCACAGAAAGGCCACAGGACAAAGTCAGAAACCCAGTGGCCTTGTTCCCTACCAGGCAAGGAGACCAGACAGGCAAGTGCATTTCCCCAGATCACACAGCCAAGCGTAGCTGTGTGGTGTAAAACCCTGGCTTCTTGTTTCCTGAGCTGTTATCACCATCCACACTTTGACTGTTATCATTACTGGCCACTTTTCACTAAAATTTATTAAAATTTCACCAGGTACCAGGTGCTATTTTAAGCACGTCTCATGCCTCATCACACTGAATCCCCATAATCACTCTGCAAAGGCTGCTGCTGTCCCTATTTAACAGATGGGGAAAGAGGCACAGAGAGGCTGAGAGATCTTCCCAAGGTCACCCAGCAGTACAGACAGACCCAGCTCTAAATCCCTGCAAAGTGTACGCTCTAAGCACTATGCACGCTGCCCTAGTGGCCGCTCTGATGGGCTGTCCCATTCAGCCTCTCTGGTTGGAGGGGAACACCTCCTCAGTGGGGTCACTGCTGATCTAGCCTTTCTGGAGTTCTTCAGGGTCTGCCTTCACTCGCCTGCCTCTCCAGCCCCTCAGCCTCTCTGCCACCTGTTCCACCACATCAGCTCAGTTTTCCTGCCACCATGCAGCCACTTCACCCCCGGGATCTCCCCTCTCTCTCCTGCATACCCAGGGCCTCCTGGAAGTCAGGGAAGGGTGGGAAGGGACCAGTGGTGGTTGGGATGAGGGATGTGGTGTGGGCACTCCCAGATCACTTATCTTCTCGGTGTCCCCTGAGCCTCTGGTCTGCACCAACCACTGCTGGGGGCTGCTGGGTGTGCAGCTGTGGAACTGCAGGGCCTGCCCTTGGGAGCTGGCATTCTGGAAGGCTGCTTGGCGCCCCACAGCCTGAGACAGAACCTAGCTGTCTGCAGCTGCCGGCCACTGCACTCCAGGGGACAGGATGGCGGGAGGGCAAGGACCAGGGTGCTCTCCCACTCCTCCGGGCAAGAACAGGGCACTGGGAAGGGGTGAGGCCCTGGGTAGGAGAGGAAGGGGAGGCAAGCAGGCAGCAGACGGGATAAATGATGGACACGTGGCAGCTCTGTCTGTCCAGGGCTGCCCAGGGGGCCGCCTAAGCTGGTGGTCATGGCCTCCACTGGTAGCTGGGGTGATGGAATGGGTCAGCCCCTGGGTGCAGGCACTGCTCCCCACAGTGCCCGGAAGAGGTGGGAGGACCTATGGCACAGGTAGGGGTGGATTCTTGCCCAGCAACAGCTGCCAAGACACAGGGTGCAGGAAGCTGCCCCTCCCATATTTTCTAGGTGCCCCGGCTCTGCAAATGCAGGTAACTGACAGCTTGGGCTCTGCAGATTCCATGAGAGCTGGCTCTCTGTATTGGATTGCCGCAAGGGAGCTGGGGTGCCTGGCTGTCCTGCCGAGAAGCAGGCCGGGAGATGCCTGCTCACCAGTGCCCTGTGTGGGGGGGGTCAGGGGAGCAGAAACTGCCTCCTGAGGGTCCACGACCTGCAGGTGCAATGAATCAGCTGCTGGGATCCCCAGAGAGCAAGCAGCAGGGTCACGTTTCTGTGAAGCCACGGCCGTCTGACAGCGCCCACAGGAGGCCATCCCAGGGTCTGCCCTCTAGCCCAGCAGGTCATCCCTCCTGCAGACGAGGCACTGGGGCCTGGCCCCCCAGGAAAGGGCCCGCCCCTGACTGCCCTCCTCCAGGACCAGAGACTTATTTTCCAGCACCACCTCCCCTCTCCCACAGCCCACCAAAGGAAACCTCCATCTCTGTCTCGTCCCTAGGATACAGATCAAACTCTCCTCTGTCATTGGTTTTTCTCCCAAATGTTTTTCCACGTACCAATGGAGACTAGAGGGCCCCACAGCAAGGATCCAGGACCCCATGACAGAGCTGTCTGGGGGCAGTTGGCCACTAAAATGCATCCCCCTCAGAAGATGCAGGGGGCACCATGGGCTTGCTCTGGGGGGTGGGCTGGAGGGCAGACCCACAAATGTGTACATCCCAGAACCTGGTTTATTATTGAACTAGGGATTCTCAGATTCTGACAGGCAATAGATTCAGAAACGAGAAAGCAGCTGATTCCTTTACCCTAGGCCCACAGGATGCCCTGCTCTGGCAATACTTCCAGCTCAGAGGACGGCTAGGAGAGCCTGGGGCAGCCCAGGGGCGGGACACCTGAAGCATAGGGATGGCACCTTGAGGCCCCTGCCTGTCCCTGTCTTTCTGACCAGAGGCAGATACATCAGTCATCAAAGGCTTTGACTGGGTGTGAAAGCATTCCAAAAGCATTCCAACCAGATAGTACCAGGGCACAGTTAATGAACATCTGCAGGAAAGAGCAGCTGTATGCTCTGGAACCCCTACTGTGTGGGTGCCCTAGCTGCCCACTGAGGGACCCCATACATGGCTTGGACAGGTCAGGCTAGGTTGGGCCCTGGAGGACGGAGTCCCCGACCAATGCTTCTCTTCCTGGAGTCTGTGCAGCCTCTCCCTTTGTCTGCCTTTGTCACCAGTGCCCCCCAACCATGTCTGTTATAGGTGCGTCATCATTTACGGGCCCCCTCCTTATTCCCTTGACATGACATGATTCACCCACTGAGAGGGTGGTGGTGGCTGGCTGGGGGTCCTGCTGTGTCAGGGGGCCCTGAGGGCTTCTCTGAGTCTTCCTCTGGACTTGGGCAGTGTGGGGGCACTGAGCGGCCTCCTGGTGACCCAGTGATCACCCAGCAAGGATGGGACACCTTGAAAATGAAAAGGAGTTCACCCCGCCCCGTTACAATGTTGGGGGTACCCCACCTTGTATCAGGCCGGGCAAAGAAACACAGGGGAGGGGCAGGGGCAGGGCAGGTGCTCCACCCCTGCGCTTCCAGCAGGCCCCGCCCTCCCTTCCCCTCCCCTCCTCCTTCCTTCCCCCGCCCTCTTGGCTCCTCTGAGTTAGAGAGACCCACGCTACTGGTGGGTCCTGCTGAAAGGGGAGGATGCTCAGCCCCCTCCTCTGAGCGAGGAGGCCATGGCTCAGCAGGGGTCGCAGAGAACACGCGTACCACTCATACCCACCCTCGCTCATAAATGAACCCTCTGTCCAGGGCTCCTGCAGACCTCTCGCTTCCAGCCAGGTAGATGTGGCCACATGTGGCCTTAAAATAATGCGCTGAGGGGAGCAGGGGGGCTGACACACAGGCACCTCTTCCACGATGGGCACCCAGGCTGGCTCTGACCTTGCCACAGGAAGCATTTTGAACTGCCACCCTTCACCAGCTCCCCCAAATGCAGGTGCAGGGGAGAAGCAGAGGCAGAGGGCCCCTCGGGACCTCACTTGCCTGCAGTCAGCACTGCAGGCCTCTTGTCCCCCTCATGCAGCTCCCTTCCCCCCTCCATGGGGCGCATCCTGCGTGGCCCCCGCCGCGCCCTGCCTCGCCGACTTAGAATGGTAATAACTCGAGCTGAGTTTTTTTCTCTTTTAGTCAGAATCAATGACAATGACAGAGTTATAAGGCAAGCCGTGGGGAGGAAGAAGAAAGCGCCTCGTGTCAAAATTGATGCAGGAGGCAGTTAGAGGAACCTATTAGGGTTTCAGTTGCCCCAGGGCATGCTGCTCGCACAGAGCGTGTGATGTCAGCGAAACCCACTGGCAGGCGGCAGCCTTCTTCCAGCGCACACCTGTCATTAATGCGGAAGGCGGAACAGTGCAGCTATTAGTGCGAGAGGCACGCGGCAGAGATGTCTCGGCCACACGACGGGGAGAGGGACAGGATCGGGAGCCTTAAAAACGCTCTGCAGGCGGAGAGAAGGGGGAGCCCCAGGGGTCGGCTGCCATTCAGGGGGCCCCGAGTGGGGGGCTGGCAGTGTTTCTGGGCGTTTGGGGGCCCTGCGGAGAGGGATTCCACCTCAGTGCCACACACGGGCTGATGTTTGCAGGAAAGGGGGCCTGGCTGGGCACATCGGAGCAAGGATGCACCACGGCAGGGAGGGGTCCCTTTGTTTTTCTCCGGCTTTGTCATTGGCAGGAGGCCAGCACACCAGGTCTCCCCCATCTTCCGGACTCACCGAGCCCCGCCCCCCAAGTGGGGAGCCTTTGCTGAGCCCCACCCTCATTCAGGAGACACTGGGGTGGCCCCCGGCCTTGTCATTGTGCGAGAGTCCCTTTTCAACTTCCACCGAACGGAGGGCATATGTGGCACTGGTGGCCCCTTTCCGCTCCCCAGAGAGAGTGAAACAAATCGGGAGGCTGTCCCATCAGGCAGGCAGCCCCATGTGGCAAAAACTCAGAGGCTTCTGGCCCTCACTACCCATCACCTTGGGCCATTCCCTGTCTCCTTGTCTGTCAAATGGGGGCGCTCCCTGCTGTGCGGGCTTGGCAGCAGCTGCACACAGAGCCAGCTACCTGCTTGCAGGCCCCTGCCGATGGCCAGGGGCCCCCTGTTAAAACAGTGGGAGGAACTTCAGGGCAGCAGGCATTATTAGCAGGCAGTTCAAGAGCAAGAAGCTAAGGGTGGAGCCCTTGTAAGCGTGGGGTCCTGGGTGCCGAGCCCTGGTCCTAAACCCTGGGGGCAGCCCCGGCTGAAGGAGCAAAGGCCTCCTTCACTGTCTGCACTGGAGAGGGTGGGTCCTTTGCCCCTGTGCCCAGGCTATTTGGAAGAATGAGGGAAGAATGAAGCTCCATGTCCAGGGAAAGGAGCCGAATGCATCCAGGGATTGTGGCTAGGAACTGGCAGAAGCTGGGGAGGGGACCCTGGGAGCTAGGCCAGCGGAGATTCCCGCAGCCTTAACGGCGATGGTCCAAGGACTGCTGGGGTACCCGCCACACGGGGCTGCTGCCGTGAGGAGCGAAACTGGGCGGCAATGAGCCCCAGAGCAAACCCTGGCAGACAGGTCCTTCCAGCGCCCACCGCACCCACCTTCACAGGTGCCGGATGCTGGTAACCATGACAACAGGAGATAGTTGGACAGTGGCACCATGGCAGCAGCATCTCTCATCAAAGTATGGGGAGCAGGCCCCAGTCCCTGAAGCCAATGGGCTGGGAGGGGCCCATGTCCATGGTATGCCCAGCATAGCTGGGCTTCTCTCAGCTGGATGAATTTCCTCAGCTACTCTGTGAGGAGGGGGGTTTCCTGTCTCCGTTTCACAGATGATAAGGGAACTGGGATGCAGACAATATCAAGAACCTGCCAGATTCACAGAGTTCAATGTGCGGGGCAATGTGGGGACCTGGACCGAGCGCCCTCTGATCTCACTCGCATCCCACGGGGCAGCCTGTCTCAGAACTGAATGTCTGTGACGCTGTGTGGCCTCAGCAGGGGCAAACCTGGGCACCCGTGCCCCACCCCATAACACGGGCCGCTCCCTGTCCCTCTCAACATCTCGTGTTCACACAAGTCCTTTTCCGAGCGGAGAAGGCCGGTGAGGACTCAGCGTAGGATCATGGGTGGCTGATAGTCCCACCAAATAAATACATTTTGCTAATTGGATTACTCAGACAGTGTAATATACGACTGGATTTCCAACACGATGCTAATAAATTGTGTGAAGAACTTAATCACGTTAGCATCCCGAAAGCTTGTAAGAGATGAAATTAGAAAATCAGGCAAAGGTGACGTGCAGGGCTTTCATAAGCTTTTAGTTGGGTGGAGCTTCTGGGAGCTACCCTGTCCTGGGTCTTTGAGACTGAAGCCTGTGGGGGGTGCAGGGGAGGGAGGACATGGTGGAGAGTGGGGGAGTCAGCCAGAAAGTGAGAGTCGCTGTACCAGGAGTTGTCTCTGGGATAGACCCCGGGGCTGGAGGCGGCCGTGGAAGGAGAGGTCCAGGAAGACTCCTTGGTAAGCAAACACCACCCTCCACACTGCGCTCCGCTTCGTGCAGCAGAGTCCACACTGAGGTCAGAGCAAGCCCAGGTGGCTGGGTCCCTGAAGGGTCCCTGCACGCTGCACCAGGACTCTGCCCGCTGGCTCCATCCCCTTCTCACTCCACTCCTCCTCCTGGCAGAGACCCGCCTCTCCCTGGTGCCTTTGAAGATGTGTTTCCACTCACACTAGGAGATGCAGCCCACGGCAGCCGTGGTGGTTGTGGGAAGAGCCTGCGGTTTTGAGGAGGGAGGGGGCAAGGGCTGAGGCAGATGGAGAGACAGGGCCCTCTCCTCTTCACTAATCCCTGCTCGGGCGCTCCTGAGAGAGATGCCTCCACTTTACCCCCCAATCTGGAAAATGGGGTGGTTGGTATCTAGTTAACACTCGTGATAGACTTGCGAAGTGAAGACCAGCATCTAAGCTCTGGTTAAGTCTGCCTTCATGTCCTGGCCGGGGCTACCCAGGGGTGGCGAGGGACAAGGATTTGTGCAGGGGAGGAAAGGAACCAAGCATGCAAGTGTCCAGCACAGCGGGCCCTTCAGACGGTGTGCACACGCTCTCACAGGCGTTCACACGCTCGCGTGCACACACGCCTGACATCAGCGCACAAACAGGAGCCTCTCCTGGATGACCAGAACCTCATTAGGATAATAACTGGCTTCCATGGCAGTGTCCCAGGTATTAAAGCAAACGTTTCTCTCACTCTCCAGGTTCAAGAGCAACAGTTTATACAATTCTAATTAGCATAACAAAACCCAGTTAAGAAAGAGAAGAAAAGAACTCCTCTTGTTTGATGCTTCCTGGTAATTAGCAAGAACAATTACAGTAGCATCCGGAGTTTTCAGCCCCAAAGATGCCAGGGCCCCACTTGAGCACATCAGGAGTCAGTTTAGAGAAGTCGAAATAAGGCCAGCCTGAGGGATGCTCACCCCACCCAGACATGGAGCTTGCAAGCAAGAAGGGCCCACCTGCCTTCCACCCTGCGCCTGTCGCCCCTGCACCCGGGGAGCCTGTTCCTCACTCGTGCACACGCCCACACTCACACACTGCTCACACACGCCTCTCACACGTGCACACCCAGCCATTCAGCAACCATCAATAGTGCTCACCGTGGACCAGGCCTTCTGCTCTGGGGCCTGCCCCCCAAGTCTTGTTCAGCTTAGTCAACATACCCCCTTTGTGCCTGTGCTGGGAGGTGAACATACAAAGATGAGAACGAGGCAGCCCCTGTCTTCAGGAATGTCACCTCAAACAGGCATGGCCCACACCCCAAGGGACGAAGCCTGCACATGGCTCCAGGATGCACACTGGAAATTGCTAAGGAGGGGGCAGCCCTGTTTCCACCTAAGAAACAGAGTCCCTAGCTGAAAGACAACCCGCGGAGTGTCGCCAGCATCGCCAACCCCACGTGCTGAGGCTGGGCTATCAGCCTGCCTCCTCGCAGCCCCGAGTCCTTTCTGAATTTGTACAAGCCTATCTTAGGGCGCCCACTGGGTGGGTAGACACCCAGCACCTCCTGCCCCGCCAGAGCTCTGGGACGCAGAGCAAGGCTCCCACGCCCTTCCCTGCTAGCACAGCACTGCGCCCTTCCTGACTCACCCCCAGCTCCTGGCAGCCTTGGTCTCTGGGCCTTCAGACAGGGGGGTCTCACTCTCAGTGCTCCAACCTGGCAGGTGGAGTTTGTGGCGGTGACTCGCATTACTAACTTCCAAAGTGAAGGTTGGAACTTAACAGGACGTGTTCTTGTATCCTTCATATCTAGGCTGATTTCTCGCATCCCATTCCTGGAGAAAAAGGGCGAGAATCCCCTATAGGAGGGGAAATGAGCTGCTCATCTTGGTGTCCTTCCCAGGGCTGAACAGGAAGCTCTGAAGTGCCTGTGCAACGAATGAATGGGTGAAGGAGCCAGCCAGCCCCCCAACCGCTCTGGCTCTCCTCGCAGCCACGAGGTATGTCCAGCATGCAGCTCCATATGTCCAGCATGCAGCTCCTTATGTCCAGCATGCAGCTCCGTATGTCCAGGATGCAGCTCCCTATGTGCAGCATGCAGCTCCTTTTCCCCCTCCACATGTGGGCCTCACAAGCATAGCGATGCTTTTCCAGTCTGGGAGGAAGTAGAAAATCCCGGACTTCTTTGGACTTCTTTTTTCTAATCCACTGGTTCCTTCTGTGAGTCTCCTCTCAGACCCATGTCCTTGATATGACCTTCTGATAATTTTGTTGAGTGGGAAAAGCTGAGGGAACCACAGGCCGTTCAAATGCCATTTCTGGTTTCAACCTGCAAGCCAGAGGTTCAGGGGAGGGGGCTTGCCTGGCCCACTCTGCTGATTCTCTTCGACTCGGCCTGTGCCCCAGCTGCTCAGCAAGGGCCAAGGGGTCCAGGGGTGAATGCTGAGAAGTCTCAGTGACAGTCACCAGGCAGTGACATCCACTGCAACTGGAGGTAAGATAATAATGTGACTAATTTAAACCCCAGGCTCCGCGTTGGAATCTACAGGCAGCAAAAAGGCGAGGGGAGGGGAGGTAGGGAAGGGAGGGAAGGCAGAGGTGTCTGGGTCAAGGGACAAGGAGAAGAGAGTTCCAGGCAGAGGAACTGCGTGTGTGAAGTTCCGAGGGCAGGGAGAGCTCAGCGAGGCCCAGTGGGACCGGAGTGAAGAGCAGGGAGCCTGAGGAAAGGGAGGGCAGGCCCGGGCAGTGGTGGGCCCCAGCCAGCCTCTACCTGCTCTGGACGTCTGATTAATAAATCTTCAGGAATTTTGTGAACTGGTTGTTAAACCCAGATGTTTTAAAATTTTTAATTATGTGGACTTACAGTGGAATTAATTCTATTAAAAATGATAATCAAAACTCAAAACTCACTTCTTAATTATTTCACCACATTTTATTATTAGCTATGCTCTTAAGGTTATGTATATTTCTCAAATAACGGAAACACTGTATAATGATGACTCTAGCACATCTCTTTCCAGCTCCGTGTTCAGTGATGCACGCTGTCCGTCTGAAATTGGTTGTAATAGGAGGGCTCACACCATGGAAACTGGCAAACTACAAATCAGGGCTTGATTTACATAGTTTTGTTGGTTGTCTGGACTTAGGAAAGTGATAGAATGTTAATAATACAGATTCAACTTAAAATGGGCTTATTGCCTTTACATGATGAATATCACCAGAAAAGCAATTGTCAAATTAGGGTTGAATTGCCACCATTGTTACAGAGACAGGTTCAGCAGAGAACAACAGAAGCATTCTGAGTATCAGTGGGTTATGTGGAATTTACAGTATGGAATATTATACATCTTACTGTTATTTGTAAATCTGTGCCATACATCCTTTATATCAATAACATTTATACTCACACACACACACACATTTGTTTCTCCGAGGGCTGTGATCAACCCCTTGTCAGCACACCACTGCCTGACAACCACAGTAGGTGTACGGACTCCATCCTGGGCTCAGAGGGCAAGACCCTTTACTGGGGCTGAAAGCACTGAGGGGTCTGTAATTGGATTTGGCTTTGGGGCACAGGTTCAAGATGGAGCATAGACAGGAGGCCACCAGCTAGGAGGCAGGGATACCAGTCAGGAAGCCCTGGAAGATGCCACAGCACCATGTGCGGGCGGCGGTGATGGGGGTGGGAGTAAGTGGGTGAGGGTGCAAGGGGGACTCCGCTGAGAAGTCGTGAACAAGCCCTGTGCTCACTGTCGCTACCCAAGGTTCACAGCCTGCGGCCCACCACCCTGTGCTCCTTACACAAGTCTTGGTGAGTATGAGCCATTCTCGGGATTGCTGGTAATCAGATTCATGCCACGCGTTGCTGAGACCGAGGTTTGACCTCATGTGGAGGTATCTCCCACAGCTCCTGAATCAGAGCATCCCACAGCCGGGCTTCACTCTGCGCAGGTAGACCAGCTGTCCAGGCATCTGCATTTCTGTGGCCTCCTTGTCTTTCTCTTGCTCTACCCATCCTCGTCAGGCACACAGAGGCACTTCCGAATTCCTATGGAGGCCACACAGTCAGAGGGCCATGCACCAGCCTGGGCAGCTGAGCCTGCCCCCTCCCGACCCCTAGCCCCAACGGGGAGGCCCCTCCAAAGCCGTCCAGAGGAAATCAAAGCAGGCAAGAGCAGCGGCTGATGTTCAGAAGAACTTTCTTTTCTCAGCAGCTTTTCACAGGCTGTGGGGCCCCGTGCCCTATGCCCGCAGACTCAGCAAGAGGCCAGCAGCCAGTTCACTGTATTGTCTGAAGCCCCTGCGTGGTGCCGTCCCCGGGGGCTTTCATCCCTTTTGGCAAAGAATCCAAGCCTTCAGCCCTTCTGGAGTGCAGGAGCTGGATCGCTGATCTACAGAGGAATTGTGCTCTACAAGGTGAAGCATGTTTGTCCAAGAAATACAGATAATGCTCTTCTCATGTATGACCTTTACTCTATGTGAAACACCGTCCATGACAAAAATGCCATTTTTTAAGTGGTTTTCACACCAGGGTATCCAGCCATTAATCATGATACCTGTGAGTGACCGTTGCTGCAGCCGGGGAAATCCTGGGGTCCCGCGTTAGATTCTGGGCAGGCTGCTGGCAGTGTGCGAGCCTCCAGGTGGCTATGCTGGGCACAGCCCTGGCGGCATCCTGGGCTGGGCTCCTGGAGGCCTCAGGGTAAGAACCTGCATTTGCAGCATCCTTGACAGGAGTGTTGGTGGGATCCTTATTTTAAGGCACCTTGTATTCCCACAGCTGACACATAACCCGTTCTCCCTGCCTCTGCCGAGGCCCCGTGCACTGCCCCTTCCTCCCAGCCGTGCGGCGGCCCTGTGTATCGTTCTGTGGAGGAATGGCTGGTGCGGCCCGCTCCTGCCCCCTCCTGCACACCTAACTGGAGGAATAGCACAAGCTATAGAATTCAGGGCATGAGCTTCTACAAGGACATTTTCCCCTGTCAGCTGGTAAACACCCACATTGCCCAATTAGGTCGTCACCAGTCACACGTGGCCCGTGAGTACTCAGAATGGGACTAGAAATTGAGAGCGGCTATGGGTATAATGCACACCAGAGTTCAAAAGTTTGGTATGATAACTAACAAATGCCAAGTATCTTATTAACAAATTTTATACTGATAACATGTTGAAATGATAATGTTTTGGGTATATTGGGTTAAATAAAATGTGTTGTTTAATTTCACCTGTTTCTTTTTACTTATTTAATGTGGCTACTAAAAAAATGAAAATGGCAGATGGGACTTAACAATATACTTCTGTTAGGAGTGCAGATATAAGCAAACACATGCCCCATGCGGAGAGCCGGCCTGGGCGTGGGGAAGACGGACGCGGAGGACAGCAGAGAAGGCCAGGTCCCTGCCTCGGGGGCAGACACTCCCACCCTCACGGGGGCTGGGGATCAGTGCTCACATAGGCATCTATGCAAGCCAGCACCGCTGGGGGACTTTGTGTTTCCCAAGCCTCATGCTCAGAGCAAGGATGAGTCGTGACACACCACCTGTGGATGGATCCCTAGTGAGGCACTTGGGGATAGACAGGCCCAGGCAGCCAGGGGCCCTCTGAGTCCCCCTTTGGAAGGGAACTGGGGTAACTTCGTCAGGAAGCGGACAGTGAGTGTCCACCCCAACAACCAGTAGTGGCCCTGCTGCTGTTCAGATCGCCCTGGCCCTGCGGTTTGACCCTTTCTGTCCTGAGACCCTCCTTAACGATGACCAGGAGACACCAAGGAGCTGCTACCTCTGAACCGAGGGATTTTCTGAAGCGTTCTGGGTGGTTTCTAGGGCACATTCAACTATGACCCAATTTCCACCAGTGTCCAGAAAAGCACCTGGGAAGCAAGGTGTGATCTGTGACTGCGGGAGTGTTTTTCCCCCACGGTCACTCTGGGTCTAACTCATTCACAAATGAAGAGTAAGGGCTTCCTAGGGCTGCAGGATGCGAACACGCGCAGACAGCCAGGAAACAGAGCCCATAGGCTGTCGTCTCCTCTCCTCCAGGATTTTCCTGGCAGACTGTGGAGAAGCCTGGTGTGCAGGCTCTGTGGGGTGCTGAGGGCTCAGAGCTGCCTCCAAGAAGCCCAGTAACAGCCCTCCTCATACATCAGTGGGCGAGCAAACGGATGCCCTGCAAGATGCCGGGGGCACCGAGCCCACCAAGAGCCTTTGGGAGTCCTTATAGAGCCGATGGAGGAACCGATGCCTCGGCTGCCTCAAAGGACAGATGACAGCCACACAGGGAAACGGGGATGGGAGTATATAGCAAGTCTCCCAGGACTGTGGCAGAGTTAAGTGAGAGGTACACGGGCAGAGACCAAGGAACGCCAGGCAGTTTGGTGTCAGTGAACTATAAAGGTCAAGGCAGGAGTGACAGGAGAGTAGGGGTGGATGGGAAGGGCAGGGGGTCCTGGAACGCTACACCCAGGAGCCCATCTTTTTCCTAAAGGCAGTGGGTGCCACCCGAGGGCTCTGAGCTGGGGCGGATGAAGGCAGAATTAGACTTCCCATACACTGTTCTGGCAGCCACGGCGTGAGGTCGGATTAACCCCAAAGAGATGAAGTTTGGGGCCTTGATGTGGACTCTGGTATTAGTAATGGAAAAGAGACAAAGATCCAAGAAATACTTAAAAGATGTCATTGGTCAGAATCAGTGTCAGATTCAAAGTGCAGGCCAAGGAAAATCCCCCTGAGGGCTCTGATCTCCCAGTAAGAGGAAACCACAGGCAAGCCGTAAATAAATCCTGGAGGCGGAAACAATACCCACCACGGCTGCACCCTGGGCCAGAGCAGCCTCACAGCCACCGGCGGGCCTCCCGATGGCCTCACGGGCTCTCAGCACAGCCCAGGGCACGGGGTGGCCTCCCAGGCTTCCAAGGCAGCAGGTCAGACCCAGCTACGTAACTGAATGAAGATGTGACTGTAATGAAGATGGCGGAAGCACCTCATTAGTTTCATGTGAGAGGTGGAGGCACACCAGAGAGCCCTTCCCGGAACTCGCTGTTTGCCTGGCCCCAAGACATCCCCGCGTGACGTCTGGCTGGGTCTAATTTAAGTATGTAAATTTAATGGTTCAGTAAGTAAAATTGCCTTTATTGTTTGCAATGGTTTGTGCAATAATTTATGGGCTCGGCTGGTTTAATGATGGGTCTCTATGATGGAGCAGGTGATGGCCGTGAATCGGGTATTTTATATAAAGAACTCAGGGAAAGTGTGGAGAAAAATGCAGCCCTGTAGTCCAGAACACCATAGTCCCAGCCAGCAAGACTGGTGCCGCAGGACGAGGAAGCCCATTCCGACCGGGGAGCCGCTGGCTGAAAGCAGCCAGGATGGCGGCAGCCTGGCACACCCTGGAGGGTCAGTCGGCAGGAGCTCAGTTGAGCCTAAATCCTTCATTCCCTGGTTTTCAAAAGCACTGAGTGCAACCTGCATACAGAAATGAGGGAGAACTGGGAGCACTGTGATGGGCAAACATCTAGGCATGTTGGCATGTCATCCGCCAGCCACTTTGTGACCCAACCCTGCATGCTGGTCCTCCTCCCTGGGTTCTGGCGGGGCAGGTTCCCATTGCCAACCCCTCCCCTCTCCATGCTGGGGGCAGCTGGCAATGGTGGCCAGCTCTGGGGCGGGCAGGGTGAGTGGAGACCAGACCCGAGAACAGGTCCCGACAAAGTTTGAGCGGGGGCCAGGACGGGGCAGAGGTCAGCCAGGGGACCGGGATGAGTTTCTCTGTCTCACTGTGGACGGTGTCCATGCATGGTGATGAGAACACTGAGGCGCGGGAGGCAGGGGCTTGAGGCTCTTCCACGCATGATGGATTTAGGAGGTGGGAGGGCAGAGCAGACTGCCTTCAAAGCTAGATCCTCTTCATTTTTGCCCAAGGTAATTGGTAAGTACCTGCGAGCACGTGCCAGCTGATGGCAAGGAGTGAGCGAGCTGGGGACCGCAGGCCGACTGGTACTGTCAATCAACTGTCCATTACTCCTGCCCCCCATCCTCCTTCTACCTCTTTCTTGAGGCCCCTTTACCCCCAAAAGCAAACCAGGACTGAATATTGGGTGGAGAGGATCATTTATCTCTCTGCTTAGATTGTATGACTTTTGTCCCGGGCAATGGTAAACAGTCCTCAAGAGAAGAAAGTCTGATGGGAAAAGGGAGTTTGGGGAGCCCTGTTAAAAAGAGTCCCTCTTTAAAGGGGAGCACTTTAATCCAGGTCCCAAGAATCCTGGGCTTGACATGCAATGGTGGGTGATGACTTGAAGGGAGGATGGAGTGTGTGAGTGAGAAGGGGCTGAGATCCGGCTCCCCACAGACAGTGCCCGCCGGCAGCATCCCTGTGCTAGAAGGTGGCTACTGAGGACCCCGCCAAGCTCAGGCCCTCCAGCTCCATCCAGGGTCGTCAGGAACGGCAGCACAGAATAAAACAGTGGCTCAAAAGCTGACAGGTATCAGGTGGATGTGGGGAAGGTGGAGCCTCACCCTGCTGGTAGCAATGTAAGGTGGGCGGCCACCGTGGAACACAATCTGGCAGCTCCCCGATGAGTTAAATGTAGAATTGGCACAGGACGCAGCAATTCCACTCCCAGAAACCACCCAAAAGGACTGAGAACAGGTGTTCAAAGGAAAATCTGAACACAGATGCTCAAAGCAGCAGTCTTCACAATTGCCGCAGGATGGAAGGAAGCCACGGCACCAGCTGATGAACATGAACAAGATGCTCTCTACCTGTATTTCAGCCGTAAAAAGGAATGATTTGTGCTTCCACACGATGAACCCTGAGAACATTATGGTAAATAAGAAACCAAACACAGAAGCCTGCCATGTGTCCCATTCCATTTATGTGAAGGGTCTAGAAGAGGCAAATCTAGAGAGACGGCGGCTGCAGGGACGGGGCGTAACTGCTGATCGCAGGGCCGCCCTCTGCAGTGCCAACGGTGTTCTGGAACTAGGTAGAGGGGACAATTGTATAACATCGTGAGTGCACTAAACACCACCGAATTGAAGTTGAAATAACTAAAATGGTAAATTTTACAAAATGTGTATTTTACCACAATTAAAAAAAAGTAGCCACCCACTCAGAGGAAGGAAGAAGTGATACCGAAATTATAAACATTTACTGCACATCATTCCAAAGGGGCACCTGCAAAACATGTGAGGAATCATGACTCCTCTTCATGCCAAAAAAGGAACCTTGGGACAAACCCAAGCCAGTAATAATGAAATAATAAGACATAACGGCTGTGGGAATAGGATGGTCTTTTTGGCTCATGTGTAGATAATCGAGACTTAATTCTTAATAAAATAATAAAACGCAGGAGCGGTGGGAATAAAGATTACCTCTTAGCCAACTGCCAGAGACCATATTCATAAAATAATGACTCCCTTTTTTATTTCCCTCGTTTTACTGTACAAGATGTAATTGTAGCCGGGCTGTTCCCTAACTTCCAGGGGAAGGTAATTGTCAATCAAGATGAAGAATGTCATAATTTCAGTCTGTCCCAGCCTGACAAGAAGGTCCATACGGTTTTTAAGTGAGGCACGTGGAGCCGTAATTTACAGTCACCAGCGGAGTGGCTTTCCTGCACATCCAGGGACTGCGTGGAATGGACCGTCGCCTTCCGTGGCCGGCTCCGCCCAGCTGCTGAGAGCATCCCGACCGGATGACGTCCACCACTGTGGGCTCCTTGATGAGTCCCCCATTCCCTGGAAAACAGCTGAAAGAAAAGGGCAAGGTCCCCACCCAGGAAACACTGGGTGGAGAGATTGCATTGAAAGAGGACAGAAGATAACTGATTCCTGCTTTCCTCTCCGGCTGCTGAGTAAAGCTTAAATCTTTAGAGCAAACAATACAGTCTGGAAGCCGGGGGTCCGTTGCATCGGGCTTTGTGGTTGCATGGCTGCATTTTGTCTTATATCTGACAGGCTTGTTTGTTTCCTTGGCGAGGATGTTCCTGGGTGACTGGGTATTAAAGGGGCCATGCATTGTTTCGGCTGTCCCTGCAGCTGTGCCCAGCCTGGGCTCCAGGAAGCTCTGCCCTCCTTATGCCAGAAGGGTAATGGCATTTCAAGCAGAGGCGCCTGGGGTCAGAGGGGGCCTTAGGCAGGACCATCCCAGGGCCCCCTGACGTTCAGCCTCGCTGATGAAGCCGAGACTCCCCAGGTACCCCAGCACGTGGTTTGATGGCGCTTCTTTGCTCCCGTTCCGGATCCCTCGCGCTGGGGCTTAAGCTTCTCAGGGTGAACAGAACCAGGCCTGGCTCCCCCTTCTTTAGATATGGCACCTCTCCCTCCAGGCTCTTGGGTTTTTTGTTTTAAATAAACATATCTGAGTAGCAAAGGAAGCATGCAGTGGGGGGCGGCAGCCTGTCTTCCCCCCAGTATGCCTCAGGTCCACTGGGTTCTGGGAGACCAGTGGGAAATTCTCCTGGGAAATCAGGAGATGAGGGGGACTCCAGGAATTTCTGAGGACGTGAGCAGGAGACTGCAGAGAGCGCATGCCCACCCCCCACCCCCCACATGCATGCGCTCACACACTCACAGGCGCTCCCTACTCCCAGGAGCAGCCCCACCGCCTCGTCGGCATCCAGTCCCACTAACTGATGGCTTCTCCTCATCCTACTATTCTAGGCTGTTCAGCAAACCTTTTGTTTCTGCTTCCCCGCCATCCTTTAGAGAACCTCTTTCCCAACCATTTTAAAGGGCAATTCCTCTTTTCAGAAGAAGCATTGATCAATTGATATAAAGCAAAGGATGGGGATCAATACAGAAGGCAAAGCGAGCAGGTTCCACAGTCTCTGGATGGCCAAGATTTGATATCTTTTCCCTCCCCTGAAACTTCCCCTTCTGCTCCTGGACTGAGCTTTGGTGCAGCTGGAGGGTCTTCTACGGTGCAGTGCTACGCGCCCCAAGCCCACCAAATTACCTCTGAAACAATGTGCTAATCAGCTGCGCAGGAGACGACGGCCTCCGGGCACCGTCCTGCTAATCCTGTTCGCAGTCTCCTCCCCTCTCCTCCCCACTGCCCAGGGTCCCTGCTCTGAGGGCAGCCCCCTCCTAGAAACCAGCCTCCCTGCCCACAAGCTCACCTGGGCCAGAGCACCAGCCCGGGGTGGACAGCGGGTGAGCCCTGAGGTCCCCGCCAGCTCTCCCCTCCTTCCTCCTGCTTCCCTATCCCTGCTTTCCTCTCTCCCCAGATCTGCTCTAACTGACATTTTCCATCTGACAGGTTCTGTTCTTCCTGCCTCCGGTTGCCAGGGAAACCAGCGGAGAGGACCCGCAGCCAGGGAGCCGTTAGCTGCCTTTTTAAGGGGCCCTGGACATAAACAGCACTTTCCATAATGGGAGCCGGGTACAGAGTTTAAAAAAACAAAACAATTCAGAAGAGGAGGCTAAAGTGGAAAAACAAAGTCAGGAGAAGGGCCCCCCCACCGGGTTAATGGGAGAGCAAAGGAGGCGATCCAAGAAAGCCTCACACGCCGGTGACAAGACCAGCCACCTTCCTGGAAGCTCTGCCTCTCTCCGTGATGTGCAAAAGCACACACACCTGGCCCCCAGCTCTCCACTGGCCCACCTCCTGACGTCTTCTGGGAGACCAGAAACCTGCAGGCAAGTCTCAGCCCCTATCAGGGACTTCAGCCCAGTTGACTGGCAGGAGTAGAGGTGGGGGGTTAGGACTGAAACCACCTCAGTGCTGAAAAGGTGCTCTTTGCACAGGGGGCCATACAGGCCTAGACCTGAGAAAGGCTAGGGGTTCTGGTTCCCTGGGGGACACCTGCTCCCTAGACAAATGTGGGTAGAGGTGCAGGAGTTGGGTAGAAAACCGCTAGCGTGTAAGCCTGCAGAGGGAGGGTGCCCCATCCCTTCCAAAAGGCTGCTGGGACTGGGTAGACAGATATCTGCCACTCACCATGAGCCTCACCAAAGCAACCAATTCCCCAGCCTTGCTGTTTGCACACATGTGTGCCTAGACATGGAGGCACACATGGGTGGGTCTCAATGGACCCAGCCCTTGGCAAGCTTGGGGAGCAGACCATTTATCTGTGAGCCTAAAGGCAGCACCTCTTATCTCCTTCAGCACCGCCACCCCTCTGCACTCACCCCACCTACAAATGGTGACAGCCTGCTTTTCTCTGCTGTCTGTCCCACCAGCCTTGGCCTGACGCACTCCAAAAGTCCTTGCACCACCACCCCAGACTCCCAGTCCTGCAGGTGGTGCACCAGTAAACTGCACATTGTGCGGTAATGATGAACAACTGTTACAGCTTCCACCGTGCCTGCTCATCGCTGCTTGTCCGCACAGCATTAAACTTTTGTATCCCGAAACGTTTCTATGTCTTGTTTTTGATGATTTAAATACCCCACCTGTCCCCTGGGTTGCAGGCCTGTAACTTTTGTCTCCTCTGTTCCTTCCCACATGGATGTCCTTCAAGCCCAAGAGATTCAGAACTGACTTCCTTGCCTTCTCTGCAGACTGGTCCCCTCCCTGCCAGGCCCCGACTCGTGAAGTCTTGGAGCCCACGCCCCTCCCTCACCCTGGCACAAAGGGCCTCTCCGCGCATCTGTCCACCCGAGATTCTGGCTCTTGAGTATTTCTGAGCCCCTATCCCCATCTCCACCCTCCCGCCAGGGGGCCTCCCCTTTTTGCCCATACTGCTGCAATGGCCTCCTAGTCGTGCCCCCCACCCAACCCCCGTTCTTGCCCATCCACCAGGCTGCTGCCAGCAGCGATCTTTCCCAACACACTGCAACCCCGGTGAGTTCCACCTGACAATGAGTGTCTGATGCGAAATCCTTAGCCTGGCGTTCAGCACCCTTCATCTGACCTTGACTCGGCTTCCCGCCCTTCCCCCCATCTGCATCCTGCCCCCCCGACCAAGGCGAGCCACGCGGAGTCCTGAAGTGCCCCTGCTTTTTCTTGCCTCCATTTCCTCAGCCTGAAAGTTTCTTCCTTTTTAGCCCTGCTCAGCTCAGCAAATGCCTGCCCCAAACCCTCCCCACGTGGGTCAGGCCCGGCCCACCACCTGGGACCGAAGAGCAGGCAGCCTCTGGGCTCGGCAGGCTTCCCGCAGGTAGTGAGCACAGGGCCCACGTGTTTGTCCCACTCCAGGTTCGCCCTCCCTCACCAAGCTCCGGAAGGACAGTGACCCCAGGACACGGGACTGGGCCCTACTCCGCAACCCCCATTTGTTCCCTATGTCGATCCCTCTCCACAGGATCTAAAGATATTTTCACCTGATTTGCGTCAATGAAATAAAGGCTTAAAAGAAAGCTCTGCCTTTGTTCAAAAAGCATATATGCCAAAAAACAAAGAAATAGGGTGGGTTGGGAGGCAGGCCCCAAACTCTAGGAATATTCCTCCTGTACTCTGGCCATGCGTGTGGGTCACCCCTCAGAGGCCGTGACTGAGACGGGGGAATCCAGGGACCCCTACTTCGCAGGGCTGTTATGCAGGGTGAATCCAGGGAGGTGCAGCGTGCTCAGCGAGCCGCCTCCGACAAGTCGGGCTGCCCACGGATGGTGGCGCTGGTGGTGGCGACGGTGATGGCAGAGAAACGTGATGTATTGGGCAGGACTCCCGGGAGACAGGGCAGCTTGTTTAGGAGCCAGGGGACTCGACAGGAAGGAATCCACACTCTGACCTCTCCAGGTGAGCCAGGCCAGCGTCCAGAATCCCCAGGGCTCCAGGCCATGCCAGCTCCCCACCTGGAGGCAGCTCCACTCTGCTGCCCAGGAAAAGTCTTGAAATGCCCCAGTCCCTGGGGCACCACCAGCACTTCTTTCTCTTTCCTGGACCACAGAGCACTGCCTGGCTCTCCAGCTCTACGTGTTAGGTCCAGATGAGCTGCCTTTGTTACATTAATTGTGTAAATGTCCCCTCAGTTCTTTTTCATGCTGCAGATTTCCATACGTTGCTAAAAGTACAAACACATGACTCACGGCTTCTGAAGACCGCCAAGGGGAAGGAACGCTGTGTGACCTTTCTGTTCTTTGGAACCAGTCCAGGGCCCCAGCCTGGGCCAACGGCTGAGAATGAGCCCGAAGCCTGTGTCCAGCTACAGAAGAGCAGAGGAGGGACCCAGACGGACCGTAGCCTCTGTGCTGCCGGCCACCTCTTCAGGGCACGACACCACAGGTGTGAAGAAACCTGTTATACTGTTTCCTTGACGTCTTCCCCTGCTCTGCTGTTGGGGTGTTACCTTGTGAAAGGTTGAGATCTTGTTTCTTGCTTAGGGTCTTTTGTATTCTACCGGCCACCTGCTCACACCAGCCTTTCAGAGGCAGCAAGAGCCCCCCAGCAGTCCCGGATGTGCCCTCTGCTCCTGGGCCCTCCACAATCCCGCACGCATGGAGAGCTGACCGCTGGACAGATCTGCAGGGCAGCAGCCTCCCCCGAGGAGAGCAAGATAGGCCCATTCCCCCTCCTCCCTTCTGCCATTCTCCGCACTCTGTGAGGTTGGCCTTCATCTTCTTTGAAGCAGACCCTGGGGCCAAGACACAGCCTCTCGTGGACTCAGAGAGATGGGATTCTGGAACTGGAGACTAGCTCAGGCAGCCGTCTCTTCCTCCTCATCTGCACGGGGGCACCCCCGCGAGGGTGAGGCGAGGCTTAGGGAGAGGGCGATGCAGCGTGCCAGCCTGGTGCCCAGCCCAGAGGGAAAGGCTGCTTACATGTCATCACTGGTTAACACCTACGTTAGCATTGTGTGCACGCTCCGGCTCTGCTCTCCCAAACGCGGGTCCCCGCTTACCCCATCCTCACACCACATGTGGGTCTTTGGCCCCCTCCTTCCTGGGAGCCTCCGCCTCCGAGTCACGGGCTAGACAGTTGGCTGAAAGCAAACACTGTCAGCCCGCCCCTGGGACGCAGCTGCTGAAGAAAAGAAAGCCTTCAAGAGAATTCTCTTGGCAGCCAAGGCCCTCGGATGAATCAGGGTTCTTTTCCGATTACTCTCTTTATTCCAGGCGACCTGCTAGGTCATCTTCCGCCCCCCTGCTAGGCATAGAGCTCCGGGCAGACTTGCAGAGGAGAGACAGGGGAACAGAGACGGTCTGGGCTCAGCAACAAGGTGTTAGCTCCCTGCTCCGTGGTTGGGGCCGGGACAGCAAGACGCCCCTCTGCAGAGGCCGCCCCTTCTTCTCCCTGAGAGGACCCCTCCCAAAATGCTGGGCCACCCAGCTGTGGTCAGGGTGGAACCAGGGGTTCAGAAAGGGACTTGGGGTGGGGGTGGGGCCCAAAGCAACTCTAAAATGAGAATGTTACTAAAGATCTGGGACAAATGGCCAGTGACTGCCCCCACCTGTGGCCACAGGAGTCTTAGGGCCAGTCCCCCCATGCCCAGCACCTTGGGACCCCCCCAGACCCGAGTGGGTGGAAGTGAGAACAGGGTATCAGGTCAGAGCCAGCTGCCAGGACTGCACCCATGCCTTCCCCCCTTGTTCTCCTCCGTGTTCGGTTTCCACGGAGAACAGGCCAGCCACACACCTGGTCCCCAGGGCTCTCGGTCACCACACACACTTAGCAACCACCTGCTCCCCGATGCCTCCAAGCTCACTGAAAAAGCTTGAAGGTAAATAAGCAGCAAACATGTTACAGCAATTAAAAAAATCCGACTAGAGATCTGGTGGATCCCCAAAACCACCACATGTGCCCCCGCTTTTCAAGAGCTGGTCAAGCCACTTTGATCCACAGGCAGCTGATTATCCTGCATCCGAGCCCTGGGGTGGGGGGAGGGAGGTGGGGAAACGGGACAGGCGGAGGGAAAGCCCACAGCTGAACCTTTGAGAACAAAAGGTCCTTTCCATGTTGGAGACCGACTGAACCAGAGGGTGGGTGAGTCCCCTCAGAAGGTCATTTCCCAAATATATACCCTTGGTTTAAACTTGGGAGTTAAGTGGGACTTTTCTTTTTTTTTATGAAGGCAGTGAACTGTTAGAATGATATTGTTCTTATACTGCAGCCAAAATAGTGTCCGTCCCCTCGCCCCCGACGGCAGATCGCTGTGGTCGTAGTCCCCGTGTGTTCACGCCCGCCCGCATCTGCACCCAAGAGTAGCCCCTCCGTTGCTGGTTCTGAGCTTGGCGTGTGACTGGCTTTGCGATGAGAGAAGAGCAGAGGTGACACAGCAGGAGACCCGCCACGTGAGGAAGCCCGGCCCCCCTCTGTGTGTGGCCGAGATACCACCAGGCAGATGGGGGGCCTTCCCGGAGCTCCTCGTCCCAGCTGGGCCACCGAACGACCACGCAGATCGGCCAAACCTCCCAGAGCAGAACTACCTGGCTGGCCCACAGCAAAACTGAAGACTAATAAATGTGGTATTAAGCCACTCATGTGGGGGGAAGTTTATGACTGATACGCTCTCCGACTCTGCCGCTGGGGGGCTGAGACGACTGTTTAAATGTGAGTTTCCATGCCTGCAGGAGCGTGTTGTACAGCAGACACTCAATAAAAAGGTTGCCTGGAACCCCCACATGCACACGGGCACCCACGCTTCCCTCACACCATTTGCCTTCCAAATGAGTCGTAGAGGCATGGATTTCAAGGGCCCCTTCTAGAAATTTCCTGTTGAAAAATGTCATCATACCTCCAGCACCTAGCAGCCCCTGTCAGCGGGTGTGGCCACCCGGCAGTCCCTGGCCTTAGAGAAGATCACTCTAAACGCTGACCAAGATGCATGTCCGCCGGCGTGTCTCTAATACTGTACATAGATGGCAGACGTGAGGAAGCCCTACTGCTTCCTTGACTAGCTGGCAATGAGAACTGCAAGAGTGTCCCTGGAGTGGTGATGGAGGTCTCACAGGGCAAGAGAGACCAGGCCACACCCCTTGACGCCCCTTCCAGGAGCAGAATTTATGGGGTCCCAGGTCATCTGCGGGGACTGCCCCTTTCCACACAATTAAGACTACCCCTCAATCTGCGGTCTGAGCTTGAGAAATAGCAGTGCCTGTCCCCCACCCCTGTATCAACAGGGCTCCTAACTCACCCCCGTCTACATATAATGCCTTTGGGAGCATCGCAGAGCTTACAGGGTCCAAGGTCTTTCCGGCGCAAACAGAGCTGCTCGGTACGGATGGGCTGGTGAGACAGAGGCCAGCTGGCACCTGGGCTTCTCCAGGCTTTGTGCCTTGCCTCCCACCCCTCGGTCTCCAGGCCTGGGGGCTGGTCATGGGCAGACTGCCTCCTGCCCTGGGAGCACCTGGCACCTGGAAGCTCTCCATTTCTCTCTCAGGCACGGAGGCCCAGCCCGGTTCCATGAGGAATGCTCAGCGGCCACTGAGTATGATACAGTGTGGCCTATGGCTTCTGTCACAGGCGCCGGCAGGAGTGCACGTTGCTATAAGCTTTACGAGGCCAGTATGGCAAATGATACAACATTTTTAAGTGGTCATGCCCATTGGCAGAGCACTTTCCCACGTTTACCCTCAAGTACACAAGTTTAAGAATGTTTACATCAGTCCTGTTTTTAAGAGTAAAAGAAATTGTGAGTAACCACCTGCACCCAAATATGAGGCACAGCCACATACCCAGTGGACCGAAGGAAAAGGCACAAAAAGGGGGTTTTCTGGGGCATGGGGAGGCCAGTCAGAGTAGGTATCTTTAGGGTTAGAATAAAACACTTGACTATTACCCATAAGATCTATCTTGTTGGTTTACTTAGATGTTGTAAGACATGTCCTATGAAACAATTTAGAAATACTGCTTTTCCCCCCACACACACATATATTTTGTGAAACAGCCTCTTCTCTTCATTCAACGAGGGGTCCATGTTACACTACATCCCACTTGGGGTCCTTGCACAGTTTTCAGAAGGCATTACTTCACCAGAAGTATGATCCCAGGCCACAGCAGCCCATTCACTTAATATGAGGACAAAGTTTAGTTTTGTTTTGTTTTATTCACTCCTCTCGTAGGGGCATATTCACAGTTCCCACAAGACAGCCACATATTGCATATTTGAAGTGTCATTTACAACAGCATCGATAGAGGTCTAACAGATGAAATATAAATAATTTGTTTTTAAGAAATCAGTAAATGTCTATCATAAGGGTTTCCCTTAATCAGTTATGGTACAGCCATAAGTGGAAAACTATGCAACCTTTAAAAAATATATAACATAGACCTTGAGCACAGGAAGTCATCTGCAATATATCTATGAATGGAAAGAGCAAACTGGGGGAAAATATATACCGTATGATCCTATTTTTAAACACAAATAGATGTCAGTAATTGCATAAAAGGATATAAATCTTTCACTTTTTATTTTACATATTTCTGTTGTTCTGAAACTTTTTCAAAATAAATGAGTGAATATTCTTTTTATAGCCAGATAAAACAAAGATTAACAACTGAAAATAAAGAAATATAATGTGCTAACCCAAAAATCACTAAGCATAAGGACCTCATCATGTTATTGACAGGCTCCATGATACTTAATATCTGTGGCTAAATAAAAAACTCAACTAGGTGGACAATGCCCATTTCATAAATCCAGTGTGGCTCCCAAGTCAGAAGTAGACCTTCTCTGGAAATGTAATCTTAAAGGAGACATTGAAGGTCCTGGTATCATTCCTGGAAAATAAATGTTTCCATCACAAGCCCTGGAACTATTCCACAAGGACATGCAAACCTCAGGGCTTAGATACTCTTGCAGGGGCTCCTGGGATTGTAATTAAATCCACAGTTATATATATTTTTAACGAGCCTACCTTCCCACCAAGAACTCCTACTATATGAGTCAGGGTGTGCTAGGGTATGTTATGGCAATAAACAACCGCAAAACATCAGTGACTGAGACCCACCACAGTTTAGGTGACAGGCTAACTTACAGATGACCAGTCCTCCCGCTGAGAACAGCTAGAAAGCCTGCTTAATTTTTTTTTTTATGTTAACACATCAGAGAGCTATCAAGGCAGTGGGCCTTGAATAAACAGGCCACAGCCCCAGAAAGAAGAAAAACCCTGAGGCAATCATGACATCCTACACTTTCTCCCCCCCTGAGGCATGGGCACTTTCTAGGGGGCCTGGACAGAGACGCTGAGGGTAGCCTCAAATAGCCCCTAAGAGCCAGAGAAAGCAAGCGGAGTTTCAGCCTTCCCATGGGGCTGGATGACAAAAATTGGAATTCAGGGCTGTTTTGGAAGCCAGGACCTAAGGGATCAAGATCCTGCCGAGAAAAGCAGCAGCGCAGAGAAGTAAAGTGGCCGTCTGGGTCCCCTCCGCTCTCAAGGCATCACTGGCTTAGAGGTGGTGCAGCTGAGAGATGAGGAGACAGAGAGGGAGGAGCGGTGCTCCAAGGGATAATGGCCCAGGGTTTTCAGAGCAGCCAAAAGACACCAAGACACAGATTCAAGGAACTCTAAGAATCCCAAGCAGGATAAATACAAACACACACACACACACACACACACACACACACACACACACTCCCTGGTATATCATAATAAACCTACTGAAGGCCACAAAGAAAATATATATATATAAAAAAATGAAGCGGGAAAAATATTACCTTCAAAGTTTCGGCAATTTGGCTGACGGCTGACTTCTCAACAGAAACATAAAATGGAATGACAACTTTAAAACCCTGAAAGGAAACAATTAACAAGCAAGAACTGAATAAGAAATAAAAATATTGCTGCAAAAGCAAGATGAAGAGACTCAACAGAAGCGCATACATCCGTTCACCAAGACACCTGTATGAGAATTTCAGAATGATGTTAAATACAACTAAGAGCAAAAGCTGGAAACAACCCAAATATCCACCAGCAAGAGGAGAGATCAGAAAATTGTGGTATATTTATTAAAAAAAAAAAATACTGTCAGGAGTGAGAATGAGCTACATCCCCATGTAACAACATGGAAGACTCTTTCCAACATGGAATGAGGAGGCCAGAAACTAAACATGCATGCTATACGGTGCCATTTATGTAAAGTTAGGGGGGAAACCAAGCCCAGTCTGTGGTGTTAGAAATCAGGACAGTGCTTCCATTTAGGGTGGTAGTAATGGGTACAGGCAGCAGGCGGGTGGGGGCACCTTCTGGTGAACTGCAACGTTCTGTCCTTGACTTGGGTTCAGGTTACACAGATCTGCTCACTTAGTGAAAATTTATCAAGCTGTGCATTTGTGATGTGTATAATTTTCTCAATGTATGTTCTGTATGTACATTAGGCCCTAATAAATGAATTACCTATAAAATGGAAGCTGTAATACAATTTTTACAAGACAACTACTAGAGTAAAAGCAAATTTTAGTACCAAACGCACACACAGTCCTCCCACTAAGAACTGGCCGTGAATAATTTTTTGAAAGCATGAGGAACCCTCAGATGTCAGTTTACAGATTCAGACTTTTCTGGCTTTTCCCTAAGCAATGCCTCTCCCATCTTTATGCAATGTAACTAAATGTTTTCCTAATTACAAAAAGGAATATGTAATTATTGTCAGAAACTTAGAAAATATTTTTTAATGTAAAGAACAGAAAATTGGAAATATCCACAACCCCGTAACTCAGAGTTAACCAATGTTAAGTATTTTTATTTCTTAAAAGCCTTTTTGCATACTTTTACAGTTACACAACATTGTATTTTCACTTGATTCATTTAGCAACATGTATTAAACACTTTATTTGTTACAGAAACTAAAGACAGAAAAGTAAGGGGACGATTAGGACATTTCCAGGAACATTCACCCCACCAAAAAAAAAAAAGAATTCATTACCAACAAGCTCACATTGAAAGATACATAAAGAGGAGATTCTTAAGCAATAGGATAGAATCCCAGGTGGAGACAGACAGAAAAATCAGGCAACAAGAAAAAGCACTGAAAATATGTTGGCAAATATAAGTGAATTTTCCCTGTATAAAACAAAAGGAATATACAACAGAAGGTTGAATTAAAATGTATAAAGAATTAGATTACAAGGACACAATAGCATAAAAGTTGGGGGAGGGTGAATAACGTGAAAACTTTCTGAAGTTCTGATGTCTGGGAAGTAGGACAAATATTACTTTATATTAGTCTTCCATAAGTCGGGGAAGAATGTCGTAATCTCTGGTTAGGGTAACCACTAGAGGACCGGCAAAGGACAGTTTAACTAACAAGCTAATGGTGGAGGAAATGAAATAATAGATATACCCGATTCCCCCAGAATGAGACAAGAAAGGAAAGAAGGAACATAGGATAGATGAGACACATAGAAAACCCACACAGAAGACAGGGACAAAGGCTCGGAGGGTGGAGGGGCCAGAGCACCCAGCGTGGCCACGACTTGCCCGGTGTACGGGCTCCCAGCGCACCTGCTGGGTCGCTGAGCCATCAGTGTGCAGGCTGGCTGGCTGGGAAGAAATAGAAAGGGGCGTTCTGGAAGTGTAAGGGGTTGGCCCTTCTGTGTTGAAGCTTAGGGAGGTGCAGAAGGAGTGTGGCGGGAAGTGCTCCCTGAGAAGGATAAAGCCCACACTGGGAGTTTGCAGGGGCGTGTCCCAACCCATCTGCCCCGCAAGTGTGCCCTCCACCAGGGCGAAGGAAGGCAAAGGGACACCATACCCGGCCCTGGGGGGCTCGAGCCTGTTTGGCTGGTCCTGCGCCCTCCACCCTGATAAGGAATCATCCCAAGATCCTCTGCACAGGCCCTGCTGCCCTCCAGAGAGACCCCACCCTGCCTCCACCTGCCCTGGCCTGCACTCACACACACTCACACTCACACACAGCAGTGGCTGTTCCTCCAAAGCCTGGGAGCATTTCCCAGATCAAAGGACAGCGATGAAAGGCAAGGGCTTGCTTCTTCTCTGTCCAAGTACAGCTTCATTGGAGTCCAGAGCTCTTGAGGCCATGGCGAGTGGGGAGGCGCCGATGAAGTCTCCCTGCGAAGCTCATTAGGAGAGGCAGCCAGGAACGCCCGCTCTGGGAGCTGCCTCTCCCCAGCTCTGCCACAGGGCTGTGCCGCTGGAATTCCCCGTTTGGAGGAGGGAGGTCAGGGGAAGGTCACCCCTCTCCTTCCCTCCCACGGAGTAAGGAGAGTGTCCTGCTCAGTGGGGTTTGGGGGCACACCTGCCTGGCATCTTGAAACATCTCTGGCTTCTCTGCATACCAGTCATTTATTTTGGTGCCAGCCTCAGTTCCTGCATCTGTAAAACGGGAATTTTAACATCGTAAAGCTTCAAAGGTTATTTTTGGAGGATGCCATGGCAGTGCTCATGAAAGCATTCTGTGAATTGCTAATAAATGCATTGTAAAATAGCTTGCCATTAGAACACATTTTCTGTTAATGGAGAGGGAGAGATGACAGATTCCGGGATCTGTACGTGTCAGCTCAGTGATCTTCAGGCACGGCTTGGACTTGGTTTCTTGGCCTTGGGAAGCAAGACAAGACAGTGAGGAGGCCCCAGGTCCCGGCAGTGGCATGAAGGACAGTGGACTGCCAAGCGGCCCCGTGATCTCCCCAGCCCTGCCCCGAGGGAGCCCTGCAGTGGCCAGCAGAGCCAGAGCTGGCCCTCTCCTCCTGCCTTCCCCTCCAAATGGTTTCCAGGAAAGGCACTGTTGCCATGGGAACACATGTCCAATTATTCTACTTGCAAAAAACCACTTATCAGCCAACTTGGCTGGAACACATCCCCTCTACAGAGCGAACAGTGCCTCTTGGGTTTTTAGCCCAGCCATGACCAGATCTTTGAGTGAAGAAGGAGAGAAGCGGGCCAGGGACTCAGGCCATGAGAGAGGCGGCTTTCTGGCCAGAGATGGTGGAGGGTGTGGGAGAGAAGCAAGCCCTTATAATAAACCACAGGCAGGCCCTTGGTGCCTGCAGACCGATGCACAGGCCGGAGCTCCCAGAAGGGAAAGCAGGGCAGGGAAGGACTGAGGCCATCAGATTCCACTCGGCCAGCATTACTGAGCATCCGCTCTGAGCCAGGCTCTGCCGGACGCTGGGCATGCAAGGATGACTTCAGAGCCTCTTATACCTCTGACAGGAGTCTTGGAGTCTGGGGGTGAGGGGAGACCAGTGAGCAGATCAGTACCGACAAGGGATAGGGGCAATGATAGGGTCCGTTGAGTAGGATGAAGTAGCCCCAAGGGAGAGAGGGAATGAGGAAGGTGACTCAGAGGCTGGGCTTTGATGGATGAATAGGAGCTTGCCAGACAGCCACGGGTGAGGGTGAGTGCTCTGAGGAGTAGAGTCATGGAGTAACAAGGGGCATTATGAGAACAATAGGTTGTTGAGCGCTGCCCAGTTTAAAGCACCAAGGACGGGGCAGATGAGGGAACTGGAAGGCACCATGCCAGGCTAGGAGCGCAGCCTCTGGCCGTGTGCACTGGGAAGGGCTCAGCCCGGTTGGCATTTGGCAAATGCAGGTGGGATGGCAAGGTGAGGACTGGCTGGAAGAGGGGAAGCCACCGTTAAGGGAGAAGGGAGGAGGCCTGATCTGGTGTCATTTGTCTTCCACCAGCCAGAACCCCGTCCAGACATGCCCCTCCTCCGTCACCACTGTGGTTAAGGCAGTCTCCGGGCATCGTCTGGCCGGAGGAAACAAGGTCAGATGGGAGCGGGCTGCGCAGGAGGGCCCCGTAGAACAGCGGGAGGCAGGGAGGCAGCCAGGCACTCTGGAGCCAGACTGCCCGGGTTCACGTCCTCCTTCAGGAACATCAGGGCAGCAGGTGCGGTGAGAATGCTGCCCTCTGCCCACAGGACCAACACCAAACGGGGGCTGGAAGGAGAGGCCTTGGACGTGGTGGTCTGAACTCTGGTTAGCGCCTCCCACTGGATGCAGACCTCTTGTTCCCTGCACACATCCCTGTTTCAGAATTGGCACAGCTGAGCAATTTGTCCTCCCGCCGACTGTATCCTCATGGGCACTCGCTGAGCCTCCACCAGCAAAGCAGTAATGAGGGTGATGGTGTGGCAAGCTTCCCACCAGGCTCTGAGGGCCTCACAAGTGCTGCCCGGCTCGTGTTCCTTCCACTGTCTTCCTCCTGTGCGGAGCACAGGGCCAGCATGGATGGGATGCTCAGTAAATGCATCTTAGTAGGTGAATTAATGAGTAAACTCAAAATTAAACTTAAAATCCCAACTCTATGGTGATCCAGTCCTCCCTAGAAGCCAGCATACATCAGCTAGGAGGCAGGGAACCTGGTGTGTGTCTGGATCAGAAGCCCCCAGCTTGGGCTGGTAGGGCCATTAGGACCACTGCAGGACAGAATGGGATAACCCCTGTGCAGAGCCAGGTGGGCTGAGTCCAGGTACCGGGGCGCATGCATCAGCTGGGGCAGCTCATCTGAGGCTGGCAGCTGGACGCAGAGGGCAGGGGCGGGGAGGAGCATAGCCATGAAGGCTAGAACACGGTCTTGACCCCCAAGAAGTGGAAGTGGGGTTGAGGCAGCAGCAGGACCCCAGGGTTGTGGCAGGAGGTCCAGCGTCTCTCCTATTAGGTGGCTGGTCAGCACGCTTGGGCATTTGACTGGAGCTCCATCAGGGTCATCCGCACGCAACCCCCAGCACATCTGGGACCCCCCCCCCCCACCAGGGAGGAAAGGCTGACTGCTACATTCTGGGAATTGCTAAATCCCCAGAAGGTCTGGGCTCATCTCCATCCGCATCTGCCTCCTCCCAGGACAAGGACCTCGCTGCAGACCTCTTGGGATCCTTGCTTCTTGTTACCTGCTGGGGATGGATTTCCAACTGCAGGAGGACTTCCAGGCCTCAGAAGCTCCACAGATCCCCCCACCCCAGCTTCCCAGACCATGCAATGGTCTTGAGAGGCATCCTGGCAGAAAGGAAAATCATGAACTTTGGGGTGTCACAGACCTGTGTTTGAAAATCATCCCTCACAGCCAGGAGACCCTGGGCAAGACCACCTCCTGGAACTGAGGTTTCCTCCTCGGGAATGCACTGACAAGGAGGAAGAATGCTTGATCCGCGGCCTCCCCGCTCGTGGCACCACCCCTGTCCCTCCCGGGCTTCATGGGTCTACTGGGCACACGTACGGACACAAAACTGGAATAAGTGTTTTGACAAAGGACTCGGGTGCTCTTGCATAGACAGAGGGCATCTGAAGGGTTGGGTTTGAATGCCAAAATAGTGGGAAGTTCAAGTTCTGCAGGTGGGCCAGACAGATTCCCCTGCACAGATGCACAGTTCGGTGCCCCCTGACCCATGCCCACCCTTCTGCCTTGCTGGTTGCCTCTGCCATGACCTTGCCCTGTCCTTGGCACAGCCATATCCATTAGCCGGTACACCGGTGGCTCAACACTGAGCAATGCCGACAGCAGCCCCTGAAGAGAACTAGGCCCCCTCTGCACCCAAAGGCCCAGCGGCACAGAGAACAGAGGCTAACTAACCCCAAGCAGGTCATGGGGTTCTGTTACAAACCACCCTATTTTTAAAAAGGCAGAGGGGAATCTTCATAAGGAAAGCCATTGCTCACTTCTGTTTGTTTTTTAGGGCAAAGCCCTCAGCCCAGTAAAACCACCCCAGCTTCCTTGTGATTTTACCAAAAAGAAGAGCTATTTTGGTGCACCATGAAGTATGTACGGGGCATCGTTTTCTGGATATCTATTCTGCTCTAACGAGAATGAACCTTTTCTTTTCTTAAACAATAAAAAGGTGGATAATTAGTGTGTAATTATTAATGGATAATTTTAGAGGGAGTAAGCCGAGTTCACAACATCATCCTGAATATATTTGCATTTAACTGAACTTCTTTTCCCTTTCTTCTGTGATTTTTTTTGTTGTTGCAACTGTAATTACCTTAATTGAGATCTTCCCTAATGAAAACAAAGAACAATGTGGGAGAATCGGCTTCTGGGGACGCCATGGATGCTGGCAGCACCCTTTGCCAAGTCAGCCTCCAGGCCCCAGGGCCCCAGGTTCCGATGGCCTTGCCCTGCATCTGACGGCAGGAGCAGGCAGCTGGGCTGTGTTTACACACGTGCGTGTCTGTACATTTGTCTTCGTTCATTCGTACCCCTTTCCAGAAGGACAGAGCCGTGCACAGGAAAAAAATGGTTCTGTGAGCCCAGAGCTCTGGAGCTTTATCTGGATTCTCTGCCATTAAACAAGGGGTGACCGTGGGCACCTGTCCCTCTCTGGGCCTTAGTTTCATTACCTGAAAAATGCTGAGGTTGCTTGTGGCCTCTCGAGGCCTCATCTCAGTCAGGCAACGAATCCTTCACCCTGGGCTCAGTGATTCTAACACGGTTGTGATGTGTGTGTGATGTGTCACAAGGGGGAGCACATCCTATGTTCCCATCCTCTCAAAGCCACTTTCTGGAAGCTTCTACTGCCGTGGCACACAGTGGAGAATGCTGACAGGCCCTGTCCTCTGGATGCTTAATGTCAGGACTTGAAGTAGCAGCAGAGGGCAGCCAGGTACAGGCTGGTGGGTATCAGACAGACCGGCACCCTGACCCGTGCACTCAGCGGTTCTGCAGTCTCAGACTCTCCCACCTGCTCTGGGCGGGAGCCTGCTCCCTGGAGGGTCCCTCCTCTAGGCATCTCTGGGCACTTTGGCCACTTAATTCTGACTCGGCAGCCCCAATCCTTGTCTCCCATCTTCCTAATTGGTCTCCACGTCACTGAGGCAGCTTCACCTAAAGGCCACATCCCTGGGTTTCTGCCCCCAGCCCCAAGATGCCCCTGGAGGTCTCTTTTGCTCCATGGATTTTACCTGAGCTCTCCCTGGTGCCAACTGGCCTGCTCATCACGTCTCTCCGTCTAGCAAATAGGAACGCACGCAAGCCCGGAGGTGTTCAGCAGCTCAAGCAGTGAGGCCTGGCCCCCGCCTCTGAGGACTTCCCAGGCCAGAGTGGAGCACTGCTGCACAGATACACACACTAGGTGCTCAGCAGAGCCAGCAGCCCGTGGAGGGGAGCCCGAGGTCCCAGGGGTGTCAGCAAGCAGCGATATCTGCCACATACACTCGGTGTCTACCAACCTTGGATTTGGGGTCCGAGATGTGGGAAACCCAGTGAGTGGGGAGAGATACGCTCAAAGAAACATTTCCTCCAATACAAACAGGTGGGGGGTGGGAGGTGGCCCCTTTGTCCCTGTTCCCAGCCTTGGCAGCATGAGCCAGCTTGCCTCCCCCTGTGGCCACCAGGACAGTCCCTGGGAGGGAACAGAGATCTTAACAGAATGAAAGCCATGGTTTAGGTAGTGATGTGGCTGTCTCTGCAGGTCAGCAGAGGACACAGGCGGACAGCAGAGGACGCACGCAGGCAGCAGGGCCTGGCAGACCCTGTCTCCAGAAGGACTGGTCCCCGGGGCCCACCCTGCCCACCCTCCTGGACCAGTCCCAGCAGGGCATCTCTCTTGGGAGCCCAGCCCTGACCCCCTCCCCAGCCACAAACCCTTCCTCCCAGGGGTGCTGAGTGGTTCAGGGGAGGAAACTCCACCCTGATTTTTCATTGTTTTTACAGAAAAGTTAGTTTCTGCCAAAAGGGAAAAATTAAAATGGGAACAGCCTTTCCCCTGCCCTCTGAGAATCATTATTCTCTTCTTAAGCCCTGACCAACCACCTATGCTGGGCCTGGCCAGTTCCTCCTCCTTGGCTAAGGAAGGCCTGCCCACTCCCTGCTGCGAAGGCCTAAACCCAGGCCCAGGCCCCCTCGCTGTTCGGGTCTAGGCGAAAAAAGAGGAGGGACCACTCAGGAGGGTCCATGCGCCGGAGGGGAGGGAAAGAAGAGCACGGCAGGCCTCCGGGGCCGCTCCAGAGCCCAGCCCTCCCCACCGTGGGGCCGGCCCGACCTGGCCAGTGAGTTTCTGCAGCCCCGCAAAGCCCCAGTGGCGGAGAGCGTCCCTCTTTCCTGGAGTCTGTACCCCCTCCCTCTCCATGGAGAAGTCCACCAGCTCCCAGCCTGCCCCTTGGCTTGCATGAAGCCCTGCTGAGCTGTGGGCGTTATATTCCCTTTCCGGTTTCCTCTGACTCACACGCTGGGTGGGGGGCGGAGGGGGGCAGCCTGCAAGGGGGCCTCCTCCGACTCCTCCTTGGAAGGCCTGGGGTTGGACTGGCTTTGCTTGGGGCTGGATTGCCGCACCCCCAGGTCCGCACAGCCGGGCCCTCTGCCCAGGTGTCCCAGGTGGGTGGTGTTTTAAGCTTTGGTCTCTGCTACCTGGGGAGGTTGGGTGAAGGTGGGCAGGCCCCTGGGCCGGGGCCTAAGTGGAAATGATGGCGCCTTCACAAACCGAGAGGCCTGGAGAAGTCAGCGCCCCCTCCACCATCTGCAGGGAGCTCCACGGAGGGGGGCAGACAAAGGCTGGCATGGCTTTGTGTGGGGCAATGGCAGGGGGGGGTGCTGAGAGGCATGGGGTGAACCACCCATACCCTGCAGCC
>JAQQAC010008668.1:0-12838 GCA_029783875.1 Phataginus tricuspis
TTTATTCTACCTTATCCCCAGTGCTTAGAACAGTGCCTGCCACCACACTGTGAGGGTTCAGTAAATATTTGTCAAATCAATGAAAGCTAAGTAATAATATTTAGTGACCATATCTTATCTACCAGATACTGTGCTGAAATGTTCCATGTGCAGCAGTAAAAACTGACCTCTGACATTCTAGGTGCAAAGTTTTTTTCCAGAATCACCTCAAACCTGGTGCAAGCTTCCAGTCTCAGGGACCTGTGGGAACTCCAGGCTCATTTAACCCTCACAGCATCTTCCTTAACCCCAGAATTGACTCAAAGTCCCCCTGATGGGGGAGGGGCTCTGGGCTCCCAGGGAAAGGATGCATAGATATCACCTGTCTAGGCCTGCAGGCAACCATTCTCATCTCTGAATTTCCAGCTGGATCTAAAGATACAGTGTCTATCCTCTGAGCAGGATGGACTCATGACCTGACCTTCAGGCAGTCTGATCTCAGTATTATTACTCGCCATCAATATTTGGTAAGAACTGGATGGGTAGCAGATAGCTGGAGGCTGAAGATTCTATCATAATGATGATGCTAATAATAATAATACTAACAGCTATTCATTTACTCATTCAACAAACACTGTTGAGCATCTTTTACCTATGAAGCAAAGCGAATCATATGGAATGTAGAAGACGATTAGTGCTACGAAGAAAAATACAGCCTGGAAAGAGACAGGGAATGTCTGAGAAGGGGTTGGGACAGTTTTGATTTTAAACAAAGTGGTTTGGAAAGGCCAGGCTGACAAAGTGACATTTGGGCAAAGACTTGAGGTAGAGAGAGAGAGCGTGAACTGGAGGACACTTGGCTGAAGAGCTGCCCCAGCAGGGGAAGCTGCAAGAGCTCCTCGGGCAGGGGCAGGACAGTCAAAGGGGAGGAAGAGCAAAGAGGCCACAGGCCTGAGCAGAGCTGGGGGCGGGGGGCTCCCCGCCTGCCGGGTACCATGCTGCTCCTCTTACCCGGACCATCTCATTTAACCCTTAAATGCTCCTGTGGGTTGCACGCCGTTTTACAGGTGGGAAGACCAAGCCTCAGAAAGGGTGGGTAATATGTCCAAGACCACGCAGCTGTTCAAGGACAGAGCAGGGATTCAAATTCCAATCTGTGGGCACCGAGTTCACAGCCCTTCTATGTCACAGCCAGTGCCCCAGGTGTGTTTTGTTTCTGACTCTCCATGTGACCTCCAGCTCCCCCCACCCTTGTCCATGGTCAAGTCGCCCTCAGCAAGTAGGGCAGGGCCCCTCTTACTCAACAATGGCCCATTCTTCTCCAGAGCCACCCTGGTCCTATAGAACCCCAGGACTCAGAACTTTGCTGCTGCGGCTGCTGTGGACACAGTGTGTCCAGGAAGAGACCTCAGTTCCAGTTTGGATTTCTTTAGAAAGGCTGGCTGCTTGGGGGTCCATCTCCGGTCACAAAGGGAAGCCAGGAGCCTGCTCTCCAGGCCACAACTTTGCTCCTCAAGTGCCCTGGACTTTGCTGCTCTGAGCCCAGCTCGGGCCCAGTGGGCGTGAGACTAACCAGGTCCCTGCAGGTATGAGCTGGAGTGAAAACGGCAGTTCTGCCGGGCCTGCCCTGGCTGCCTTCCTCTGTCAAGGTGTTTATAAATTTAAGTGTGGCTTTCAGCACAGTGGCTCTGAAGAGACCAAAGTGTCCCACAACAGACCAATGAAATCAGAACCTTACTGGGTTTGGGTTTGAGCATCGGTGTTTTCTGAAACCCAGAGACATTCCAGCACGTGGTCAGGGTTGAGAACCACTGAAATGAACCATGGGGTTTGTGTAAGAGTTAAATTAGAGCATTTACTCACTCATTCATTCAACATCCACTTGAGCTCTAAATTTGGGCTGGGAGCTGTTCTAAGAGGTCAGGAAGCAGGCACTAAAGTTTAAAACAAACTTTAAAAGAGTTTAGAAACAGAAACAAGGCACACTCAGAAATAGTAATATAAGATTTGAAGCAAACAGGTGATGGGGTCGCGAGAGCGAGAGGCTGGGGGACACAGGGCCGTCTGGGGAGACCCTCTGAGGAGCTGGTGCTGCAGATGACCAGAAAAGGCTGAAGACCAGGGTGTGGCTGTTCCAGGCAGAGGCCAAGGCCAAGGCCCAGGCAGGGTGAGCTTGAGGGGAGGGAAGGCAGCAGCCTGCTGATGCGCTGTGAGTGAGGAAGGGGATTCGGAGTGTGAAGGTCAGCGGGGAAAGGACAACGGTCCCGAGCTGGCAGGCAGGGCTGATGGAACCCAGCATGAGGTTGGACTGTAAGGGGAGCAAGTCCCTGCACCTTTCAGTAAGAGAGCCAAGTGATCTACTGTTTTAAAAGGAAATTGCCAACTTCTGTGTGGGGAATGGATTGTGAGAGGAGAGTAAGCAGAGGGGTCAGAGGAGGCCACTGCTCGGGGGGAGAGAGGCCAATGGCTGCGATGGGTGCGCCCCGTAGAATGCTGGAGACACCATGCCTTTGGTGCTCAACGCCACGGCAGGCTAGTAGCAAGCCCCTCCATATGAGCTACTCTTACTCTTATTAATAAAAATTTCCCATCGTGGCACTCCCCTCTGTGTGGGAGTTGCGGGCTGGTTGCAGAACTAGGCTTGGAATTGGTGGGGCTGGGACCGAGGATGCCCAGAGGGACACAGAAGGACCACTGGGGATGCCAGGCCAGAGGGGCAGGTGCAAGGAGAGCCCAAGTCCCGGGGGCAGGGCCAGGGGCCCAGTGGGGCTAGGAACAGTGCCAGGGGTTGAACTAGAATGGGGTCCAGAGTTTGAGGGAAACGCTGTGAGGAGGCAAGGCTGCGCAGCCTCCAGAGAGGGCTTCAGTAGGGGTGGGGGGAGAGAGAGAGAAAAACACTACCCACACTCCTTCCCCACCCTGGTCCCGGAAATGCAAATAGTTTACTTCTTTGCTTTCTTCAGTCTGTTAAAACACAAAACTCAACTGAGTAGGTTTTAAAGATGTTACTGGCTTCATTCAATGATTCATGAATTTGAGCAGCAGCCCATCTAGCAGATAGAAATGAGCTCCAAGGCCCTGCACACAATGAAAGGCTTTTATAGGCAGAGGAAGTGGGAACAAGGATGTCATCCTGGACACAAAGGCTGGCTGGTTATTGCAAGTTACTCTCCCTAGGGGTGGCTGGCGTCTATCAGGCAGATGGCCGAACCAGTGCTGATCAAGCCATTCCTGATGGACAGTTTCTCTTGCAAGTAAATGAATCAGCGAGCAAATAAGCAAACAAGCAAATTAATCCTAAAAACAAGTTCCACTTAACAGTCATTATATTGTACCAGACTTACCCAGGGCTAACAACTGGCATGCTACTTGGTGGACCCTGGGACACTGGATCATTATGGGCCCTTCGAGCTGGTCAGGCATTAATGAACCCTTTGGCTGAGATGCATATTTGAATCATATGCATCACTCAGCTTTCTAGAAACCCAGGCTTTCCACTCCAACCTCATCCGCATCTCACGCACTTCGATTATGTTATCTGACCATGCGGTTCTCAACCTACAGACTGCAAAATAGAATTACCTGGGGAGCTGAAGACACTCAACAATCAATAACAATCCATGGATCTCCTTTGGATCCCAATTCAAACAAGCTTAAAATTCATGAGACAATGGTGGTAATTCACATACTGTTTGGTCATTTGATGAGATGAAGGCATTAATTTCACCTAGTAGGATAATAGCATTGTGGTTATGTTTTACTTTAAAAAGCCCTTATCTTTTAGAGATTCATGATGAAATATTTATGGATGAAATGATATAATGCTTAGGTCTGGCTTCAAAATAGTCCAGGACAGGGAGTCGATGAAAGTATAAATGAATTAAGATTGGTAGTGACAATAACTGAGTTTGAGTGACATGTACCTTGGGGGGGCATTATAGCATTCTCTTATTTTTGTGTTTGATCAAAATTTTCCAAACAGAAAGTTAAAAAAAAATTATCTGAGGAGCTTTAAACTGTACAGATATCAGGGCCCCACCCTGAGTGATTCTGAATTAACTGGTCTTGGTTGAGACAGATGGGGAGGAAAAAGTTTCCCCTACCCTTCCAGGTTCTCCTAGCTGGTCTAAGAATTAAATGTGGCATGAGACAGATTAACAGGAGGAAAAACAAGTTTAATTATGTGCACAGGGAAGCCGATAATGAAACTGAGATCTTAATAAATGACCAAGCAGGCAGTTGTTACACTTCTCAGACAAAGAGACAATAAATTTATGAGGAATTGACAGGACAAAGAAAACTTCTGTTCAGGAGCTTCAATTAGTAAGGAGTAGAATCTGGTCTGGAGGAATTAGTAAAAGGTAACAAGCTTTGTTTATGCAGCCTGGTGATAAAAATAGCTCTACGTCCCTGCATAGGGAGGGTTCTGTTCACCTGAGATATTTGTTTCCTGCTTTCCTGGGGGCAGGGTGCGGACACAGTGAGGTCAGAGTATCTTGCACCCGGTGGTTTCTTAAGTAACTTTAATTTGAAATATGCCAAAGTGACACATTTTGGGGCAGCCTGTTCTTGATCCCTCAACTGAACATCATATTGTCATAAATACTCCCCATGGGGTTTTAATGTGTTTCCAGGGTTAAGAAGTGCTAATAGAGCACAAACTCTATCATATCCTCACAACTACTACACAAGGTGGAGAGTAGTTACTCACTCTGCAGATGGGCTGCTAAGCTCCGATAATGGACTTTGCAAATTTGAGGATCTGTGAACAATGCCAAGTCCTAAGATCTGAGGTGTGGGCATGAGGGCAGTGTGGTATGGAGATTGAAACCTGAAGTTTGTGAACTTTTCCTCCAGAGGGCCAGATAAAGTTTTGTTTGCTGGCCACATATGGTCTCTTGCAATTAAGTAACTGCCGTTGTAGTTAAAGCAGCCACAGACAACAGTAGAGGAACAGGGGTGGCTGCAATCCAGTAACACTTTATCTACGAGAACAGGCAGCAGGGACCATAGTTGGCTGACCCCTGGTTCAGACCATGGGCATTATTAGGCTTAGATACACCTGAGCCCAAATCTTGTCCCTTCTACCAGTTGGGTGATCTTGGATGGGTCTCCGTCTCTGTAAAGTGGGCATTGTACCTACCTCATAGACATGCTGTGAAGGTTAATGAGATGATGTGTGTAAAGCTCAAATACTAGCTTGGTAATACATCGTGATCTATTTATCACTATAGGCCAGCATGTAGGGGGAACTGGGTACAGTGGAAGCGAAAAGAAACATTAGGGAGATTCAAGCAGGAGCTGGAGGAACGTGAAGCAGGGGTTGTGATGGGGGACTGGACCGGACATGTGTGAGGTCCAGAGGCTCACTGCAGGACTCTGGAGTGGCCCTCACCTCTGGAAAAGTCTCACCTGCTCTCTGGGGGCCAGCGGCTAGCGTGTGATTCAGCTTCTTGCTGCTCTGAGTGAGGCTCTGTGCTCGGAGCTACCCTGGTGCAGTTTACATGGGGCCGGAGGTGAACCTAACCAGGCTTGGAGGCCTGCTCAGCAAGTTCTCCAGGCCCCAGCTGGCTGAGGGGGGGGGGAGGGAGGGAGCGGTGACGCGGGGCCTCGCTGCCACCTGTGTGGATAAGGGCTCCTGTTCTTCCTCCTGCCCCTGCAGGACAGCCATGGACCTGCCCTGGATGTCCCTGCTGCTGGTGGCCTCTTGTGTCTCCACTCTCCAGGGCTCACCAGAGAACAATGTCCAAGAGGCCAGCATCCACCTGCCCCAGCCCTTGCACATCGTGGAGGAAGGCAACCTGCTGGTGCTAACATCCGCGGGCCTGACCCAGATGCTGAACCAGACCCGCTTTCTCATGGTGCTTTTCCGTGAGTGTCCCCAACTCTGGGGTGGTGGGTGATAAGTGGAGTGACACCTTCCTCCTTGCTCTTGGGTGCTGGAGGAGTTTTATATTTTGCTAAACATATGAGAACACATATTATGAAACTTTAAAAAATGATACGTATGTAGCCTCACCTCCAATTTCCAGAGGAGAATACTGAGGTTCAGGGAGGTTAAGCAAGTTCAAGATGCTATGTTGCCACTTTAGTCCTGATTTGTACGCGGCTCCCCTGCCCCACTGAAGGCAAGGAGGCAGGCTTTAGCCTCAGGTGTCGTCACCGTTCAGAACCTTCCTTTTCCCCTCTGTAAAATGGGCGTGAGTGTGATGACCATGCTGGATTGTTGTGAAGATTAAAGGAGACACTACATTAAGTTGCTGGAACACAAGCAGAGAACAGTACATGATGGTGGTTATGGGCAAGCCCTGGAGAAAAGAGGCTTAAGAGGCCATCGCCTTTGTCTGAATGAAATTCTTTGGGCTGTTGTTCTCTGCCATCTGCAGAAATTTTGGAGAAGGAACAGCCTTCTTTTTCCCGAGGCACACAGCTGTGACTTGGGAGCGGGTGGAGGAGTTTAGAGCTTTCACATAGTGAGCGCCTACTGGATGCTGGGCGCTGCCCTGGGCGCCTTGCTAAACGTTAAGTCATTTAATCCTCACCACCACCAGGCATGCTGGCATTATTTGTCTCCCAGTTTTATAGCTGAGGAAACAGAAGCTCAGAGAGGCCAAATGGTTTGCCCAAGGGCACACAGCTCCCAGGTGGGGACCGCAGATGCTGTGCTCCACTACTTCCTATGGGCAAGGACTGGCAGTGGGGAGAAAGCAGCTGTGAACACTGGAATCCAGAGTCCTGCCTTCAGAGCCCCCCCCCGGGAAGTGGCTGGCTCTATGTCAGGCTCCAAGGCCTGCTTCCACAATGTGCCAGAGCAGACTCGCTCCTGGGTTCCCAGGGGCCAGGCCGGCAGTGCTGCACAGGGGGCGCACCTTCCCTTCTTGGTTTCTGTGCCTCTCTCACAGCCCCTCCCTCAGGTCCCCCCTCTCTCCTCCTCCTCACTGCTGCTGGGGTGCCGCCATTTCTCCCCTCTCTATCCTTGCCTTCCCCTAACATAAACCCCTTACAGCATCCCTTTTCCCTTCAGTTTGACCAGAGCATGCAGTGGGATGCTTTAAAGGTTCATAGTCCCAGGCTCTAATGCTGGGGTCATGCTGTCTCTTGCTGGTCAGGGGACCTGGGGCAAGTGGTCTTGATTACTCAGAGTCTCTCTTAAATTTGACTGTGAAATGGTGAATTTAATATTATCATATAATTGCTAGAGTGCTTGACACACTGTCTGGTGCATAATAAGAGCTGACGCACATGTTGGCTGCCTCCTCTTCATCCTCACTAGCTTCCTCATCGATGTGAAAGGGCTGCGGGTCTCTCCTCACGGCTGCAGTGGCGATGAGAGTGGCTCAGACAGTCAGTCATTGGCTCCCGGTGAGCCCTCGTGGGGCAGAGCTGCTGTTATTGGACGGATTCTGATTCAGCCCACTTTACTCGGCTCTGTGCAGTGCCAGGCCTGGGTGGGCCCTGTGGGGGTCCCAGCGAAAAGGGGCCCTGGTTTCTGCTCTCAAAGACTTTACAGTTTAAGCCAAGAATGACACCAGGCACGAGAAACTCTTTAAAACACTACTTATACTATGAGAATAGTCTATAAACTCCATATGCTGGGTGCCCCAAGGAGACGTGACAGCTTGGACTGGTCCTCAGAAATGCTTCTTCCAACTGCAGACCAGCCAAGCAGCTTTCCCTGGCTCGCCTCCTACATGCTTGCGTCTTGGAATGCAAGAAGGGACTCCCAGGCCGAGGCAGAGGCACCATGAAGCTGGGAGTTTGGCTTCTATAGAATCTATGGTTGCTGCCATCGATATTTATCAAAGGCTCCGTGCCAAGTGCTGGTAAATCCTAAAGAGTTGTTCTTAGTCTGAATCACCCACACCTTGGTTCTTAACTGACGTCAGGTTTGGTTTAAAGTCATGGGCTTGGGAACCAGGCAACTGTGAGTAAGAAGCCCAATTCTGCCATAAACTTAGGTATGTGGCCTTAGGTATGTTTCTTTGTGTCTTACCTTCTTTATCTGTGAATAACGGAAGTGGTGGAGTCATTACAGGGATTAACTGGGAGTAGCTATGAAGAACCTGGCACGTGGAAGATGCTGAGTAAATGAGTTCCCGTCCTCCCTTGGCCCTGCGACACCTACACAGATGCAGTTAATCAGACAGGACTGGGATCAGCTTCCAGTAATAAAGAATCTGCTAATGATGGCTTAAATTGTGGGCCAGCGATAAGCAGTGACTGTCCTAATAGCTCCACTGGGCAAGAACCAGGCTCTTTCTAGCTTTTCACTCCACCAAACCTGACATGTGGTCACAAGATGGTCACAAGATGGCCGCGGCATCTCCTGCATTGCAGCACACATTCTCCTTAGGAAAAAAGGGGGCGGACAAATAGCAAAGGGACAAAATACATTCCAGCTAAGTATGTCCCTTGAAAAAAAAACTTCTATAAGTTCCACCAGTAACATTAGTTGTATCTTATTGGCTAGAATGGGGACCATGGCTATTCCTAACCGAGCAGTCTGGAAGGGTGAATGTTTCCGGTTTCCAACCTCTATGGTGAAAGAGCAAGAGAAAAGGATGTTGTGATGGTTGATTCACAGTATTAGATCCAAGTTGTAGGGTAATTTAAGTGTGCCAAATGTCTTATTAGTTATTTGCATATTGTGGGCTCAATTAATGCTAGATGAATAAAGTCCTTAAAGGAAATGAATTCTAAAATTGATTGCCTACTTTTGCACTCAAACTCCTTCTTTGTTCTGATTTTGATTAGATACATTAATAATCACTGTGTGAGCAGGGAAAGCTGACTGCTACAACAACCCCAAAACTAGGTTTAAAAGTTTCATTTCTTGCTTGTATTTTTGTCCCACACTGATCTGCAGAGGAGCTCTGCTCCACACAGTCATTCAGGCACCCAGGCTCCTTCCAGTGACTCGAGTCAATCCAGTGACTCAAGCATCTCTAGGGCTAGAATATTCCACTGAATCCTCTGCCTCCAGCCAGAAAATGGATTGAGAGACAGAGGACATGCTTCTGAGCTAGGCCAGACCTGGAAAAGGTGCACAGCAGTGTTACTCAAAGTGTGGTCCACGGACCAATGGCGTCAGCATCACCCAGGAGCTCATTAGAAATGCAGAATTCTGGACCTCACTGGTGTACTGCCTCAGCATCTGCATTTTAACAACATTTCAAGGTGATTCACATACACATTACAGTGTGAGAAGTGCTGGTATCACATCATTTCTACTCACATTCCGTTGACCAGATCTCCTTCAATGGCCATAGCTAGGGGCAAGGGAGGCCGGGAAATGAAGTATAACAGTGTAAAAGCAGAGGAAAAACAAACAGGGTTTGGAGCACACGTGACATTGTCTGCCTTAATCACATTGTACCTCTTTTTTGCTGTCGAAGCCTTAAATGGCCTTTGATCAAAAACAAAGCTGGTCTGGCTGAATGGCAGCCTGGTGGTATAAGCTCTTCAAGACAGTGAACTACCAGGAAAAGGTTTTGCTTCTGGGTAGGAATGTCAAGGACTATTTCCTCCATGAGGTTGACTTTCTAGACTTTGTTTATCTCAGGCTAACATTTCAAGGACGTCAGGTTCCCAAATTCAATGGACACGTGCCAGTTCCTACCTTCCATATGTGTTTGCAGCCCCAACCTGAGGCCCCGGCCCCACAGGGCCCATGACCCCATTCTCTCTGGTTCTCTCTGGCCTCTGTGGCTCACTTTCTCAGTTCTTTCTTATGCCTCCTCTTTTTTCCCCATAACTCTGAAATCAAGGCTATTAAGCAGCCCATGGACAGAAAGTGGCCAGTAAGTAGGTTATGTTTGGCACATGCAGTGTTTTAACAATTGGGAGATTTCAAAATTAAAACTAAATTTACATCTTCTCTTGAAACAACAGGTTTAGAAGCACTGACCTACATTCCTGCAAAGTGACAACTGGTCGGAGCTGAGTAATGATTTCCCCTTTTGATCAGAATACATGCCTGTCGGTTTGCCACATTCCTGTCCAGCCAACCCCACATAGTCCACACACTTTGCATGACAGAACACACATCTTAACACATTTAGCCCCCCCAGAATGGCAGAGCAGGTGGACAACAGTGGGGAGCCTGTCCTGCCCCTGTGAGAATGGGGGTCTGCCCAGTTTATCAGGGCAGAAAGCAGAGTTCATGGCTCTGTGGGGCTCTGACATAATTTAAGTCTGACACTGAACCTGGGGCTACAGCGAGAGTCAATCGGTTTTACATTCCTTAATTACATTTGACGACAACCAATTTGAATACTTTAAACTTACAGCATTCCCACCAGCAGGTATTTGAGAGCAGTGAACACCAGCAGAGATTTTGTTATCTAAAAAGAGACAAACTCATTACAATCGAATACTTGATTCCTTCCAATACACAGTTTCAATCAAAATGAGTTCTCAAAAACTGGCAGGCCTTCTAAGTGACCTTTGGAAAGATTAATCACTTGGGGAAAGCATTATAAAAGCTTCTTACCAGGAGTAAATGGGCTGTTCACACAAAGGATTTTTCCGATATTGTCCCTAGGGACATTCTGCTCAGTAGCTCTCAGTCCTCAGCGGCTGTCCAGCTTCTCATCTCTCCGAGGACTCCAGGCTCAAGAGCCGATGGTCAGTAGAACCTTTTCTCTTGGATGTCCTCCGCGCCTTTGATTCATTTCCAACAAACCGCTTCTTCTCACGTCCTGCCTAACTGATGGCAGCGCTATCTATCCAGTGTCAAAGTTGGAAATCTCAAGGGCACTCTTGACACCTCTTTATTCTCACATCTAATGCCAACCAAGTCCTGTTGAAACCATCTCCTGAAGCCCTCTGCAGTCTCCAGTTTTCCCCTTAGTTCCTGCATTATCATTCCCCATCTGAAGCACTGCACCAGCCTTTTAGGGGTCTCCCTGCCTCTTCCAATGCTGTCTCCATAGTGCACACAGAGGGATTTCTTAATAAAATGCATATCTGATTGGGTCCCTCCCTGATTAAAAACCCTCAGTGATTCTCTAAGACCCAACATGACTACAATGTCCTCTGCTTGATCTAGCCTAGACCCACTTTACCATTTCAATGCTATGCTGTAGACCCTGAGTGATCTGTGGTTACCAGGTAGGTCACACTGGCTCAGACCTCAGGGCCTTTGCACTTGCAGTGCCCTCTGTAATGTCTTTCTTGCACTTACTCCCTTGGATTGTGAAGTTTAAACTCATTGAGTTGCCTTGTCAGGAAGCTTTGTCCACCCTCATCTAGACTGGCTAGGGGGCCCAGTCACAGCTCTCTGCACCCTCCCTGTCATAGTTTGCCACACTGTATCGAAACTTCTTTTGAACTTGTGCGCTCCGTGGGGCCAGGGATCAAACCTTATTCGTCAATTGACTGTTGACGTGGGGTGTTGTGCTTGGAGCATGGTAGGCCAGCAGAAATGGTGGGTGGATGGATGGGTGGATGAGTGGATGAAAGAAGGAAATGAGCTTTCCCTTGGCTCTTAATGTCCTCCACGAATGGGACAAGGAGAGAAAGGAAGGCTACACTTAGTAGGAAGGGGTCAAAATGAGATGTATCAGGAGGCATCTCTAGAGTCATTTGGAAGTGAGTGTCCCTGAAGCAGAACCAGCAAGGCTCTGTCCTGGGAGCAGGTTAGGTTTTGATAGTGCTGAGGATGACGAGGGTGATGCTGATGGCTGCGATCACGGCCACTTCCTAAGCTTCTGTATTCGAGGCTCTGGGCTTGACCTCTTGGTCTTTATTTTATATATGAGGCACAGAAGTCTCAGACAGGTTGAATAATTTACCCAAAGTCACACAACTCATAAGTGATGAGGCCTGGATTTTAGACCAGGTTTGACACCAAAACCGGTGCTCAACCCATTTTATAAAACTGTGCTGATAACTGGCATATTTGCTAATTTATTTATTTACTCACCATTCATTAAATATTTATCGAATACCTATTATGTGCCAGATACACTTCTAGGCACAAAACAGGTAGACATCCTTGCTTCACGGAACTTATATTCCACAGCTGTGAGACTCAAGGTAAACAGATATAGAGTAAAAAATGAAGTGTGTCTTATGGTTAAAGATGCTATGGAGAAAAACGGAGGACAATAGGGAGTGCAAGGGGTGGGTGGAAATGGGACTGTGAGTTTATATAGGGTGGCCAGGGAAGGCCTTCCTGAGAAGATGACAATTCAGAAAGACCTGAAGGCAGCAACCCATGCAGATATCTGAGAAGAGAGCATTTTGGGCAGAGGGAACAACAAGTGCAAAGGCCCTGGGGTGGGAATGTGCCAGGGCAGCTAAAGCTGAGATGCTGAAGAGCAGCTGGAGATAAGATCAGAAAGGAGGTGCAGATCCTTTAAGGCTTTGGAGGCCATCGCGATGGTCAGAGAAATTGCTAGCTGACTCCTGAGGATCTAGAAGAGGCTGATGACCATTCTGAAGTCCCCATCACCTGTGAGCACCTCTGTACTGTAAGTGGCCTATGCAATGGGGAGAGTGTGGTTCTCAGAATACTTTTCCATGCCTGATCTGGAGCTTGGCCTAAAGTAGGGTTTCTCATCTTCAGCACAATTGACATTTTGGCTGGATAACTGGTGTAGGGTGGGGTGGGAGGGTGGGAGAAGGCTGTCCTGTGCTGTAAAACTCTAAGATGTTTTAGTAGCATGGCCTCTACCCACTAGAGATGGGCAATGCCAATACCATGTAAGTTGTGACTCCAGGAGTATCTCGAGCTATGGCCAGATGTTTCCCATTTAGAAACGAAGTCTAAAGACAGGCAGATTCCAACTCCCGGCTGGAGGCTAAATCTCCAGTCTCTACCTTTACTCCTCCTCCACCCACCAGCCCCTGCCCT
>JAQQAC010008673.1:0-17798 GCA_029783875.1 Phataginus tricuspis
AGGGCCCAGGTCACACAGCCTGCAAGTGGTCAGCTGGGGTGGCAACCGGGCGGTCTGACTCTGGAGCTGAGGCTCTGCAGTGCACCTCCATCCCTGCCCTTGCGAACTGAAACCCCAGAACCGGACTGGGAAATGCCAAAGTCACATATAGGCTGGTGCTGGGGAGCTGGAGGCTCTGCTGGCTGAAATGGGGGTAATGTGAGCAGGGCTGAACCCCCCCTGCTTCTGGGTCCCTGCTTGACTGGCTTTGGGAACATGCTCCCTGCTGATCTACTCTGAGCGGGTGGCTGGCACCTCCCCAGAGTGCAGCAGCTTGTAGACTGTAGCTTTGTCAGTCTGCCTCACTTCATGGCTTCTGACCTAGACCATGGCCTAGTTGCCTGTCCCCAGCCCTGCTGCCTCTTCCTGTATCGTCCCCTGGCTTCCCCAAGGGTCTCTGAGCCTCTGAGTGGCCTGGGGAGGCTGCAGGGGTCTAGGAAGCCTGTGTCTGGCTGCAGGCACTCAAAGGCCCTGGTTCTCACCCTTGTTCTGCCATTGATTTGCTGTGTGGCTTTGGGCAAATCACTGCCCCTCTCTGTGCCTCAGTTTTCCTACAAAGAGAGTGCTGTGTTACTCCAGCCTGCATGCTTTGTGTTCTCGGGCTGGTCACTTGACATCTCTGAGCCATAGTTTCCTCATCTAGGGTCTGAGGCCTGCCTTCCTTCCTTGCAGGGTGGCCTTGAGGGTCAAATGGGACAGACAAATGTGGATACTCCTGGGTGGGTGCACAACAGGGAGGTGGATAGAGGTCCTGGGCATCCCAGGCTTCTTTCCTTGAGGTGGGCCTGGCCCCCTTACTCCAGAGCTCCCCCTTTCCTACAGAGACCCCCCCCGTGAGCTTGTGCCCCTGCCTGAGGGTGCGTGCCACAGTCACCGGCCTAGCCAGCCTGCACAGCATCCAGATGGGACCCCATACCCTCTGGTTCAGCCTGGCACCTGGCTGAACCCCTTGGTCTGGGTCCTTGGAGAGCTCCCCCAGCCCTCTTTTTCCTGGCCTCAACTTCTCCATCTTCAAAAACGGGCTGAAGAATACGGGTCAGGAACAGCCCAGGAGATCTAGTAGCTGGGAAGCCAGGTTCCAGTCTGTGTACCTGTGGGCAGGGACCTTTTTCTCTGAGGGCCCGGATGGTGGGAAAGGGGGAGCACATCCTGCTTGCTGCCTGTCTTCTCAGGGTCGTGGTGAGGTCCATACGCAGCCTTGGACTGAGAAGCTCGGCAGGCTCTCAAGCCCCACTGCCTCCAGTAGGGCAGAAGCCTTCTGATCTGGGAGCCAGGACGCTGGGCCTGGCTGTGTGACCTTGCGCAGAGGCCTTTGCTTCTTTGGCCTCAGTCTTCACGTCTGCACAGTGGGAATGGGAGGGAGCTGGACCCCCTTTTTCGGGCAGCCCTTCCCATTGGTCTCCCCTCGCTCCCCGTGGACCCTCTCCCTCTCCCCTTTGGTTGCTTTGGATGTGAGGCCTCTGTGGCTGCCCTGCCTTGTCCCCTGTCCCCTGTCCCCGCACCGCCTGGCTCTCCTGCCCTCTCCCTCTCTTTCTGCCTCTCCCTCTCACCACCCCCATCTCTGCCTCTTCTTTCCCGTTGGGCTCTCGCTTTCTCCTCTCTCCTCTGTGTCTCTGGACCCCCGCTCCAGCCAGACCTGGTTCACATTCAGATGGCTGCAAAGGTACTTTGCCCCTCCCTGCTCCCACCCAGGCCCGGGACCCGACTGTGTGGGGAACTGCTCCTGCCCCTGTCCCATCTCCCTCCTCTTCCTCCTCCTCCCCCTCATGGGGCAGTTAGTATAGAAGTGCCACGGGCACTGGGGCTCTGCCACCTCATGGTACTCTGTGTGACTCTGGGCAAATCCCAGCCCCCTCTGGCCTCAGTTTTCCCTGTAGGTGGGTAGGCTGCAGGAGGAGGCCTGTAGTGGGCAGCCAAGGAGCCCTTTGGGTGTGACTTACAATTTGTGACAAAGGCAGGTATGTGTGGGGTTGGCACCTGGATTGTCACCAACCCCCAAGGGGCCACACCCTGCCGCCACTAAGGCTCGTTCTCACTGGCTCCCAGGATTCCAAATCTCAGGGCTTCGGGAGGCTTTGACGGTCTGATTTGACATCCATTTAGGTAGGAATCTTCTCTTCTGTTACGACTTGCTTGCTTCCCAGATACAGGGAGCTCCCCTCCCTCCCTCCCAGGGGGGACTCTTGATATCTTGAGACAGCTTGGTCTGTCTGGAGGGATGCAGATTACTTCCTATCCCAGGACTCTGCCCTGTGAATTTGGATCTCAGCCTGACCAGGGTCAGTCCTGCCATAGTCCCGTATAAAGCCCATCTGAGTCAGCTTTGGCAAAGAGGCGTCTGGGACAGGAGAGGAAGAGTTTCAGGCCGGCCTGGCTGGGCAGGCTAGAGAACTCAGACTGGCCCCCTGCTCCCTATGCCTCACTTGGCTTCGAGGGCCCCCCAGCACAGCACCTGTGAAGAGTACAGGCACTGGGGCCCACTGCTGATGGCTCCCTTCTCCTTTGCTCCCTTCCTCTACCCCTGCCCAGAGAGGGAGACTGGTGGCTGGCCCACTCACTCAGCACTGGACAGACAGGCTACATCCCCAGCAACTATGTGGCGCCCTCGGACTCCATCCAGGCTGAGGAGTGAGTACTGACTCGGGCCCTGCTCTTGCTCACCATCCCTGCTGCTCTCCCCTGGGCTGGAGTGGGTGGTCTGGCGGTCGAGGGCCCCGGCCACATCACAGGGAGAGGCGCAGGCAGAAGCCTGGACTACCAGCACCACCCTCCTACCTCCTACCCAAGGTGGTACTTTGGCAAGATCACCAGACGGGAGTCAGAGCGGTTACTGCTCAATGCGGAGAACCCAAGAGGGACCTTCCTAGTGCGAGAGAGCGAGACCACAAAAGGTATGAGCACTCCTGCTGGCCAGTGGGAACTGAGTCTTTGTGGGTTGTTTGAGCTAGGTGTTGTAGAATGAATAGGAGTTTGGTATATGGCGTGAATTGGGAAGAGCCCTCCAGGTGGAGAAAACGGTGGGATCAAAGGCAGGGAGGAACGTCTGAGGAACACTGAACTACCTGGGGCGGCCAGGATGCAGCGACAGACACTTAACTTCTGTTTCCTCAAATGAGAAATGGTCACAGGTTGTCAGGACGACTGAGAGGTCATATGGCAAAAGGCATCTTCCTAGGGTGGGTGCTGATACAATGGGCCCCTCTTCATCCCCATCTCGAGGGGCTTCTGGGGCTGGACTGGGTTCTGAGCCTGGCTTTGCCCTTCCCCAACAGTCCTGGCCCCTGTTCCCTCCCCCAGCCAGAGAACACAGATCACTCCATTTCTTTCCAGCCCCTCTGCAAGTGGGTTTCAAGTGCCCCATCACCATGGCAACGAAGCCGGGCGTTTCCTGCGGGCCTGGGGCTCAGCGGGAGATGGGAAGGCAGAGCATTCCTGTCGTGTGTGTGCATTAATGATCAGTCGTGGCCATGCATGCTGTGTGGGTCCATGTGGGGGTGGAATTGTCTGTGTGTTGCTGTGTGGGGGTGAATTGTGGGCCTGTCTTTGTGCCTGGGGGCCTGGGGAGTATGTACCTGTGTGAGCCACTGGGTACTGCCTATGTGTGTGCTTATGTGGCCAGGGGTTGGCTTTAGGCTCAGGCCTGTGGCTTCTACATGCACATAGCCTGGGCTGCTTGCAGCAAGTCTTGATTGCCCAGTTCAGGCTTTAGAGACCTGGACGTGGGATCAAGTCCAGCTCTGTGCCTGCCTGACGTGCTGGGTGGCCATAGGCTGGCTGCTTTCCCTCTCTGGGTTTCATTTTCTCCTGCTTTACAATGGAGATTATAACCCCAATCTGAAGACTGTCCAGAGGGTCTGTGGGCCCTGGGCGCTGGGTTTCTGGCACATCCCATGTCCTGTCTCCCAAGAAGGGCTTTCTCTGGCTGCCATACCTCGGTCCCTGTATCTGGGGCTCAGCCTTTTCCTTGGTGCCACCCCAGGGGTCTCTTGGGTGCAGGTTATCAGAGGCTCCTGGCCCAGCCTGCTGGGCAGGAGGAACCTCTTCCACCCAAAAGCTTTTCCTGGTGCAGGCGCAGCAGGGAGGGGGCCGCCAGGGTTGGCCCAGCTTAGCCCTGTCAGCCTTCAGGCCACACCTGGCACAGGGTCCCCTACCCGTGACTCCCACAGCCTCAGCCGCCCACCTGCTGCTGCCTGAGTCTGGAGGCCTCGAAAAGTGGTGGGACACGGGTAGTGCTCCTGTGGCCAGACCCAGAGAGGGAACTGGCCAGGGAGGGACACACAGCCACTTGGGACCATTCCCAGGCTCCCAGCAAACATTTATTGAGCACCTACTGTGTGCTGGGCACTCTTAAATGTGGTTTCAGTGAATGTTCCCTGCATCCCTGGGTGTAGCCCCATTGTGCAGAGGTGTAAACTGAGGCCCAGAGAGGGCAAGTGACTTGTCTAGGTCACAGAGCTGGGATACACCCTCAGGCTTCAGAGGCTGTGCCAGGGTCAAGGGTACATGGCCGAGCTCTGTGGTCAGGTGCCCCTTTGCTCACTCAGCCCTGCCTTGGTGGCCGCCCCAGAGCTGGGTGCTCAGAGACCAGGTGGGCAGACCTGGCTGTGCCCTGGGCCAGGGGCTGCCTGCTCTGCTCCCTTTCCTCCTGTGTTGGGCAGGCCCCAGGCCCAGGACAGCCTTTAGCGCAGCGGCCTGTGGAGGGGCGGGTGTGGCAGTCCCAGCTCCTCTCTGGCCTGCCCTGCAGGTGCCTACTGCCTCTCAGTGTCTGATTTCGACAACGCCAAGGGCCTCAATGTGAAGCACTACAAGATCCGAAAGCTGGACAGTGGTGGCTTCTACATCACCTCCCGCACCCAGTTCAGCAGTCTGCAGCAGCTAGTGGCCTACTACTCCAGTGAGTGCCCTGGGGCAAGGTGGCCGGGCCCTCTGAGGGCATGGGGCTGGAGCAGGAGGGGTTGGGGGGGTCTCGGCCTCGGCTGCAGACCCTGAGGAGGTTGCTTTGGGGCCAGCAAGGCCTGGCCCTGAGGATGGGGGGGCTCCCCATTCTTCCCCCCCAGCCCCTTCCTCCTCCCTCTCCTCCTTTTCCTCTCCTTTCCTCCCATTCCCCCACTTCCTTTCTCCTTCTTTGCAGCTGGCTGGTGAGGAGGGGGCTGCCTGGAGTGAGCAGGGGAGGGGGGCAGAGGCTGGTGTCATTTGTCTCTGCAGCCCTAGGACTGGTCTGAACCAGTTACCGGGAGGGAGAGGAGGAGGGGGCGGCCAGATTGATCTGCAGCAAAGCTGGAGGGCGGGCAGAGGGAGGGAGTGGGTGTGCTGCTCACATGCATGCATAGGTTGTGGGTGTGGGGCTCGGGTATGATACTGTGGATGTCCAGGGCTGCTGGGTGGACCAAAGTGTCCCGGGCCTGTGTGTACTCGTGTGGGTGCTCGTGTGTCTGGCGTGTGGCCGTGGCCTCTGTGCGTGTGTGGCTTCTCCCGGGAGCACTAGCTACCCTGTTCCTCCTCCTCCTATGTTAGCAGGGTCTCCTGGCTCCCTCTAGGATCTGCCACCTCCACTCTCCCCTTGGGCACCACTGTAAGGTTCATTCTGAAACCCTGTTCCCCTAGGTCAAAACCCTCCTGGGATTAGTTCGGCATCTCAGGATAAAGACAGAGACGTGGCCTACCTACCTTACCTGGGCCCCTCCCCCCACTCCCTCCCCTGTGCCCCTCCTGACCTCCTTTCAGTCACTCCAAGGCAGCTTGCTCCTCTCTCAAGGCCTTTACACATGTTGAGGCCGTGTGCCCTCTGCCTGGAGATCCACCCACCCTCCTGCGGGCCCAAGCCCAGGCACCACTTCCTCTGGGGAGCGTTCTGGGACTCTATCCAGACCCCCCGCTATTGAATGCACAGCTCTCCTGTTGTTCCACTCGTAGTCCTGGGAGGTGATCAGGGAAGCTGGGTTCCCCCTTGGACTATGGGCTTCCTAAGGATAGGGTTCCACTGGGCTTGTCCTCTGCTGGGTCCCTGGCACTCACCTAGATGGCCAACCCTTAAAATCTGATGAATGAATGAATGAATGAATGAATGATTCAGTGAGCAGATACATGAGTCAGTGTGGGTCTGTGAGGGTAAGGGTGTGTACACACAGGTGTAGATGCCCTCGAGGACACCCTATATGTCCCCAGAGCCTGTGTGTATGTAACACATAGGTCTGAATGTACATCATGGGACAGGGAGGCCCCGGAGCAGACACCCTGCCTGAACCATCCCCTACCCTGCCTCTTTTCAGAACACGCAGATGGCCTGTGCCACCGCCTCACCACCGTGTGCCCCACATCCAAGCCACAGACTCAGGGCCTGGCCAAGGATGCCTGGGAGATCCCCCGGGAGTCCCTGCGGCTAGAGGTCAAGCTGGGCCAGGGCTGCTTTGGAGAAGTGTGGATGGGTAAGGCCTTGCCCAGACCTCTGAGAGGAGACTGTGGCTCACCTGGGGGCACTTTGGTGCCCCCACCTGAGGACCATGCAGGTGTCCCTTCTCAAAGCACATTTGGTCCCCCTCCCCTTCACCTCCATGATCTGAGTCACATGCTGAACAGTGGGCCCTGTTGCAAGCATGGGGCTTGCCCGTATGCCTCTGCACACCATGGCACCTGTTCACCGAGTGTTGCTCGGCTGGGCATCACAACTCCCCGGCAACTTGCTGTGTGTCTGGGCCCAGGGGCTTCCCTCTGACCCTCCATCTGTAAACTGGGCTAGGATAATGGGACCCACCCGTGGGGCTGTGGGAGAACTGGCCCAGCACGTCCATGTGTTAGCTCTTAGCCATGGAAGAGAAGCCCCAGCTCACAGACGGAGTGCTGGGAAGCCCAGGGTCTGGCGTGTTCGGGGCCTGTTAACAATCTCCTGTCTAGCCCTGGAGAAATGGCAGAACTGTCCTTGGAACAAACCCCGTGCGGCCCTGACAAAGCCCAGGCACCTTCTGCTGGCCGGTTCCTGCTGACTCAGAGGAATCCTGGAGGTTGGGTGAGGGAGGCGTGACAGTGGCAAGCCTGAGGCTCCAGTTGGCAGGGGGTTGCCGTGTGGTTATCATCTGAGCCATGATATTCACTTGGCATCCTTCCTTCGGAGAGAGCAGAGGGGGTTCCTGGGTGGGAGGCTCTGTGGGACCAAAGGCTTGGAGGCCGGAGGTCAGGCCACGCGAGGAGTGGGGGCTGTTGCCTTGAGCTGGCGAGAGGAGAGAGGAGCTGGCTCCTAGCACGGATGAAATGAGGATGTGCGCGAAACCTGGAGAGATCCATGGTGTCAGCCGTTAGGGCTGCAAAACTTAGTCGTGGCCTGGGTGTTTGGTAATGTCCACGGGGGACATTCTTGCTTTCTCCCTGGATGCTCCAGGTATAGATCGTGAAGTGTCAGGTCCCCAGATGGTGCAACCCTCAGATAGAAGCCCAAAGACTAGGAGAAATGGGCCAAAGGCCACTTCATAGTAGCCTCAGGCCAGCTAGGACAAGAACTCAGATTAAACACACTAATCTAGAGTACAGCTTCCCCAAGCCTCACAATTTAATGACCAGATAATAACAAAATGGCAGGTGCAGCTATTATTTACTGAGCCCTCATAGCGGGCTTGGCCAACTGGCTAAAATCTCATTTAGTCCTCAAACAGACCACAGGTAGACACCGTATCATCCCCTTTCCAGACAAGGAAACTGAAGCTCTGAGAGAGCTGACCCGCCCCCTCACTGCTGGCAGGAGGCCGAGGTGAGAGTCAGACTCCCGCCAGTCTGACCTCTGAGCCTTCGGATTTAGTGCCATCCCTTATTTTGGGGGAGCGTGGCTTGAGACAGCATCTCATTCTGAGGCCAGTTCTGCCTCAACCCCAGCCCCGTTCATTTGCTAATGCCCGGGATACCTCCGATGCTCTTCCCAGAAGGGATGCCCTTCCTAGAAGGATGTAATTATCCAGGACAGGGCAGTTGAGTTGCCCTGTCTCCCACTTCTCAGGTAAATGTACTACTTTTTGGGACATTTCTAATAATCATAGTCGTAACAACAGCTACTGTTTTGTGAACCTATACCAAAGACTTAGTTTAAACCTTGTAACAGCCCTGTGAGGAGTGTCCTGCCATTGCGCCCATTTTACAGATGCGGACCCTGAGGCCAGAAAGGAGCTAGGCCTTGGCTGGCCTGTTGTGTGGTTAGGGAGGCTGGAGCTGAAATCAGCACCCAGGCAGGCAGACCCCGGGCCCTGTGGGATGGGAATGGGGCCCCCCTCTGAGGACGCCTGCGGTCTTGCCCACACAGGCACCTGGAATGGCACCACCAGGGTGGCCATCAAAACCCTGAAGCCAGGCACGATGTCTCCAGAGGCCTTCCTGCAGGAGGCCCAGGTCATGAAGAAGCTGAGGCATGAGAAGCTGGTGCAGCTGTACGCGGTGGTGTCGGAGGAGCCCATCTACATCGTCACCGAGTACATGAGCAAGGGTGAGGCCTGAGCGACGGGGCGCGCCTCCAGAGGACGGCACTCACAGCAGGGCGGGTGGGGACATGCTTCCCTTTGCCCCAGGTCCCGAATGTATGTCTTTAAAGGTGGAATGGACTCGAACCAACTTCTCATGTTGGTGGGAAGTTAGACGAAAGGTTGCCTTTCTGCTTTCATTTTGTTTTCGATGGTTTCCCGCCCTGCAAGCCATTTGTCATTCTCGGGCTGAAAGAGAACTCCCTATCCTTCCAAGAGGAGCCACATCTATTGAGTCGCTGGCTTGACCTTTACTTAATTTTGAATGAATTAATTATTTTTCAAAGTTCCACTTTTTGGAGGTATAATTTACATACAATAAAAGACACCCATTTAAAGTGTCCAGTTCCATGAGTTTTAACAAATGGATATTCTGTGCATCCCTTACCACAACCAAGGTCTCTGCCACCCCAGAAAGCTCCCTTGTCCCTCTTTGCAGACCTCTAGGGCGGAAGCCGGGCAACCACTGATGTCATCACAGATTTGCTTATTCGAGAACTTCATCTGTGTTATCTTTTACGTCCGAGGTTCATCCTTGCTGTTGTGTATGTCAGCGGGGTGCTCCTCTGTGTTGCTGAGTGGCCGCCCCTCCTGTGGATGGACCACAGTCTCTGTTCACCTGGAGGCAGACCTTTGGTGGTTTCCCATCCTGCTTGCCTTTGGGTGACCAGTGCTGAGTGGGGCTGTATTCAGAGATGGTTTTACCTAGAATCTGCTGTGCTGATTCAAGTGAGGCCGGCTGCCCAGGTGGATAGGATCTGGGAATTGCTGCTTCCTGGCTCGGGGAGAAGAGAGGAAGGGCTAGAGCTGCTTTCTCTCCGCCCAGGGAGTTTGCTGGACTTTCTCAAGGGGGAGACGGGCAAGTACCTGCGGCTGCCCCAGCTCGTGGACATGGCCGCTCAGGTGAGTCAGCCCCCGCCGCCTCTTACACCCTTGGCATTCGAGCACCCAGACCCATCCGGCTCAGCCAGTTCTAGGCTCCTGAGTGGCCCCTCCAGGAAGCTTGCCTCGACGGCCCCCACGCTTGCTAATCTCACTACATGTATTACTGGGACCACTTATAGGTGCTGTGAGTGGTGGTTCTGGGCAGAGGAAAGAGGAAAGGGCATCAGGAGTCCTGACTTGCTGTGGGACTTCAGGCCTCAGTTTTTTTCTCTATGAAGGTCATTCAGTCACTCAACAAACATGTTACCAGTACTTGCTTGCTGTGGGCAGTGCAAAGCATTTTTCATTTAATCCTTATCACAGTCAGGGGAGGAAGGGCTGGCTACTATTCTCATTTCATCGATAAGAAAACTGAGGTTCAGAAAGGGGTTTCGGGACAGCAGGCAGGACTTGGCAGTCATCTGTGTCTGTGGGGCATCTGGGGCCTTGTTCTGGTGGTCATCCCACTTCCCTGGCTGCATTTTGTCTTATGCCTCCCCTGTGCCCCGTGCCCTTTGCCCTGCATTCTCTGCTCCTGCTGAGGGCTGGTTCTGCTTTTTGCGCCAACTGTGTTTATTGCAAACCGACTTCACTTGCCTGAAGAAGTGGGGAGGGCAGGGTGTCTGGTTGGTTCTCCACCCCCACGGATGACCCCACCCCTGGCATGTGCCCCGTGACCTGGGAAAGGCTTGGGGCGGCGCCTGAGCCGGGCTCTGGGGGTTCTGCTGCAGATTGCCTCAGGCATGGCGTATGTGGAGCGGATGAACTACGTTCACCGGGACCTCCGTGCTGCCAACATCCTGGTTGGAGAGAACCTTGTGTGCAAAGTGGCTGACTTCGGGCTGGCTCGGCTCATTGAAGACAACGAGTACACAGCCCGGCAAGGTGGGCAGGGCTGGGCAGATGCCACATGGCCTTGGGAAGTCACACCCCTTCTCTGAGCCGCAGTTTCTGCATCTGTCAAGCGGGGATGAAGATGGTGCCTGTGTGGCAGAGTGGTCATGAGTTTCTGTGGAGCCTTGACGGACCTTGCTTACTTCTGCAGGTGCCAAATTCCCCATTAAATGGACAGCTCCAGAAGCCGCCCTCTATGGCCGGTTCACCATCAAGTCGGATGTGTGGTCCTTTGGGATCCTGCTAACAGAGCTCACGACAAAAGGACGTGTGCCCTACCCTGGTAAGAGGGCTCCCCACAGCTCATCTTTGGTCCCCGAACCCATCTGTCTGGTGACTTTGGGCAGACACACCCCCTCCTGGGCCTCGATTTCCTCATCTGTACAACAAAGAGGTTGAGCATCTGATCTTAGGTTCTCTCTGGTTGCGGCTCCCGGCCTTGGGGAGGGGATTTACCTGCAGTCACATCTGCCCTGTCCCAGGCAGGGAGCCCTCTTTGTTGTCCCTACCAATTCTCCTGCCCCTTGTGCCTTGTGCCCACAGGGATGGTGAACCGTGAGGTGCTGGACCAGGTGGAGCGGGGCTACCGGATGCCCTGTCCGCCCGAATGTCCCGAGTCCCTGCACGATCTCATGTGCCAGTGCTGGCGGAAGGAGCCGGAGGAGCGGCCCACCTTTGAGTACCTGCAGGCCTTCCTGGAGGACTACTTCACATCCACCGAGCCCCAATACCAGCCCGGAGAGAACCTCTAGGGAGCAGGCTTCAGGGCCAGACTGGCTTCGGGCTTGGATCCTGGGTGCCCTCGCCGTCGATCCTCTCTAGGGGAGTGACCTGCCAGTGACCAGGCCCTGCCCTCTCGCATGGCGTGGAGGGCCATGGGGCCAGGGACAGCCCCGAGGGCGGGGTCCAAGGCTGGCACAGTGACTGCTCCTGGCCCCTCCTCCGGCCACATGCCTCCTCCCTTCCTCTCCTCCTGGAGCTCTTTGTATCTCGGCCTGGCGCGGGGAAGAGGGGCTGGGGCCGAGGGCGCCCTTTGCCCAGCCTCCACCTGCCCCACGCGTTGGCTCCTTCCCGCCGCCGCACCGCCCGGGTCTGCCTCCAGAGCTGGCCGAAGAGCCTTTCCAAAGAGGAGTGATGGGCCCTGGCCCTCAGCCTGCCTGCCACCCTGCCCCATGCCCTCCGTTCCTAAAATACCTGTTGGTGTGGGCTGCTGGATCCAGACCCCTCTGCCGTGGCTCCCAGGCTGGTAGCCTGAGGCCCAGCTTGGCTGGATGGTGGGTGGGGCGGGCAAACCTGGCCCTTCTTAGACCTGCGGGCCCCTTAGAGATCAATTCTTTGTCCTCATAGTACCCATGGGGAAACTGAGTCCATGATGAGACTTGCCCAAGGCCACAGAGCAGTTCAGGGTTGAGGTGGGGCTGGAACCCGGTGCTCCCTGTCTTCCTCAGGAACCAACAAGATTGTGGACAGACTGGGGCAGCCCAGCGAGGGTCCTGAGGATGGGCTAGAGATGGCAGGAGAGTGGAGGTGGACGTGGGCTGAGCAAGGAATGAGGAGAGAGAGTGCAGGGGTAGGGAGGCAGGCTTCCGTGAGAATGTTAGCAGTTTTTGACCCTCAGAGATAGCCAGCCGCGAAAGGTAGTGAGCTCCCAGGCTCTGGAGGCAATCAAGCAGAAGTAGAAGATACAAGTGGTTGGCAGGCTCTGGCCTCAGGAGGGAACCCCAGGTCCTCTTTCCCCCATTTTGTCCTGTGTCATTTCAATGCCCGGCCCGATCTCGTCCCTAAGCCGGCACCCCGTAGCTCATGAGTGAGAAAGCGGCGTCCAGCTTGGGGTGAGAGAGGACGAGGGTGTCTGCTGTCGTGCACCGGGACAGGCCGTGTGGCCTCAGGTGGCCCCTGCTTCCGCTCTGGGCCACAGTGCCGGCCTCCGCGTGTGGCCATGCGCTCCTGTCCCGACCCTGTGGCCTGGCGTCGTTTGGCCCTGACTCTGCTGTGCAGCCTTAGGGGATGTGGTGGCCTCTCCTTGGGACTCAGTGTGCCCACATTAAAATGGATAGCTGACGGTTTGTGGGCATCCTGCCCAGGGCTTCTGTGTGTGTGTGTGTGTGTGTGTTCACGTGTGTGCCTCCATGTATGTCCATATTTAATATGTAAAAATGCCCGTGCTCTGTCCCCCGGACATGTTGTACATTTCACCCACAGCCCCTCATCATAGCAATAACATTCCTGCTGCCCGGGGTTCTCAAGCCAGCCAGACCCTACCAGCAGGGAAGGAGGCCAAGCGGTGCCTGCCTATGAAATTTCAACTTTTCCTTTCATACATGTTTATTACCTAAGTCTTCTCCTGTCCATCCCTGTCAAATCTGGGCACGCTTACTGCAGTGTGCTCGCAAATCCCCATCCAACTGCCCAAGGCCCTTTGTATAAGGTGTCCCAGTACCGTCCCTTTTTTTCTTTTTTAACAGTGTTTTGTAGATTTCAGATGACTATGCAGAGGCCTAGGGGATCCCCGGCTCTGGGCTGGGCCTCAGGGGGTCCCACATTCCATGGCCCAGGCTTGGGGGGAGGGGGGACCCAGAACTGGTTGTAAATACTTTGCATATTGTCTGATTAAACACAAATGACCTCACAGTTTGGCCAGTGGTTTATTGAGCAACTACTGTGTGCTAGAGAGTGAGAGGGGGTGGGATGTGAGGATAGACTGTGGTCAGGGGGGCCTTTGTGCACATAGCACTGGTGCCTGAAGGGCTTTAGGCCATGGGGCGACATGAGCAGGTTGGAGATGGCCCCTGTGGGATGTGGCTCTGTGTGCCGGCCCGTACCTGCTTTTGGGGTGTGAGCACATCCAGCAGAATCCTTGTTTGTGTCTGCGATGTACCAGGTAAAGCCCAGCATGTGAGCAGTTCAGGCTTCAGGTGCCCTGGGGGGATGCTGACAGTTGATACTCTGGGGGCAGGAGGGGGCATTAGACCCTTGCGGAACCGGCGCTGTGCTCGCCGGAGCTGTGGCTGTGAGCGTGCTATCTGTGTGTTTCCCAGGAGTGCTGGGCTGAGTGGGGTGTGTGGCTGGATCAGCAAAACCCTGGGCCCTCTGGTGAAAAATCCAAAGACCCTTCCTCCCTTTCTCCCCTATCACCAAGAGACCCAACCCAGGAAGTTCATTTGCGATGAAGAAATTTATTTCACGTCAGATCACACACCTATCCGTGAGTCTCCTCTGGCCCTGATAACACTGATTAAAAACGAATTTCAAAACCCGGACATTTCTCTGTTCAGTATTATTTTCACAAGCCAAATGCCATAGTGTCCGGGTCAGAATGGACACCCTGAGGCCCCATGGGTGTGCACACCTTGGGAGCAGAGAGAGGACTGTGGATATGAATTTATGACAGGTACCTTCTGTTGCTAGTGTGTGTGTGTGTGTGTCTAGGATGTGTGCCTTTGTGTTCCTGTGGGTATGTGTGGGCCTGTTTGCTCACGGGTGTCTGTACAGGTGGTCTGTGCATTCCTGGGTGTGTAAACCTGTGTTCACGTGGGTGTGTGAGTGAGCTGTGGGCCATCTGTTTGCCTGTGGTTGTGTGTCTATACACTCGTGGGCTATGGGCGCCTGCGTGTGTGTGTGTGCCTGAGTATTAAAGGCTATGAAGCCAGTAGGTCTATTCTTTCCAGCTGTGTGTACATGGATTTATGTGTATTGCACGGACACAATCCAGGTGTTCCTGTCTGAACCAGAGGACTCCAGTGTGTGTAGCTAGGTCCTATGGACCAGCGTGTGTCCTTAGGGACTTGGAGTGTGTAGACACACAGTGCTGGCAGCTCCCACAGGGCCCACGGGTGCCCTGGGGCGCAGGGACGCGTGTGAGCAGCCATGTGGGAGGGGACAGGGTGCTTGCCCCAGTGCAGCTGCGGGTCAGGAGTGCGCCTGTGCGGTGCTGGGCACAGGTCAAGCCTCCCTCCTCTCCTGAAGTTCCCCACCACCCCTAGGGGTCCTAAGCGCCTTTCTCACCATCTCTCTGCCCTTCTGGCTTGCATTTCTCTGCTTGTGTCTCTCTCCGTCTGCCTCTGTCTCTTGTCTGTGCCTCTCCAGCTCTCCCCAGCTCTCCCCAGCTCTCCCCAGCTCTCCGTCTGGCCCTGGCTCTCAGTCTGACAATTTTTGTTTTTCTTTCCTACTCCCTTCCGTTATCCCTTTCACCCCCACTTCTCCCACTTCTTGGTCTTTTTCTGTGTGTCTCTGTATGCTTCTGATTTTCTTTGTTTCTATATGTGTTACTCTGTTTCTCACTGTTGCTAGTTCCTCTTTTTCTCTGCGCCGGCTGCTGTCTCTTTGTTTCTCTTGCTCTCTCTGTGTCTCTCTGATTTTCTTCCTATCAATCACTCTAAGCCTGGGACTCTAAACTAGGCCTCCCCACACCTCCATGCCTTCGCCCAGGCGGTTTCCTCTATAGGGAATGCCCTTCCCTCTCTACAACCTCAAAAACTCCTATCCTTCCTTCAGAACACATCTCAGAGGCTGCAGACCCCTTCTGGGAGCTTTCCCTGAGAAACGCTGAAGGTTCATGCTGCTGCGTGCTGGTGCGTCCGCCTGCCCACCAGGGCAAGAGCTTGAGGGACTGGGAGAATCTCACCTCCGCATGCAGATCGGCCCTCCTGGGTGGTGTCTGGTCAGGGAGGGAAGCAGGGAAGCTCACTCCTTGTCTCTGGCTCCCTCTCTGGTTTTGACTCCCTCCCTCTGGGCCTCTGTTCACTTGCTTTTGCTGACTCTTCCTCAGAGAGACGCCCACCTCCTGGGAGCGCTGTCTCACGGCCCCTCCGCCTGCTTTTCCTTTGCAGCCCACTCCGGGCTTGGAGACCCTGGGATCCCTGTGTCCCCTCTGCCCTCCCTTTCTGGTTTTACTCTTATTCTTCCTACATTTTTTTCCTTTTGAAAAAAATAATATATATATTTTTATAGGCGAGTAGGAAAGGTACAGAAAAACATCCCCCAAAAGACCATAATTTGTGCCCCCTGTCCTGTCCTTCCCACCTAGAGAGGATGGGACATGTTTCTGGTTGTGGGTGCATCTAGGCCTGTCTTCTGTTCTCTGCCTACTGGCCTCTGTGTCTCCTTATCTCTCTGTCTCTGAATGTGTCTCTCTGTCTCTGTCTCTCAACCCTCTGGTTCACTCAACTGCTGCCATATCCATTCTTTCACACATTCATATGCAAAACACTATAGTGAAGACCTACCCTGGGCAGTCCTGCCACAGCTGCTGTGGATGTGTGAGGACACATTTGCTGTGTATCTGGCAGGCTCTCTGTGCCGGGTCTTCCTCAGCCCCTCCCTGCCTCCCTTTCTCCTCGGTCTCATCGATCTCCCTTCCAGCACTGCACTGCCAGTGTGTGCAGCGTGCAGCATGGGGGACATACATGGCGTGTGCGGTGTGTGTGGTGCGTGGGGCATGTGCACGTCCCTGCTCCCTGCTGCCTTGCAGGCTGGGCCCTGTGCAGCTCCTCTCGTCCCCTGTGTCCCTCAGAGAATCCTGCCCAGCCTTGTGCTGGAGGCATGTGAGCAGGCGTGTGCTCACACATGCACACACATTGTGTGTATTTTTCTCTCAACTCTGTCTTCTCCCATTTTTCTCCCCTGGGCTCCAAAAAGCTATGCTTTGCAGAGAGAGAGAAAAAAAAAGACGGACAGAGACAGAAACACAGACATAGAGCCTGACAGCCAGGGAAAGGGGCAGGGCAGGGGCTGGGAGATGTTGCTCAGTCCGACCACCTGTCTGTGGTCCATCCCGCTCTCCCTCCCCAGCCTCCCCTCTCTGGGGCTCTTCCTACCTAGCGCCCAGACCTGTGCTTCCCTTGGAGTGTGACCCGTGGGGTCCTGGGCCTGTGTCCTCCCTGCCCCACCCCCAGCTCTGTGTGTGTGTCCATCTGTCTGCCTCTGGCCCTGGCCTCCCATGTGATGTGGTCTCATTAAATGCCCATTTCTTTGATTATCCCATCCCCAGGGTGAGGTGTGTGTCTGTGCCATGTGTCTGTGGCTGATCTCTGTGCCAGTCTGTCTTTACCTCGCACCTGTACCACCCTGCGGTTTACAGAATATCCTCCTTCCTCTCTTTCTTCTTCCCTTTCTTGCTGCCCTCTTACTGCGTGGCTGTGCGTGGATCGCTTGCCTTCCCCTGCCCCCTCCTCCTGGGTGGGGCTCTTCCGGGTGATCCCTCACTCCACATCCTGACCCCGTCTCCCTCCGGCTTCCACCTCCAGGCCTCTCTCCTGGGTGGTTGCGCTGGCTTCCATCCCTTGATACTTTACAGGCACCCCTGTCTGCTCTGCCCCCTGCCCAGAGGGCCCGCTATTCAGCCTCAGGCACTGGGCCCTGCGCATCGGAAGGCTCAGCCACCCCTTGCCCACACTCTCCCAGGCCGGTCATTTCCTCTTGCCCCTCTGGCTGGCTGGGAATCCTTCATCTCGGGTGGAGGAACCCAGCCTCCCTCGCCTGCCCCGGCACCCGGACTGCCTGGCTGCTGGCCTTGCCCGCACTGGTCCCTCTGCCTGGCATGTCGTTCCTTTCCTTCAGCCAGAACAGCCTATCCTTTCTGGAGAGGCCCCCAGGTTGCCCCCCCCCCCCGGGTTCCCTTGGCGCTCCCGGCAGCAGGGTTCGTCCTAACTGCGGCCTCGTGGCCCCCAGGCCTGGCTGGGGGCCCAGCTAGGGCCCCATTATGATTCTTGTGGCCTCTAGTCAGCTTTGCCTTCATGGGCCCCTTCTTCCATAAAAAACACTAAAACTTATATTTTGCAACACATTGGTATAAAGTTGAATATATTAATACTACATATTCAGACATTTTCTTTGAGCTAAAAGCTGATTTTTGATATAAAAAATTAAAACATTTTTTTGGGTCCCTGCAAGTATCGTGGACGGCGCATTTACTGAGCACTCCTCCGTGCTGGGCAGAGCTGTTCCTGGCAGGCTGTGTGTTCTCTGTGCCTTCTACCCTCTCTGTATCTTTCTTCTTCCCCATTCTGCCCCCTGCAGTTTGCCCTTGACTTCTCTGTGAGCATCAAAGCAGGAGGCCGCGAGTCACCCGCCTCTCCCCACCCACCATCTCTGTCTCCCTGTCCATCTCTCTCACCATAGAAGGTTGTCTCTTTCTCTGAGGTCTCCCACCTTGTTTAGTCATTCATTCTGCAGGAGACACGCGTGGACTTGGTGTCTGTGTGCGGCCGCGGGATGGGGCCTGGCTCCCCATCCGTCCTTCTGCTCTCCGTCCAGCGTCCAGCGAGGGCTGTGCTCCCTGCACCCCGCCCCTTGCCAGCGGGTGGGGACAGGGTGTCCCATTTCACCCAGCTCCTCAGGCTCCCCGTTAAACACTCACCGCAAAGAGCAGCTGCTCCTGCCTGGCCAAGAGCCTGCGTGCGTGCGTGTGTGTGTGTGTGAGTGCGTGTGTGTGTGTGTGAGTGCGTG
>JAQQAC010008673.1:18298-36109 GCA_029783875.1 Phataginus tricuspis
CACGCACTCACACACACACACACGCACTCACACACACACACACGCACGCACGCAGGCTCTTGGCCAGGCAGGAGCAGCTGCTCTTTGCGGTGAGTGTTTAACGGGGAGCCTGAGGAGCTGGGTGAAATGGGACACCCTGTCCCCACCCGCTGGCAAGGGGCGGGGTGCAGGGAGCACAGCCCTCGCTGGACGCTGGACGGAGAGCAGAAGGACGGATGGGGAGCCAGGCCCCATCCCGCGGCCGCACACAGACACCAAGTCCACGCGTGTCTCCTGCAGAATGAATGACTAAACAAGGTGGGAGACCTCAGAGAAAGAGACAAACCTTCTATGGTGAGAGAGATGGACAGGGAGACAGAGATGGTGGGTGGGGAGAGGCGGGTGACTCACGGCCTCCTGCTTTGATGCTCACAGAGAAGTCAAGGGCAAACTGCAGGGGGCAGAATGGGGAAGAAGAAAGATACAGAGAGGGTAGAAGGCACAGAGAACACACAGCCTGCCAGGAACAGCTCTGCCCAGCACGGAGGAGTGCTCAGTAAATGCGCCGTCCACGATACTTGCAGGGACCCAAAAAAATGTTTTAATTTTTTATATCAAAAATCAGCTTTTAGCTCAAAGAAAATGTCTGAATATGTAGTATTAATATATTCAACTTTATACCAATGTGTTGCAAAATATAAGTTTTAGTGTTTTTTATGGAAGAAGGGGCCCATGAAGGCAAAGCTGACTAGAGGCCACAAGAATCATAATGGGGCCCTAGCTGGGCCCCCAGCCAGGCCTGGGGGCCACGAGGCCGCAGTTAGGACGAACCCTGCTGCCGGGAGCGCCAAGGGAACCCGGGGGGGGGGGGCAACCTGGGGGCCTCTCCAGAAAGGATAGGCTGTTCTGGCTGAAGGAAAGGAACGACATGCCAGGCAGAGGGACCAGTGCGGGCAAGGCCAGCAGCCAGGCAGTCCGGGTGCCGGGGCAGGCGAGGGAGGCTGGGTTCCTCCACCCGAGATGAAGGATTCCCAGCCAGCCAGAGGGGCAAGAGGAAATGACCGGCCTGGGAGAGTGTGGGCAAGGGGTGGCTGAGCCTTCCGATGCGCAGGGCCCAGTGCCTGAGGCTGAATAGCGGGCCCTCTGGGCAGGGGGCAGAGCAGACAGGGGTGCCTGTAAAGTATCAAGGGATGGAAGCCAGCGCAACCACCCAGGAGAGAGGCCTGGAGGTGGAAGCCGGAGGGAGACGGGGGGGTCAGGATGTGGAGTGAGGGATCACCCGGAAGAGCCCCACCCAGGAGGAGGGGGCAGGGGAAGGCAAGCGATCCACGCACAGCCACGCAGTAAGAGGGCAGCAAGAAAGGGAAGAAGAAAGAGAGGAAGGAGGATATTCTGTAAACCGCAGGGTGGTACAGGTGCGAGGTAAAGACAGACTGGCACAGAGATCAGCCACAGACACATGGCACAGACACACACCTCACCCTGGGGATGGGATAATCAAAGAAATGGGCATTTAATGAGACCACATCACATGGGAGGCCAGGGCCAGAGGCAGACAGATGGACACACACACAGAGCTGGGGGTGGGGCAGGGAGGACACAGGCCCAGGACCCCACGGGTCACACTCCAAGGGAAGCACAGGTCTGGGCGCTAGGTAGGAAGAGCCCCAGAGAGGGGAGGCTGGGGAGGGAGAGCGGGATGGACCACAGACAGGTGGTCGGACTGAGCAACATCTCCCAGCCCCTGCCCTGCCCCTTTCCCTGGCTGTCAGGCTCTATGTCTGTGTTTCTGTCTCTGTCCGTCTTTTTTTTTCTCTCTCTCTGCAAAGCATAGCTTTTTGGAGCCCAGGGGAGAAAAATGGGAGAAGACAGAGTTGAGAGAAAAATACACACAATGTGTGTGCATGTGTGAGCACACGCCTGCTCACATGCCTCCAGCACAAGGCTGGGCAGGATTCTCTGAGGGACACAGGGGACGAGAGGAGCTGCACAGGGCCCAGCCTGCAAGGCAGCAGGGAGCAGGGACGTGCACATGCCCCACGCACCACACACACCGCACACGCCATGTATGTCCCCCATGCTGCACGCTGCACACACTGGCAGTGCAGTGCTGGAAGGGAGATCGATGAGACCGAGGAGAAAGGGAGGCAGGGAGGGGCTGAGGAAGACCCGGCACAGAGAGCCTGCCAGATACACAGCAAATGTGTCCTCACACATCCACAGCAGCTGTGGCAGGACTGCCCAGGGTAGGTCTTCACTATAGTGTTTTGCATATGAATGTGTGAAAGAATGGATATGGCAGCAGTTGAGTGAACCAGAGGGTTGAGAGACAGAGACAGAGAGACACATTCAGAGACAGAGAGATAAGGAGACACAGAGGCCAGTAGGCAGAGAACAGAAGACAGGCCTAGATGCACCCACAACCAGAAACATGTCCCATCCTCTCTAGGTGGGAAGGACAGGACAGGGGGCACAAATTATGGTCTTTTGGGGGATGTTTTTCTGTACCTTTCCTACTCGCCTATAAAAATATATATATTATTTTTTTCAAAAAGAAAAAAATGTAGGAAGAATAAGAGTAAAACCAGAAAGGGAGGGCAGAGGGGACACAGGGATCCCAGGGTCTCCAAGCCCGGAGTGGGCTGCAAAGGAAAAGCAGGCGGAGGGGCCGTGAGACAGCGCTCCCAGGAGGTGGGCGTCTCTCTGAGGAAGAGTCAGCAAAAGCAAGTGAACAGAGGCCCAGAGGGAGGGAGTCAAAACCAGAGAGGGAGCCAGAGACAAGGAGTGAGCTTCCCTGCTTCCCTCCCTGACCAGACACCACCCAGGAGGGCCGATCTGCATGCGGAGGTGAGATTCTCCCAGTCCCTCAAGCTCTTGCTCTGGTGGGCAGGCGGACGCACCAGCACGCAGCAGCATGAACCTTCAGCGTTTCTCAGGGAAAGCTCCCAGAAGGGGTCTGCAGCCTCTGAGATGTGTTCTGAAGGAAGGATAGGAGTTTTTGAGGTTGTAGAGAGGGAAGGGCATTCCCTATAGAGGAAACCGCCTGGGCGAAGGCATGGAGGTGTGGGGAGGCCTAGTTTAGAGTCCCAGGCTTAGAGTGATTGATAGGAAGAAAATCAGAGAGACACAGAGAGAGCAAGAGAAACAAAGAGACAGCAGCCGGCGCAGAGAAAAAGAGGAACTAGCAACAGTGAGAAACAGAGTAACACATATAGAAACAAAGAAAATCAGAAGCATACAGAGACACACAGAAAAAGACCAAGAAGTGGGAGAAGTGGGGGTGAAAGGGATAACGGAAGGAAGTAGGAAAGAAAAACAAAAATTGTCAGACTGAGAGCCAGGGCCAGACGGAGAGCTGGGGAGAGCTGGGGAGAGCTGGGGAGAGCTGGAGAGGCACAGACAAGAGACAGAGGCAGACGGAGAGAGACACAAGCAGAGAAATGCAAGCCAGAAGGGCAGAGAGATGGTGAGAAAGGCGCTTAGGACCCCTAGGGGTGGTGGGGAACTTCAGAAGGAGAGGAGGGAGGCTTGACCTGTGCCCAGCACCGCACAGGCGCACTCCTGACCTGCAGCTGCACTGGGGCAAGCACCCTGTCCCCTCCCACATGGCTGCTCACACGCGTCCCTGCGCCCCAGGGCACCCGTGGGCCCTGTGGGAGCTGCCAGCACTGTGTGTCTACACACTCCAAGTCCCTAAGGACACACGCTGGTCCATAGGACCTAGCTACACACACTGGAGTCCTCTGGTTCAGACAGGAACACCTGGATTGTGTCCGTGCAATACACATAAATCCATGTACACACAGCTGGAAAGAATAGACCTACTGGCTTCATAGCCTTTAATACTCAGGCACACACACACACACAGGCGCCCATAGCCCACGAGTGTATAGACACACAACCACAGGCAAACAGATGGCCCACAGCTCACTCACACACCCACGTGAACACAGGTTTACACACCCAGGAATGCACAGACCACCTGTACAGACACCCGTGAGCAAACAGGCCCACACATACCCACAGGAACACAAAGGCACACATCCTAGACACACACACACACACACTAGCAACAGAAGGTACCTGTCATAAATTCATATCCACAGTCCTCTCTCTGCTCCCAAGGTGTGCACACCCATGGGGCCTCAGGGTGTCCATTCTGACCCGGACACTATGGCATTTGGCTTGTGAAAATAATACTGAACAGAGAAATGTCCGGGTTTTGAAATTCGTTTTTAATCAGTGTTATCAGGGCCAGAGGAGACTCACGGATAGGTGTGTGATCTGACGTGAAATAAATTTCTTCATCGCAAATGAACTTCCCGGGTTGGGTCTCTTGGTGATAGGGGAGAAAGGGAGGAAGGGTCTTTGGATTTTTCACCAGAGGGCCCAGGGTTTTGCTGATCCAGCCACACACCCCACTCAGCCCAGCACTCCTGGGAAACACACAGATAGCACGCTCACAGCCACAGCTCCGGTGAGCACAGCGCCGGTTCCGCAAGGGTCTAATGCCCCCTCCTGCCCCCAGAGTATCAACTGTCAGCATCCCCCCAGGGCACCTGAAGCCTGAACTGCTCACATGCTGGGCTTTACCTGGTACATCGCAGACACAAACAAGGATTCTGCTGGATGTGCTCACACCCCAAAAGCAGGTACGGGCCGGCACACAGAGCCACATCCCACAGGGGCCATCTCCAACCTGCTCATGTCGCCCCATGGCCTAAAGCCCTTCAGGCACCAGTGCTACGTGCACAAAGGCCCCCCTGACCACAGTCTATCCTCACATCCCACCCCCTCTCACTCTCTAGCACACAGTAGTTGCTCAATAAACCACTGGCCAAACTGTGAGGTCATTTGTGTTTAATCAGACAATATGCAAAGTATTTACAACCAGTTCTGGGTCCCCCCTCCCCCCAAGCCTGGGCCATGGAATGTGGGACCCCCTGAGGCCCAGCCCAGAGCCGGGGATCCCCTAGGCCTCTGCATAGTCATCTGAAATCTACAAAACACTGTTAAAAAAGAAAAAAAGGGACGGTACTGGGACACCTTATACAAAGGGCCTTGGGCAGTTGGATGGGGATTTGCGAGCACACTGCAGTAAGCGTGCCCAGATTTGACAGGGATGGACAGGAGAAGACTTAGGTAATAAACATGTATGAAAGGAAAAGTTGAAATTTCATAGGCAGGCACCGCTTGGCCTCCTTCCCTGCTGGTAGGGTCTGGCTGGCTTGAGAACCCCGGGCAGCAGGAATGTTATTGCTATGATGAGGGGCTGTGGGTGAAATGTACAACATGTCCGGGGGACAGAGCACGGGCATTTTTACATATTAAATATGGACATACATGGAGGCACACACGTGAACACACACACACACACACAGAAGCCCTGGGCAGGATGCCCACAAACTGTCAGCTATCCATTTTAATGTGGGCACACTGAGTCCCAAGGAGAGGCCACCACATCCCCTAAGGCTGCACAGCAGAGTCAGGGCCAAACGACGCCAGGCCACAGGGTCGGGACAGGAGCGCATGGCCACACGCGGAGGCCGGCACTGTGGCCCAGAGCGGAAGCAGGGGCCACCTGAGGCCACACGGCCTGTCCCGGTGCACGACAGCAGACACCCTCGTCCTCTCTCACCCCAAGCTGGACACCGCTTTCTCACTCATGAGCTACGGGGTGCCGGCTTAGGGACGAGATCGGGCCGGGCATTGAAATGACACAGGACAAAATGGGGGAAAGAGGACCTGGGGTTCCCTCCTGAGGCCAGAGCCTGCCAACCACTTGTATCTTCTACTTCTGCTTGATTGCCTCCAGAGCCTGGGAGCTCACTACCTTTCGTGGCTGGCTATCTCTGAGGGTCAAAAACTGCTAACATTCTCATGGAAGCCTGCCTCCCTACCCCTGCACTCTCTCTCCTCATTCCTTGCTCAGCCCACGTCCACCTCCACTCTCTCTGCCATCTCTAGCCCATCCTCAGGACCCTCGCTGGGCTGCCCCAGTCTGTCCACAATCTTGTTGGTTCCTGAGGAAGACAGGGAGCACCGGGTTCCAGCCCCACCTCAACCCTGAACTGCTCTGTGGCCTTGGGCAAGTCTCATCATGGACTCAGTTTCCCCATGGGTACTATGAGGACAAAGAATTGATCTCTAAGGGGCCCGCAGGTCTAAGAAGGGCCAGGTTTGCCCGCCCCACCCACCATCCAGCCAAGCTGGGCCTCAGGCTACCAGCCTGGGAGCCACGGCAGAGGGGTCTGGATCCAGCAGCCCACACCAACAGGTATTTTAGGAACGGAGGGCATGGGGCAGGGTGGCAGGCAGGCTGAGGGCCAGGGCCCATCACTCCTCTTTGGAAAGGCTCTTCGGCCAGCTCTGGAGGCAGACCCGGGCGGTGCGGCGGCGGGAAGGAGCCAACGCGTGGGGCAGGTGGAGGCTGGGCAAAGGGCGCCCTCGGCCCCAGCCCCTCTTCCCCGCGCCAGGCCGAGATACAAAGAGCTCCAGGAGGAGAGGAAGGGAGGAGGCATGTGGCCGGAGGAGGGGCCAGGAGCAGTCACTGTGCCAGCCTTGGACCCCGCCCTCGGGGCTGTCCCTGGCCCCATGGCCCTCCACGCCATGCGAGAGGGCAGGGCCTGGTCACTGGCAGGTCACTCCCCTAGAGAGGATCGACGGCGGGCCGGCGAGGGCACCCAGGATCCAAGCCCGAAGCCAGTCTGGCCCTGAAGCCTGCTCCCTAGAGGTTCTCTCCGGGCTGGTATTGGGGCTCGGTGGATGTGAAGTAGTCCTCCAGGAAGGCCTGCAGGTACTCAAAGGTGGGCCGCTCCTCCGGCTCCTTCCGCCAGCACTGGCACATGAGATCGTGCAGGGACTCGGGACATTCGGGCGGACAGGGCATCCGGTAGCCCCGCTCCACCTGGTCCAGCACCTCACGGTTCACCATCCCTGTGGGCACAAGGCACAAGGGGCAGGAGAATTGGTAGGGACAACAAAGAGGGCTCCCTGCCTGGGACAGGGCAGATGTGACTGCAGGTAAATCCCCTCCCCAAGGCCGGGAGCCGCAACCAGAGAGAACCTAAGATCAGATGCTCAACCTCTTTGTTGTACAGATGAGGAAATCGAGGCCCAGGAGGGGGTGTGTCTGCCCAAAGTCACCAGACAGATGGGTTCGGGGACCAAAGATGAGCTGTGGGGAGCCCTCTTACCAGGGTAGGGCACACGTCCTTTTGTCGTGAGCTCTGTTAGCAGGATCCCAAAGGACCACACATCCGACTTGATGGTGAACCGGCCATAAAGGGCGGCTTCTGGAGCTGTCCATTTAATGGGGAATTTGGCACCTGCAGAAGTAAGCAAGGTCCGTCAAGGCTCCGCAGAAACTCATGACCACTCTGCCACACAGGCACCATCTTCATCCCCGCTTGACAGATGCAGAAACTGCGGCTCAGAGAAGGGGTGTGACTTCCCAAGGCCATGTGGCATCTGCCCAGCCCTGCCCACCTTGCCGGGCTGTGTACTCGTTGTCTTCAATGAGCCGAGCCAGCCCGAAGTCAGCCACTTTGCACACAAGGTTCTCTCCAACCAGGATGTTGGCAGCACGGAGGTCCCGGTGAACGTAGTTCATCCGCTCCACATACGCCATGCCTGAGGCAATCTGCAGCAGAACCCCCAGAGCCCGGCTCAGGCGCCGCCCCAAGCCTTTCCCAGGTCACGGGGCACATGCCAGGGGTGGGGTCATCCGTGGGGGTGGAGAACCAACCAGACACCCTGCCCTCCCCACTTCTTCAGGCAAGTGAAGTCGGTTTGCAATAAACACAGTTGGCGCAAAAAGCAGAACCAGCCCTCAGCAGGAGCAGAGAATGCAGGGCAAAGGGCACGGGGCACAGGGGAGGCATAAGACAAAATGCAGCCAGGGAAGTGGGATGACCACCAGAACAAGGCCCCAGATGCCCCACAGACACAGATGACTGCCAAGTCCTGCCTGCTGTCCCGAAACCCCTTTCTGAACCTCAGTTTTCTTATCGATGAAATGAGAATAGTAGCCAGCCCTTCCTCCCCTGACTGTGATAAGGATTAAATGAAAAATGCTTTGCACTGCCCACAGCAAGCAAGTACTGGTAACATGTTTGTTGAGTGACTGAATGACCTTCATAGAGAAAAAAACTGAGGCCTGAAGTCCCACAGCAAGTCAGGACTCCTGATGCCCTTTCCTCTTTCCTCTGCCCAGAACCACCACTCACAGCACCTATAAGTGGTCCCAGTAATACATGTAGTGAGATTAGCAAGCGTGGGGGCCGTCGAGGCAAGCTTCCTGGAGGGGCCACTCAGGAGCCTAGAACTGGCTGAGCCGGATGGGTCTGGGTGCTCGAATGCCAAGGGTGTAAGAGGCGGCGGGGGCTGACTCACCTGAGCGGCCATGTCCACGAGCTGGGGCAGCCGCAGGTACTTGCCCGTCTCCCCCTTGAGAAAGTCCAGCAAACTCCCTGGGCGGAGAGAAAGCAGCTCTAGCCCTTCCTCTCTTCTCCCCGAGCCAGGAAGCAGCAATTCCCAGATCCTATCCACCTGGGCAGCCGGCCTCACTTGAATCAGCACAGCAGATTCTAGGTAAAACCATCTCTGAATACAGCCCCACTCAGCACTGGTCACCCAAAGGCAAGCAGGATGGGAAACCACCAAAGGTCTGCCTCCAGGTGAACAGAGACTGTGGTCCATCCACAGGAGGGGCGGCCACTCAGCAACACAGAGGAGCACCCCGCTGACATACACAACAGCAAGGATGAACCTCGGACGTAAAAGATAACACAGATGAAGTTCTCGAATAAGCAAATCTGTGATGACATCAGTGGTTGCCCGGCTTCCGCCCTAGAGGTCTGCAAAGAGGGACAAGGGAGCTTTCTGGGGTGGCAGAGACCTTGGTTGTGGTAAGGGATGCACAGAATATCCATTTGTTAAAACTCATGGAACTGGACACTTTAAATGGGTGTCTTTTATTGTATGTAAATTATACCTCCAAAAAGTGGAACTTTGAAAAATAATTAATTCATTCAAAATTAAGTAAAGGTCAAGCCAGCGACTCAATAGATGTGGCTCCTCTTGGAAGGATAGGGAGTTCTCTTTCAGCCCGAGAATGACAAATGGCTTGCAGGGCGGGAAACCATCGAAAACAAAATGAAAGCAGAAAGGCAACCTTTCGTCTAACTTCCCACCAACATGAGAAGTTGGTTCGAGTCCATTCCACCTTTAAAGACATACATTCGGGACCTGGGGCAAAGGGAAGCATGTCCCCACCCGCCCTGCTGTGAGTGCCGTCCTCTGGAGGCGCGCCCCGTCGCTCAGGCCTCACCCTTGCTCATGTACTCGGTGACGATGTAGATGGGCTCCTCCGACACCACCGCGTACAGCTGCACCAGCTTCTCATGCCTCAGCTTCTTCATGACCTGGGCCTCCTGCAGGAAGGCCTCTGGAGACATCGTGCCTGGCTTCAGGGTTTTGATGGCCACCCTGGTGGTGCCATTCCAGGTGCCTGTGTGGGCAAGACCGCAGGCGTCCTCAGAGGGGGGCCCCATTCCCATCCCACAGGGCCCGGGGTCTGCCTGCCTGGGTGCTGATTTCAGCTCCAGCCTCCCTAACCACACAACAGGCCAGCCAAGGCCTAGCTCCTTTCTGGCCTCAGGGTCCGCATCTGTAAAATGGGCGCAACGGCAGGACACTCCTCACAGGGCTGTTACAAGGTTTAAACTAAGTCTTTGGTATAGGTTCACAAAACAGTAGCTGTTGTTACAACTATGATTATTAGAAATGTCCCAAAAAGTAGTACATTTACCTGAGAAGTGGGAGACAGGGCAACTCAACTGCCCTGTCCTGGATAATTACATCCTTCTAGGAAGGGCATCCCTTCTGGGAAGAGCATCGGAGGTATCCCGGGCATTAGCAAATGAACGGGGCTGGGGTTGAGGCAGAACTGGCCTCAGAATGAGATGCTGTCTCAAGCCACGCTCCCCCAAAATAAGGGATGGCACTAAATCCGAAGGCTCGGAGGTCAGACTGGCGGGAGTCTGACTCTCACCTCCGCCTCCTGCCAGCAGTGAGGGGGCGGGTCAGCTCTCTCAGAGCTTCAGTTTCCTTGTCTGGAAAGGGGATGATACGGTGTCTACCTGTGGTCTGTTTGAGGACTAAATGAGATTTTAGCCAGTTGGCCAAGCCCGCTATGAGGGCTCAGTAAATAATAGCTGCACCTGCCATTTTGTTATTATCTGGTCATTAAATTGTGAGGCTTGGGGAAGCTGTACTCTAGATTAGTGTGTTTAATCTGAGTTCTTGTCCTAGCTGGCCTGAGGCTACTATGAAGTGGCCTTTGGCCCATTTCTCCTAGTCTTTGGGCTTCTATCTGAGGGTTGCACCATCTGGGGACCTGACACTTCACGATCTATACCTGGAGCATCCAGGGAGAAAGCAAGAATGTCCCCCGTGGACATTACCAAACACCCAGGCCACGACTAAGTTTTGCAGCCCTAACGGCTGACACCATGGATCTCTCCAGGTTTCGCGCACATCCTCATTTCATCCGTGCTAGGAGCCAGCTCCTCTCTCCTCTCGCCAGCTCAAGGCAACAGCCCCCACTCCTCGCGTGGCCTGACCTCCGGCCTCCAAGCCTTTGGTCCCACAGAGCCTCCCACCCAGGAACCCCCTCTGCTCTCTCCGAAGGAAGGATGCCAAGTGAATATCATGGCTCAGAAGATAACCACACGGCAACCCCCTGCCAACTGGAGCCTCAGGCTTGCCACTGTCACGCCTCCCTCACCCAACCTCCAGGATTCCTCTGAGTCAGCAGGAACCGGCCAGCAGAAGGTGCCTGGGCTTTGTCAGGGCCGCACGGGGTTTGTTCCAAGGACAGTTCTGCCATTTCTCCAGGGCTAGACAGGAGATTGTTAACAGGCCCCGAACACGCCAGACCCTGGGCTTCCCAGCACTCCGTCTGTGAGCTGGGGCTTCTCTTCCATGGCTAAGAGCTAACACATGGACGTGCTGGGCCAGTTCTCCCACAGCCCCACGGGTGGGTCCCATTATCCTAGCCCAGTTTACAGATGGAGGGTCAGAGGGAAGCCCCTGGGCCCAGACACACAGCAAGTTGCCGGGGAGTTGTGATGCCCAGCCGAGCAACACTCGGTGAACAGGTGCCATGGTGTGCAGAGGCATACGGGTAAGCCCCATGCTTGCAACAGGGCCCACTGTTCAGCATGTGACTCAGATCATGGAGGTGAAGGGGAGGGGGACCAAATGTGCTTTGAGAAGGGACACCTGCATGGTCCTCAGGTGGGGGCACCAAAGTGCCCCCAGGTGAGCCACAGTCTCCTCTCAGAGGTCTGGGCAAGGCCTTACCCATCCACACTTCTCCAAAGCAGCCCTGGCCCAGCTTGACCTCTAGCCGCAGGGACTCCCGGGGGATCTCCCAGGCATCCTTGGCCAGGCCCTGAGTCTGTGGCTTGGATGTGGGGCACACGGTGGTGAGGCGGTGGCACAGGCCATCTGCGTGTTCTGAAAAGAGGCAGGGTAGGGGATGGTTCAGGCAGGGTGTCTGCTCCGGGGCCTCCCTGTCCCATGATGTACATTCAGACCTATGTGTTACATACACACAGGCTCTGGGGACATATAGGGTGTCCTCGAGGGCATCTACACCTGTGTGTACACACCCTTACCCTACACACACCCACACTGACTCATGTATCTGCTCACTGAATCATTCATTCATTCATTCATTCATTCATCAGATTTTAAGGGTTGGCCATCTAGGTGAGTGCCAGGGACCCAGCAGAGGACAAGCCCAGTGGAACCCTATCCTTAGGAAGCCCATAGTCCAAGGGGGAACCCAGCTTCCCTGATCACCTCCCAGGACTACGAGTGGAACAACAGGAGAGCTGTGCATTCAATAGCGGGGGGTCTGGATAGAGTCCCAGAACGCTCCCCAGAGGAAGTGGTGCCTGGGCTTGGGCCCGCAGGAGGGTGGGTGGATCTCCAGGCAGAGGGCACACGGCCTCAACATGTGTAAAGGCCTTGAGAGAGGAGCAAGCTGCCTTGGAGTGACTGAAAGGAGGTCAGGAGGGGCACAGGGGAGGGAGTGGGGGGAGGGGCCCAGGTAAGGTAGGTAGGCCACGTCTCTGTCTTTATCCTGAGATGCCGAACTAATCCCAGGAGGGTTTTGACCTAGGGGAACAGGGTTTCAGAATGAACCTTACAGTGGTGCCCAAGGGGAGAGTGGAGGTGGCAGATCCTAGAGGGAGCCAGGAGACCCTGCTAACATAGGAGGAGGAGGAACAGGGTAGCTAGTGCTCCCGGGAGAAGCCACACACGCACAGAGGCCACGGCCACACGCCAGACACACGAGCACCCACACGAGTACACACAGGCCCGGGACACTTTGGTCCACCCAGCAGCCCTGGACATCCACAGTATCATACCCGAGCCCCACACCCACAACCTATGCATGCATGTGAGCAGCACACCCACTCCCTCCCTCTGCCCGCCCTCCAGCTTTGCTGCAGATCAATCTGGCCGCCCCCTCCTCCTCTCCCTCCCGGTAACTGGTTCAGACCAGTCCTAGGGCTGCAGAGACAAATGACACCAGCCTCTGCCCCCCTCCCCTGCTCACTCCAGGCAGCCCCCTCCTCACCAGCCAGCTGCAAAGAAGGAGAAAGGAAGTGGGGGAATGGGAGGAAAGGAGAGGAAAAGGAGGAGAGGGAGGAGGAAGGGGCTGGGGGGGAAGAATGGGGAGCCCCCCCATCCTCAGGGCCAGGCCTTGCTGGCCCCAAAGCAACCTCCTCAGGGTCTGCAGCCGAGGCCGAGACCCCCCCAACCCCTCCTGCTCCAGCCCCATGCCCTCAGAGGGCCCGGCCACCTTGCCCCAGGGCACTCACTGGAGTAGTAGGCCACTAGCTGCTGCAGACTGCTGAACTGGGTGCGGGAGGTGATGTAGAAGCCACCACTGTCCAGCTTTCGGATCTTGTAGTGCTTCACATTGAGGCCCTTGGCGTTGTCGAAATCAGACACTGAGAGGCAGTAGGCACCTGCAGGGCAGGCCAGAGAGGAGCTGGGACTGCCACACCCGCCCCTCCACAGGCCGCTGCGCTAAAGGCTGTCCTGGGCCTGGGGCCTGCCCAACACAGGAGGAAAGGGAGCAGAGCAGGCAGCCCCTGGCCCAGGGCACAGCCAGGTCTGCCCACCTGGTCTCTGAGCACCCAGCTCTGGGGCGGCCACCAAGGCAGGGCTGAGTGAGCAAAGGGGCACCTGACCACAGAGCTCGGCCATGTACCCTTGACCCTGGCACAGCCTCTGAAGCCTGAGGGTGTATCCCAGCTCTGTGACCTAGACAAGTCACTTGCCCTCTCTGGGCCTCAGTTTACACCTCTGCACAATGGGGCTACACCCAGGGATGCAGGGAACATTCACTGAAACCACATTTAAGAGTGCCCAGCACACAGTAGGTGCTCAATAAATGTTTGCTGGGAGCCTGGGAATGGTCCCAAGTGGCTGTGTGTCCCTCCCTGGCCAGTTCCCTCTCTGGGTCTGGCCACAGGAGCACTACCCGTGTCCCACCACTTTTCGAGGCCTCCAGACTCAGGCAGCAGCAGGTGGGCGGCTGAGGCTGTGGGAGTCACGGGTAGGGGACCCTGTGCCAGGTGTGGCCTGAAGGCTGACAGGGCTAAGCTGGGCCAACCCTGGCGGCCCCCTCCCTGCTGCGCCTGCACCAGGAAAAGCTTTTGGGTGGAAGAGGTTCCTCCTGCCCAGCAGGCTGGGCCAGGAGCCTCTGATAACCTGCACCCAAGAGACCCCTGGGGTGGCACCAAGGAAAAGGCTGAGCCCCAGATACAGGGACCGAGGTATGGCAGCCAGAGAAAGCCCTTCTTGGGAGACAGGACATGGGATGTGCCAGAAACCCAGCGCCCAGGGCCCACAGACCCTCTGGACAGTCTTCAGATTGGGGTTATAATCTCCATTGTAAAGCAGGAGAAAATGAAACCCAGAGAGGGAAAGCAGCCAGCCTATGGCCACCCAGCACGTCAGGCAGGCACAGAGCTGGACTTGATCCCACGTCCAGGTCTCTAAAGCCTGAACTGGGCAATCAAGACTTGCTGCAAGCAGCCCAGGCTATGTGCATGTAGAAGCCACAGGCCTGAGCCTAAAGCCAACCCCTGGCCACATAAGCACACACATAGGCAGTACCCAGTGGCTCACACAGGTACATACTCCCCAGGCCCCCAGGCACAAAGACAGGCCCACAATTCACCCCCACACAGCAACACACAGACAATTCCACCCCCACATGGACCCACACAGCATGCATGGCCACGACTGATCATTAATGCACACACACGACAGGAATGCTCTGCCTTCCCATCTCCCGCTGAGCCCCAGGCCCGCAGGAAACGCCCGGCTTCGTTGCCATGGTGATGGGGCACTTGAAACCCACTTGCAGAGGGGCTGGAAAGAAATGGAGTGATCTGTGTTCTCTGGCTGGGGGAGGGAACAGGGGCCAGGACTGTTGGGGAAGGGCAAAGCCAGGCTCAGAACCCAGTCCAGCCCCAGAAGCCCCTCGAGATGGGGATGAAGAGGGGCCCATTGTATCAGCACCCACCCTAGGAAGATGCCTTTTGCCATATGACCTCTCAGTCGTCCTGACAACCTGTGACCATTTCTCATTTGAGGAAACAGAAGTTAAGTGTCTGTCGCTGCATCCTGGCCGCCCCAGGTAGTTCAGTGTTCCTCAGACGTTCCTCCCTGCCTTTGATCCCACCGTTTTCTCCACCTGGAGGGCTCTTCCCAATTCACGCCATATACCAAACTCCTATTCATTCTACAACACCTAGCTCAAACAACCCACAAAGACTCAGTTCCCACTGGCCAGCAGGAGTGCTCATACCTTTTGTGGTCTCGCTCTCTCGCACTAGGAAGGTCCCTCTTGGGTTCTCCGCATTGAGCAGTAACCGCTCTGACTCCCGTCTGGTGATCTTGCCAAAGTACCACCTTGGGTAGGAGGTAGGAGGGTGGTGCTGGTAGTCCAGGCTTCTGCCTGCGCCTCTCCCTGTGATGTGGCCGGGGCCCTCGACCGCCAGACCACCCACTCCAGCCCAGGGGAGAGCAGCAGGGATGGTGAGCAAGAGCAGGGCCCGAGTCAGTACTCACTCCTCAGCCTGGATGGAGTCCGAGGGCGCCACATAGTTGCTGGGGATGTAGCCTGTCTGTCCAGTGCTGAGTGAGTGGGCCAGCCACCAGTCTCCCTCTCTGGGCAGGGGTAGAGGAAGGGAGCAAAGGAGAAGGGAGCCATCAGCAGTGGGCCCCAGTGCCTGTACTCTTCACAGGTGCTGTGCTGGGGGGCCCTCGAAGCCAAGTGAGGCATAGGGAGCAGGGGGCCAGTCTGAGTTCTCTAGCCTGCCCAGCCAGGCCGGCCTGAAACTCTTCCTCTCCTGTCCCAGACGCCTCTTTGCCAAAGCTGACTCAGATGGGCTTTATACGGGACTATGGCAGGACTGACCCTGGTCAGGCTGAGATCCAAATTCACAGGGCAGAGTCCTGGGATAGGAAGTAATCTGCATCCCTCCAGACAGACCAAGCTGTCTCAAGATATCAAGAGTCCCCCCTGGGAGGGAGGGAGGGGAGCTCCCTGTATCTGGGAAGCAAGCAAGTCGTAACAGAAGAGAAGATTCCTACCTAAATGGATGTCAAATCAGACCGTCAAAGCCTCCCGAAGCCCTGAGATTTGGAATCCTGGGAGCCAGTGAGAACGAGCCTTAGTGGCGGCAGGGTGTGGCCCCTTGGGGGTTGGTGACAATCCAGGTGCCAACCCCACACATACCTGCCTTTGTCACAAATTGTAAGTCACACCCAAAGGGCTCCTTGGCTGCCCACTACAGGCCTCCTCCTGCAGCCTACCCACCTACAGGGGAAACTGAGGCCAGAGGGGGCTGGGATTTGCCCAGAGTCACACAGAGTACCATGAGGTGGCAGAGCCCCAGTGCCCGTGGCACTTCTATACTAACTGCCCCATGAGGGGGAGGAGGAGGAAGAGGAGGGAGATGGGACAGGGGCAGGAGCAGTTCCCCACACAGTCGGGTCCCGGGCCTGGGTGGGAGCAGGGAGGGGCAAAGTACCTTTGCAGCCATCTGAATGTGAACCAGGTCTGGCTGGAGCGGGGGTCCAGAGACACAGAGGAGAGAGGAGAAAGCGAGAGCCCAACGGGAAAGAAGAGGCAGAGATGGGGGTGGTGAGAGGGAGAGGCAGAAAGAGAGGGAGAGGGCAGGAGAGCCAGGCGGTGCGGGGACAGGGGACAGGGGACAAGGCAGGGCAGCCACAGAGGCCTCACATCCAAAGCAACCAAAGGGGAGAGGGAGAGGGTCCACGGGGAGCGAGGGGAGACCAATGGGAAGGGCTGCCCGAAAAAGGGGGTCCAGCTCCCTCCCATTCCCACTGTGCAGACGTGAAGACTGAGGCCAAAGAAGCAAAGGCCTCTGCGCAAGGTCACACAGCCAGGCCCAGCGTCCTGGCTCCCAGATCAGAAGGCTTCTGCCCTACTGGAGGCAGTGGGGCTTGAGAGCCTGCCGAGCTTCTCAGTCCAAGGCTGCGTATGGACCTCACCACGACCCTGAGAAGACAGGCAGCAAGCAGGATGTGCTCCCCCTTTCCCACCATCCGGGCCCTCAGAGAAAAAGGTCCCTGCCCACAGGTACACAGACTGGAACCTGGCTTCCCAGCTACTAGATCTCCTGGGCTGTTCCTGACCCGTATTCTTCAGCCCGTTTTTGAAGATGGAGAAGTTGAGGCCAGGAAAAAGAGGGCTGGGGGAGCTCTCCAAGGACCCAGACCAAGGGGTTCAGCCAGGTGCCAGGCTGAACCAGAGGGTATGGGGTCCCATCTGGATGCTGTGCAGGCTGGCTAGGCCGGTGACTGTGGCACGCACCCTCAGGCAGGGGCACAAGCTCACGGGGGGGGTCTCTGTAGGAAAGGGGGAGCTCTGGAGTAAGGGGGCCAGGCCCACCTCAAGGAAAGAAGCCTGGGATGCCCAGGACCTCTATCCACCTCCCTGTTGTGCACCCACCCAGGAGTATCCACATTTGTCTGTCCCATTTGACCCTCAAGGCCACCCTGCAAGGAAGGAAGGCAGGCCTCAGACCCTAGATGAGGAAACTATGGCTCAGAGATGTCAAGTGACCAGCCCGAGAACACAAAGCATGCAGGCTGGAGTAACACAGCACTCTCTTTGTAGGAAAACTGAGGCACAGAGAGGGGCAGTGATTTGCCCAAAGCCACACAGCAAATCAATGGCAGAACAAGGGTGAGAACCAGGGCCTTTGAGTGCCTGCAGCCAGACACAGGCTTCCTAGACCCCTGCAGCCTCCCCAGGCCACTCAGAGGCTCAGAGACCCTTGGGGAAGCCAGGGGACGATACAGGAAGAGGCAGCAGGGCTGGGGACAGGCAACTAGGCCATGGTCTAGGTCAGAAGCCATGAAGTGAGGCAGACTGACAAAGCTACAGTCTACAAGCTGCTGCACTCTGGGGAGGTGCCAGCCACCCGCTCAGAGTAGATCAGCAGGGAGCATGTTCCCAAAGCCAGTCAAGCAGGGATCCAGAAGCAGGGGGGGTTCAGCCCTGCTCACATTACCCCCATTTCAGCCAGCAGAGCCTCCAGCTCCCCAGCACCAGCCTATATGTGACTTTGGCATTTCCCAGTCCGGTTCTGGGGTTTCAGTTCGCAAGGGCAGGGATGGAGGTGCACTGCAGAGCCTCAGCTCCAGAGTCAGACCGCCTGGTTGCCACCCCAGCTGACCACTTGCAGGCTGTGTGACCTGGGCCCT
>JAQQAC010008675.1:0-14614 GCA_029783875.1 Phataginus tricuspis
GCCAGTGCAAAGCTGTCTGTCAATGTGATGCCACTGACAAGGAGTTAGGAACAGATATACACACATCACCCCATTATGTAGTATTTCCACCATGCAGACAGGCGATATAGAAATAACCTCAAGAGCACAGGTAATAGTAAAATGAAAGAAAGTAAAATAGTAAGTGTTGAGTTTAGAAAATGTATTACTTTGCTTTTAATACGAATTTACTAAATTGTAAGTTTATATCATTTAATGCTTAATAATGGTTGTTTTTTAACAATTGGCTTGCAAAATTAAAGAAGTTAATGGCTGGCTCTTGCTAGTTGCTAAAAGTTGGTTCCAGGCCACCACTCTTCAACAAGGAATATTCAAAGTATTTCCTTTAAAATTAGGAAGAAGAGAGGATTTCTCAAGATGGTGGCGTGAGTAGGCTAGCAGAAATCTCCTCCAAAAACCATATATATTTTGAAAATACAGCAAATACAACTATTCCTCAAAGAGACACCAGAAGATACAGTACAACAGCCAGGCTACATCTGCATCTGCGAGAACTCAGCGCCTCACGCAGCGGGTAAGATACAGAGCCGCAACCCGGTGGGACCCGAGCACTCCCCCAACCCCAACTCACTGGTGGGAGGGAAAGAATCAGAGCGGGGAGGGAGTGGAAGCACAGGCCTGCTCAATAACCAGCCTTGGTGATCTGCACCAGAAGCACAGACACACATTGCATGGTGTACTGGATATTAGAGAAATGGAAAAGTAAAATCCGAGACTGAGACTACGACCCGATCCCCACAGCTGGCTGCGCTGGGACAAAAGAAAAGCAGGTGATTTAAAAGTCTTAAAGGGACAAGGATTTAACAGGTGGACAAAATCGTCCGGGCACACTCAGCTCAGCAGGCTGGGAATTGTAAGGAACTTCAGGCGTCATAACCCCCTGGGTGGCAACACAACTCCGAAGCCCCTCACGGCGATGAGCAGCCTGCCGTTCATTTTTCCCCCGCCGGCAATGCAAGCAAACCAGCTGACCTACCATTGCAGCGGACCAGCCAGGGAGCAGCCCCACCCACAGCAAGCACAGAGAGGCATCTGCCAGCATGCAGCTAACGAGGCCAGACCCAGAGGCTGTCGCCTGTGCGGAGCTGCCTGGCACAGGCAACGGAGAAGGGCAAGGCGACGAGCAAGCAGGAATGGACTTTGTCCTCCTAGCTGACACATGGGGCACTCGCTGGCAAACACTTCTATTGCCATGCAAAGGCAGGAGAACTTGGTCCAGTCCAAAATCACTCAAACGTCAGAGAGAGGGCCTGGTGAGACCGATATAACCAATCTTCCTGAAAAAGAATTCAAAATAAAAGTCATAAGCATGCTGATGTTGCTGCAGAGAAATATGCAAGAACTAAGAATGAATTATGGAGGGAGATAACAGAAATGAAACAAGCAATGGAAGGACTTAAGAGCAGACAAGATGAGGTGCAAGAGACTGTTAATGGAATAGAAATCAGAGAACAGGAATACAGAACAGCTAAGGCAGAGAGAGATTAAAGGATCTCTAGGAATGAAAGAATATTAAGACAACTGTGTGACCAACCCAAACAGAACAATATTTGCATTATAGGAGTACCAGAAGAAGAAGAAGAGAGAAAAAGGGATAGACAGTGTCTTTCAAGAAATAATTACCGAAAACTTTCCCAAGCTGGGGAAGGAAATAGTCTATCAGACCATGGAGGCACACAGATCTCCCAACGCAAGGGACCCAAGGAAGACAACACCAAGACATATAATAATTAAAACTGCAAAGATCAAAGACAAGGACAGAGTATTAAAGGCAGCCAGAGAGAGAAAAAAGATCACCTACAAAGGAAAACCCATCGGGCTCTCATAGACTTCTCAAAAGAAACTTTACAGGCAATAAAAGAATGGCATGATATATTTAATGCAATGAAACAGAAGGGCCTTGAACCAAGAATACTGTATACAGCAAGATTATCATTTAAATTTGAAGGAGAGATTAAACAATTTCCAGATAAGCAAAAGTTGAGGGAACTTACCTCTAACAAATCACCTCTACAGTGTATTTTAAAGGGACTGCTCTAGGTGGAAGTACTCCTAAGGCTAAATAGATGTCATAAGAGAAAATAAATTCACAGCAAAGAAAGCAGACCAACACAATACTTACTAAAGGTAAAAAATAAAATCAGCCATCCATAAAAGCAGTCAACGGAAACATAAAAGAGTACAGAATAAAATGCCTAATATATAAAGAGTGGAGGAGGAAGAATAAGAAGGGAAAGAAATAAAGAATAATCAGACAGTGTTTATAATAGCATAATAAGTGAGTTAAAGTTAGACAGTTAGTAAAGAAGCTACCCTTGAACCTTTGGTAACCATGAATTCAAAGCTGGCAATGGCAATAAGTACATATCTATCGATAATCACCCTAATTGTAAATGGACTGAATGCACCAATGAAAAGACACAGACTAATAGTATGGATAAAAAAGCAAGACCCACCTATATGCTGCTTACAAGAGACTCACCTCAAACCCAAAGACATACACAGATTAAAAGTGAAGGGATGGAAAAAGATATTTCATGCAAACAATAGGGAGAAAAAAGCAGGTGTTGCAGAACTTCTATCAGACAAAATACACTTCAAAACAAAGAAAGTAACAAGAGACAAAAAAGGACATTACATAATGATAAAGGAGTCAGTCCAAAAAAACAATATAACCATTACAAATATCTATGCACCCAACACAGGAGCACTGATATATGTGAAACAAATACTAACAGAATTAAAGGAGGAAAGAGAATGCAATGCCTTCAATTTAGGAGACTTAAACACACCACTCACCCCAAAGGACAGATCATTAGACAGAAAATAAGTAAGGACACAGAGGCACTGAACAACACACTAGAACAGGTGGACCTAACAGACATCTACAGAACTCTATACCCAAAAGCAGCAGGATACACATTCTTCTCAAGTGCACATGGAAAATTTTCCAGAAAAGACCACATACTAGGGCACAAAAAGAGCCTCAGTAAATCCAAAAAGATTGAAATTCTACCAACCAACTTCACAGATCACAAAGGTATAAAACTAGAAATAAATTGACCAAAGAAAATGAAAAGGCGCACAAACACATAGAGGCTTAACAACATACTCTGAAATAATCAATGGATCAATGACCAAATTAAAACAGAGATCAAGCAATATATGCAGACAAATGACAACAACAGCACAACGCCCCAACTTCTGTGGGACGCAGCAAAGGCAGTTCTAAGAGGAAAGTATATAGGACTCCAGGCCTATTTAAAGAAGGAAGAACAATCCCAAAAGAATAGTCTAAAGCCACAATTATTGAAACTGAAAAAAGAAGAACAAATGAGCCCCAAAATCAGATGAAGGAGGGACATAATAAAGATTAGAGCAAAAATAAATAAAATAGAGAAGAATAAAACAATAGAAAGAATCAATCAAAGCAAGAGCTGGTTCTTCAAGAAAATAAACAAAATAGATAAAACCCTAGCCAGACTTATCAAGAAAAAAAGACACCACAGAAATACAAAGAATTATGAGAGAAATCTATGAAAACTTATATACTAATGAACTGGATAACCTAGAAGAAATGGACAACTTTCTAGAAAAAGAACACCTTACAAGGATGACCCAGAAAGAAACAGAAAATCTGAACAGACCAATTACCAGCAATGAAATTGAACTGGTAATCAAAAACCTACCTAAGAACAAAATGTCTGTTCCAGATGGCTTCACCGCTGAATTTTATCAAACATTTAGTGAAGACCTAATACCCACCCTCATTAAAGTTTTCCAAGGAGTAGAAGAAGAGGGAATATTTCCAAACTCATTCTATGAGGCCAGCATCACTCTAATACCAAAACCGGGAAAGACACCACACAAAAAAGAAAAGTACAGACCAATATCCCTGATGAACATACATGCAAAAATACCCAAGAAAATATTAGCAAACCGAATTCAAAAACATATAAAAAAGATCATCCACCATGATCAAGTAGGACTTATTTCAAGGATGCAAGGATGGTACAATGTTACACTATCCATCAACATCATCCACCACATCAATAAAAAGAAGGACAAAAACCACATGATCATCTCCATAGATCCTGAAAAAGCATTCAACAAAATTCAACATTCATTCATGATAAAAACTCTCAACAAAATGAGTAGAGGGCAAGTACCTCAACATAATAAAGGCCATATATGACAAACCCACATTCAACATTATACTTAACAGTGAGAAGCTGAAAGCTTTTCCTTTAAGATCGGGAGCAAGATAAGGATGCCCACTCTCCCCATTTTTATTCAACATAGTTCTGGAGGTTCTCACCACAGCAATTAGACAACACAGAGAAATAAAGGGCATCCAGATTGTTAGGAAGAAGTTAAACTGACACTGTTTGCCAACGACATGATATTGTACTAAAAAAACCCTAAAGAATCCACTCGAAAATTGCTAGAACTAATATCTGAATTCAGCAAAGTTGCAGTATATAAAATTAATACACAGAAATCTGTGGCATTCCTATACAGTAACGATGAAGTAGCAGAAAGAGAAATCAGAAAAACAATTCTATTCACAGTTATATCAAAAAGAATAAAATACCTAGGAATAAACCTAACCAAGGAAGTGAAAGACCTATACTCTGAAAACTACAAGACAGTCATGAGAGAAAGATACAATAAATGGAAACACATCCCGTGCTCATGAATAGGAAGAATTAATATTGTTAAAATGGCCATTCTGAATACAGTAATCCACAGATTCAATGCAATCCCAATCAAAACATCAACAGCATTCTTCAACGAACTAGAGCAAATTGTTGTAAATTGATATGGAACCACAAAAGACCCCGAAGAGCCAAAGCAATCCTGAGAAGGGAGAATAAAGCTGGGGGGATTCTGCTCCCTGACTTCAAGTTCTACTACAAAGCCACAGTAATCAAGACAATTTGGTACTAACACAAGAACAGACCCATAGACCAATGGAACAGACTAGAGAGCCCTGATATAAACCAAAGCATATATGGTCAATTAATACATGATAAAGGAGCGATGGACATACAATGGGGAAATGACAGCCTCTTCAACAACTGGTGTTGGCAAAACTGGACAGCTACATGCAAGAGAATGAAACTGGACTACTGTTTAACTCCATACACAAAAGTAAACTCAAAATGGATCAAAGACCTGAATATAAGTCATGAATCCATAAAACTTTTAGGAGAAAACACAGGCAAAAATCTCCTTAATATAAACATGAGCAACTTCTTCCTTAATTCATCTCCTCGAGCAAGGGAAACAAAAGGAAAACTGAACACATGGGACTACATCAAACTAAAAGGCTTTCTATTACATCAAACTGTACGGCAAAGGACACCATCAACAGAACAAAAAGACATCCTACAGTACGGGAGAAATATATTTGTAAATGACATATCCGACAAGGGGTTAACATCCAAATATATAAAGAACTTACATGCCTCAACACCAATAAACAAAAAAATCTATTAAAAACGGGCAGAGGATATGAAGAGACAGTTCTCCAAAGAAGAAATTCAGGTGGCCAAAAGACACATGAAAAGATGCTCCACATCACTAATCATCAGGGAAATGCAAATTAAAACCACAATGTGATATCACCTAATACCAGTTCAGAATGACCAGCATTGAAAACATTAAGAACAACAAATGTTGGCAAGGACGTGGAGAAAGGGGAACCCTCCTACACTGCTGGTGGGTATGTAAGCTTGGTCAACCATTGTGGAAAGCAATATGGAGGTTCCTCAAAAATCTAAAAATACAAATACCATTTGATGCTGGAATCCCACTCCTAGGAATTTACCCAAAGAATACAAGTTCTCAAATTCAAAAAAATACGCACCCCTATGTTTATTGCAGCACAATTTACAATAGCCAAGATATGGAAGCAACCTAAGTGTCCATCAGTAGATGAATGGATAAAGAAGATGTAGTACATATACACAACGGAATACTATTCAGCCATAAGAAAGACACAAATCCTACCATTTGCAACAAAATGGATGGAGCTGGAGGATATTATGCTCAGTGAAATAAGTCAAGAGGAGAAAGACAAGTGCCAAATGAGTTCCCTCATTTGTGGAGTATAACAGCAAAGCAAAACTGAAGGAACCAAACAGCAGGAGACTCACAGACTGCACAAAGGGACTAGTGGTCAGCAAAGTGGAGGGGTGTGGGAGGGCAGGTGGGGAGGGAGGGAGAATGGGATTGAGGGGTATTATTTTTATTACACTTGGTGTGGGGGGTCACGGGGAAAACACTGTAGTACGGAGAAGGCAAATAGTGACTCTGTGTCATCTTACTACACTGATGGACAGTTACTGCAATGGGGTATGGGTGGGGACTTGATAATATGAGTGAATGTAGTAACCACATTGTTTTTCATGTGAAACATTCATGAGTGTATATCAATAATACCTTAATTTTAAAAATGACATAAGGAGACAGATTAAAGATGGCGGCGTGAGAGGTGTGACAGAGGCTTCCTCCTAAAACCTAATAACACGAAAATATAACTGATACAACTACTCCTGAAAGAGTAACAGGAAAGAGGACTGCGCCAAAATTCACACACCTGGAGAAAAGAGCAGACCTCACAGAACAGGGTAATGTACTAAAGCTGTGGCCCAGTGGGACTCAAGCCCTTCCACCACCCCAGCTCGCCGGCAAGAGGAAGAGAAACGGAACAGGGAGGGAGTGGAGACCTGGGACTACTGAATACCTAACTCCGGAGATCTGCTCTGGGAGCACAAACCTACATTTCATGGTGTTTCCATGATACTCTGGTAATTAGGGGGTTGGAAAGCTAAGGCAGGCAGAATCCCTGGAGAGACTGAGATTCCAGATCCTTGTGGAAAGGAGGGATCCATATACGGCTGCTCTGGGACAAAAGAAAGGCGGGCAGTCTGACAGACTTCCTAACAAGGAAGCCCTCAGCAAGAGGGCTGCTAAAGGGGCAAGGATTGCACACATCTTATTGCTCAGAAGAAAGGACAGGTAGACAAAATTGTCCAGGTGCACTCTGCCCAGCAGTTTGGAAGCTTTCACGATCTTCAGGTGCTCCAGCTCCCTGGCTGCCTACACAGCTCCAAGAATCTCCTCAATGATAGGCAGCCTACTGCGTCTCTACTGCATCTTGCTACTGGTCAGCCCCACCTGTCTTGCAAACCGGGAAAACCTACCCTCGCATTAGGACAGCCAGAGGGAAGATCTGTCTACAGCAACTACAAACGCAAAGCATAGAGGCTTATACCTGTGTGCTCAGCCCACTGGTTCAGGCCGTGAAGACAGGCATAGCAGCCGGGAAGCAGGAAACAGCTCTTTCCTCCCCACAGGCACCAATACCACTCCCCTGAGACCCCCCACATTGCTTCAGGGGCTGAGCAGCTCCAGAGAGTAGAGCTTCTGGGCATTAGAGGGTGCCATATACAAATATGAAACGCCAAAGGAACCTGGTTCAGAGTAAAATTATTAATACATCAAGGTTTCTAAGGAGAAAGAAAAGGACAGATTACATCCAAAATGAAGGGGCTCAGCCTACAACCTGAATTCTCTGGAGAGCACACGGAAACCACTGGGTGCTGAGTGCAAAGAGGGGTCTGAAGCGTTGGGCGGGGGTCAGGCTGTGAATATGAGCCAGCCTGCCCAAGTCTGGGGGACAGAAGACTCTGCTGGGAACAAATGTCTCCAGTGCCCACCAGAGGAGAAACAGAGGCCTCCGAAAGCTCCTTTGGAAGAAGGTTGAGGCTCTTCTTTCAGGGGATGTTACCCCATGAAGAAACCAAAAATCAGGATGCTCTGCCAGAATCTAAACTCTCACCAGCCACCGCCCGGAGCCAGGGATCCTTCACAAGCAGATCCATTATGGAGAACATGGATCCTGAGGCTCAGGCGCTAATGAGATCGGTCAGACAAATTTTAGAGAAAGTGGCAGTTTTCCGTGGACTTCACACCACAAGAGAACAGGACTTCCAAGCCCCAGTACGGGGGTGTTACCACTCCCATGGGCATCCTGGCCACCCAGGGCCAGGGAAAATGAGTCATACACCCGGCGGTCACCAAGCCACCCAGCAGGGCCAGGGGTGGTCTGTCAAGGAACATCAAGTCAGACACCAAGAGTCCTTGAAAAGCGGCAGATTCAACAACAAGCAGCTGGACCTGAGGAACTCCGCATCCTTGTCCACAAGACTTTGTCTTCTCTAGTCAGTCGCTGTCAGCAAGAGCCATGCCATGCCCGAAGGCCAATAGCCACACTGCCTGCAGCTCAGTCTTCTTCAGAGAGGTGTCTAGTCCAGGTACCACAAAATGCTCTAACCGAGAGGAGGCTCAAGATGGCGGCGCGAGCAGGGTGGTGTAAGTCTCCTCCCAAAACCATATATATTTTTGAAAATACAACAAACACAACTATTCCGAAAAGAAAGACCAGAAGATACAGTACAACAGCCAGGCTACATCTACATCTGCGAGAACATAGCATCTCACAAAAAGGTTAAGATACAAAGCCATGGAGTTCCGGGAAGATGGCGGTGTGAGCAGGGCGGTGGAAATCTCCTCCAAAAACTATATAAATCTATGAAAATACAGCAAATACAACTACTCCTAAAAGACAGACCAGAATTTACAGCACAGCGCACAGCCTGCATCTGCACCTGAGAGGACTCGGCACCCCGCGAGGTGGTCTTAAAGAGCCCACCTGACATACATGGCACCTACCAGCGACCACTTCTATCACCATGAAAAGACAGAGGAATATTGTACAGACAAAGATCATCCAGACCCAGACAACACCTCAGAGTGAAACTGAAGGGATGGAAATGTACAATATTCCTGAAAAAGAATTCAGAATAAAAGTCATAAGCATGCTGATGGATCTACAGTGAAATATACAAGAGCTGAGGGAGGAACTGAGGGAAGTCAGGAAAGACAATGCAGAAATCAGACAAGCGTTCGACGGGCTTACCAGCAGACTGGACGAGATGCAAGAGACTGTTAATGCAATAGAAATCAGAGAACAGGAATACAGAACAGCTAAGGCAGAGAGATAAAAGGATCTCTAGGAATGAAAGAATATTAAGACAACAGTGTGACCAATCCAAACGGAACAATATTCGCATAATAGGAGTACCAGAGGAAGAAGAGACAGAAAAAGGACTAGAAAGTGTCATTGAGGAGGTAATTGCTGAAAACTCCCCCAATCTGGGGAAGGAGATAGTCTCTCAGGCCATGGAGGTACACAGATCTCCCAACACAAGGGACCCAAGGAAGACAACACCAAGACACATAATAATTAAAATGGCAAAGATCAAAGATAAGGACAGAGTATTAAAGGCAGCTAGAGAAAGAAAAAAAGATCACCTACAAAGGAAAACCCATCAGACTATCATCAGACTTCTCAACAGAAACCTTACAGGCCAGAAGAGAATGGCATGATATATTTAATATAATGAAACAGAAGGGCCTCGAACCAAGAATATTGTATCCGGAATGATTATCATTTAAATATGATGGAGGGATTAAGAAATTTTCAGACAGGCGAAAGCTGAGAGAATATACATCCCATAAACCACCTCTACAGGACATCTTAAAGGAACTGCTCTAGAGGGAAGCACTCCAAAAGACTAAAAATATGTCACCAGAGAAAATAAAATCATAGCAAAGAAAGCAGACCATCCAAATACTAACTAAAGGCAAAGAATAAAACACTTAGTATATAAAGAATGGAGGAGGAAGAATAAGAAGGGAGAGAAATAAAGAAACATCAGACGGTGTTCACAATAACTTAACAAGAAAGTTAAGTTAGATTGTTAGGTAGTAAAGAAGCAACCCTTGAACCTTTGGTAACCACGAATCGAAAGCCAGCAATGGCAGTAAGTACATATCTATCAATAATCACCCTAAATGTAAATGGACTGAATGCACAGAGTAACAGAGTGGATTAAAAAGCAAGACCCATCTATATGCTGCTTACAAGAGACTCACCTCAAACCCAAAGATATACACAGACTAAAAGTGAAGGGATGGAAAAAGATATTTCATGCAAAACAACAAAGAGAAAAAAAGCAGGTGTTGCAGTACTTGTATCAGACAAAACAGACTTCAAAACGAAGAAAGTAGCAAGAGATAAAGAAGGACATCACATAATGATAAAGGGGTCAGTCCAGCAAGAAGATAGAACCATTATAAATATATATGCACCCAACACAGGAGCGCCAGCATATGAGAAACAAATACTAACAGAATTAAAGGAGGACATAGACAGCAATGCATTCATTTTAGGAGACTTCAAAACACCACTCACTCCAAAGGACAGATCGACCAGACAGAGAATAAGTAAAGACACAGAGGCACTGAACAGCACACTAGAACAGATGGACCTAACAGACATCTACAGAACTCTGCACCCAAAAGCAGCAGGATACACATTCTTCTCAAGTGCACATGGAACATTTTCCAGAATAGACCACATACTAGGCCACAAAAAGAACCTCAGTAAATTCAAAAAGATTGAAATCCTACCAACCAACTTCTCAGATCACAAAGGTATAAAACTAGAAATAAATATTAGAAAGAAATCAAAAAAGGCTCACAAATACATGGAGACTTAACAACATTCTCCTAATCAATCAATGGGTTAACGACCACATCAAAACAGAAATCAAAGACTATATGGAGACTAATGACAACAACAACACAAAGCCACCATTTCTGTGGGACGCAGCAAAGGCAGTTCTAAGAGGAAAGTATATTGCAATCCAGGCCTATTTAAAGAAGGAAAAACATTCCCAGATGAACAGTCTAAAGACACAATTACTGAAATTGGAAAAAGAAAAACAAATGAGGCCCAAAGTCACCAGAAGGAGGGACATAATAAAGATCAGAGAAGAAATAAATAAAATTGAGAAGAATAAAACAACAGAAAAAAATCAATGAAACCAAGAGTTGGTTCTTTGAAAAAATAAAATAGATAAACCCCTAGCCAGACTTATTAAGAGAAAAAGAGAATCTACACACATAAACAGAATCAGACATGAGAAAAGAAAAATCACGACAGACCCCACAGAAATACAAAGAATTATTAGAGAATACTATGAAAATCTTTATGCTAACAAGCTGGAAAACCTAGAAGAAATGGACCACTTCTTAGAAAAATACAACCTTCCAAGACTGACCAAGCAAGAAGCAGAAAATCTAAACAGACCAATTACCAGCAATGAAATTGAATTGGTTAGAAGTTGGCACTATACCCAGGTAGATTGCGCTGGTCGTACTACAGTCATGTAGGGAGATATCTTTGTTGTAGGAATTTCACGCTGAAGCCTTCAGAGGCGAGGAAGCAGTATTGGCATGAACTATTCTGTAAATCTGAGATTGTTTCAAAATTAATGTTTATTGTTTAAAACAATCACTCAGAATTGCATTTAAAGGAAGCATGGGCCAATGGAAAAGCTCTAATAGAAAATAAATTGATGCTTTTTACCTATGAGTGTGTAGGTTGAACATTAACAGGTTTTTAAAAATTCAGCAATTAGTGAGAAATAACAGTATATTTATTTATGATTCTAAATCAGATTAACCGAGGTTTCTGAATGACAAAGCTGTGATTGGCTGCCGCATTTTACATTCCCAACAGTGCACAAAGGTTCCCTTTTCTCCATTTCCCTTGCCAACATTTTATATTTCTTTCCTTTTTGATACTGGCCATTCTGATTGGTGTGAGGTGAGGCCTCGTTGCAGTTTTGATGTGCGTCTCCCTGATGGTTAACGGTGCTGAGCATCTTTTCATGTGCCTGTTGGGCATCTGTATATCTTTGGAAAATGTGTATTCAGGTCCTTTACCCACTTTTTAATCGACTGTTTGTTTTCTTGGTGTCAAGTTGTATGAGTTCTTTTTATAGTTTGAGTATTAACCCCTTATGGGATATGTCATTTATGAACATCGTCTCCCACACTGTAGGTTGCCTGTCTGTCTTGTTGATGGTGTCCTTTGTTGTACAGAAGCTTTTTAGTTTGATGTGGTCCCACTTGTTTAGTTTTCCTTTGGTTTCCCTTGCCTGTGGAGACATATCCAGAAATATTACGAATCTTATGTCCAAGAGTTTACTCCCTATGTTTTCTTTTAGGGTTTTGTAGTTTCAGGCATTACATTTAGATCTTCAATATATTTTGAATTTATTTTTGTGTGTGGTGTCAGACAGTGGTCCACCTTCATTCTTTGACATGTAGCTCTCCAGGTTTCCCGGCACCATTTAATGAAGAGACTGTCTTCCCCAGTGTATATTCTTGTCTCCTTTTTCTTATATTAATGGACCGTATAAGCCTGGGTTTATTTCTGGGCTCTGCTTTGCCCCACCTGTCTGTGAGCCTGTTCTCGTGCTGGCGCCCTAGTGCTCTCGTTCTTGTTTGGGGCTGAGCACCGTTCCAGGGGCTGCATGTGTCCATGTGCACATCGCTGATCCATTCACGGACTGAGGGACACTGAGGCTGCTTCCATATCTTGACTGTTGTAAACAAGGCTGCAGTAAACATGCTGCATGTATCTTTTCTAATTAGCGATTTTGTTTTCCTTGGGTACCCACAACTGGAATTACTGGATCAGAAGGTATTACTATTTTTAATTTTTTGAGGAACCTCCATACTGTTTTCCACAGTGGCTACACCAGTTTCCATCAACAGCATGTGCACTTTCCCTTTTCTCCACATCCTCACCAACACCTGCTATTTTTTCTCCTTTTGATACTAGTCATTCTGACTGGTGTGAGGTGAAATCTTGTGCTTTTGACTTGCACAAGTCAAGAGGGGAGGTGACCCCTAGGTCCCTGAGCGTGCCCAGACCTGTTTGAGCTGCACTCTGGGCTCCCCTACCCCACTCTGTCATTCTGCCATTGCTGAGTGTGTGCACCAGCCGCAGGTGACGGCAGGTGCTCCAGGAATTCATAGGTCTGCACGCCTGACGTCCTAGGAGCGTGTGACACGGTGAACCCTCTGTGCGGATGGGGACACTGGGAAGGCCCCGAGAGACACAGGCCTTGTGTAGGGTCACATGACAGTACATGTAGCTACAAGGAGGAACTGGGTTAGACGGCAGCTCTGTATCTTCAAAGCGTGGCCCTGGTGGTACCCAGGCTTTCCCGGGGGCTGTGTTGGTGTGGCTGCCTGGACAGGGCCTGGGGTGGAGGGCAGGTGGCCAGCATCCCAGGAGGATCCCTGGGGAGGACTTATCTGAGCAGGAAGCCCAGGAAAGGGGACTCTAGGCAGTGACCTCACTTCCCTGACGATAGGGGCCAACAGAACTTGGAACCCAGGTAACCGCGCGCCACATTCTAGACACAGCCCAGTGCCCAGCTCACTTGGCTGGAGACGCGAGGACGTGGCCATGTTCTCATGCTGCCTCCCCTTATCCCGAAGCCGTGGCCGAGGAAAGCCCCCCGTGAGGGTCTCATCCAGTGCTGCCGGCACTGGGCCAGGGCTCAGCACAGACGCCTCTGGCCAAGTGCCCGGAGGGACCCAGAGGTAACACGGGGCGGCCCAGTCCAGGCCGGTCCGGGCCAGGCCTCCGCTCTGATCCTCCTGGGGCCCCCTGTGTCTCCCCTCCAGTGTGTGTGTGCGCGCGTGAGCACCCGCCTGCGGACAGGGGGGTTCCTGTGGGTGGGCCACCCCGAGAAGGAGCATCTGACGAGGCCCAGAGGCCGTGGGGGCTGGTCCCGCCCACACTCCAGGTCAAGGCGGGCGGGGGGGGCAGGGGGTGCAGGGATCTCTCTGCTCAAGGTGTGTCCTGAGCCCTGGAGGTCGTCCCATGTCAAGCCAGGGGGGTCTGCGCTGACCCAGGTCCCTGAGCTGGGAGCTGCGGAAGCAGGGAGGTGGGCCAGGCAGGGCCCTGCAGCCTGCGGGCCAGTGCAGGTCACTGTCTTTGCAGAGCTGTCTGAGGAAGACTGAGGACCTGGGGGACCTGCCTCCCCGCCCCCCCAGTGAGACAGCAGGGTGGCACATCACAGAGGAGCGCTCTCTGGAACCTTGTCGTGAAGATGGCTGGCGAAGGGCACCCACCCGGAGCCTGGCCCAAGTCTACATACAGCTTTTCATTCTCGGCTCTGACCTGGAGCACCAGGTCCATCTTCCCCCGAGTGACCAGAAGGACCTGCAGGCCCTGGAGGCTGAGCCTGAGGGTGAGAAGGCCGGGGGTGGGCGCATGAGAGTGCCTGGGTGGGGGCGGGGGTGTGAGAGGGCCTGGGATGGGGAGGGGTGCTGGGTCCCTGGGGAGGAGGCCTAGAGGCTGCTCTCGGGCCAGGAGCAAAGACGGGCCTCAGACCGCGCCCTGCTGGATGCAGCCGGGGAGATGTCCCGTGTGGGTCCTGGCCTGGGCTTCCCGGGAAGGCTCCGTGTCTGCAGAGGCACGTGCCAAGGCCGGCTTGGGGTGTCGTCCTCTTACAGCTCCGGTCCCGTCTCAGGATCCCGACGCTGAACCTTCAGAGGAGCCCGGTGTCGGTGCGGGAGCCGGGGCCGCTCCGGAGCAGCCTCGGGAGGGGGCCCTGGGGCGGGAAGGGGCCCT
>JAQQAC010008681.1:0-13869 GCA_029783875.1 Phataginus tricuspis
GAATCCATGAAATGCTGCCATTCCAGTATGAAGGAGAAGCAACAAGAAAGCCAATTAAAATAAAACACGTGGTGCTTCACCTCGGATATGCCTGGGCCCTGCTGCCTGGGAGGTCATACGAAGTCATGGGCCATCTGCTCGATCCATGTGACAGCCCCGTGTGGACCCTTAGGGATGTCTAGGTGTGATGGTACAAGCACCACACTTCCCGAGATGCCGAACCCTTGGTAGTGTCCCAGACGAAACAAAGCCTCATCTTTCTTGGTCTATACCAAGAACACAACTCATCCTGAAAAATTCCGTGTACGTTAATACCACTCAGAAACCACTTTCTGTTTGTAAATGAAACGTCTAGGCTCTGGCTAAGGTCACTGTCAGCAGGGTCTTCCCCTCGGGTGTCCAAGGGCATGGGGCAGTCGTGCGGGGCCCAGGGCAGAGCCTCCCTCTGCACTCCTGCCCACTAGATGCCGTAGCGCCCTCTGCCCTTGTGGCACCAGAACACACTCAGGACCTCCTGCCACTGAAACAGGTGACAAGGTGGTGACCTATCACAGGCCTGTTCATATTTGTGTTCCCGGTTCTTAAATGCTCTGCTCAGTCCCACAGAGGCTTATGCTTGGGTCTCTCCGAGCACATCTTACCAGAAAGCAACAAGGGACTTTAAAATAAGGCATGGTGTGCTGAGTGAGTCCAGTTGACTTGCTGTCTCCCAAGAGTGAGGGAGGTGGTCTCTGCCTCCCTCCCTGCCGGCAGCAGAAGCTGGGAGGGGCGCCGTGTGTGGGTCCCTGCCCTCACAGACACCCTGTGTCTCCCCCTCCCTGCCCCTGTCACAGGATGGTGTTTTTCCTGGAGGGTGTGATGGCTTGCACCAAGCTCCTGCTGAAATGGATAGCTGGCTGGCTCCCACGCCATTTCGTCGGCGCCATCCTGGTGTCACTGCCCGCTCTCGCAGTCTATTCACATGTAACCTCCGAATTTGAGACAAACATACATGTAAGTAAAGTCTTGGCTATTTTGTTTCTGCACTCTTCTGAACTCCCTCATCAATTAAAAAAGAAAATTAAGCCTGTTGACAAGCGTCAGCAATTTAAATATAGGCCCTTAAAGAGGTACGAACTCTTTGTCACTACCTTGAACTTATCTTTTTGAAGGCTTCGACAGAGGAGCAGGCGGGGGGGTCTAGCATGCGGCCCTGTCTAGCTGCTCTGTCCACATTCATGGCCACATTCATGAGTGTGGTCAACACCTGCCTCGGGAGATTCCCCAGTGGACATGTGTCCTGTCCAACCTCTCTTGGTGTTCACCAAGCTCCAAATCAGTTACCTTCTTAGGTGTTTTTACAAAGGAGCATCTGTCCTACGTTCCCAAAGAATACAAGGTAATGTGCTGTCCTGCAGAGCTGGCACAGGTAACTGACTAGCACCTGGATTGGGTGCTCTTGATCAGGAAAGGCACCTCTTCGTTAAACCCCATAAAGAGTGAATTAATGCTGTTTGGAAGGTTATGTTTTTGGAAAAAGTGAGTGTAACAAGAGCTACCGGGGCAGGCTGGCTGCATTTGATGCTTTAGTACCAAATCACATTTCTGCTGACACACAGCAGGGCACCTAAGGGAGAGGATTTCTAAAGGTAGCTGATTACACGGTGTTAGTTCTCAAACAGGCAACCTACCTTCCTTGTCCTCCATAATGATGTGTGCAATTGCAACACACCTGGAGAAGAATTTTAGTACCCATGTGAACTTGTAACCTAAAGCTCTGGGCAATTAACCTAATGATTTATAATCTGTCCTTGAAACTGCTGGATATTTTGTGATATCCAAGTTATTTTTATATTAAACAAGAAAACCAGTAAGGGAGTAAGTCATTTGCTCTCAGAATGCTCGGGTAGAGGAGAGGAGATGGGGTGTGGTCCTAACCAAGTGCCTACCCCTCGTTGCAGTTCACTGTGTTCACGGGCTCAGCTGTCCTGATCGCCGCTGTGCACTACTGTAACTTCTGCCAGCTCAGCTCCTGGATGAGGTCCTCCTTAGCCACCATTGTTGGGGCTGGGCCCCTGCTCCTGTTGTACATCTCTCTGTGCCCGGATAGGTACGTACACCCCCATGGTCTGTGCATGGCACCCTCGACGGCAGAAACTCCTCTCCCCACCTTGTTTACATCTCTCAAAGCTCCGTGTTCACATCAAAGCCAACACCCTGCACTCTAACAGACTTCACTGTCATGTCATGAAAGAGTTTTCAACATGCATAATGTCAACAAATTAATGACATACCCACAGAGTAATATGCAAAAGAAAGAAAAAAATAATTTTAATAACATGTTTGCATATAGACATTCTGGGGTGACCACCCCTTCTCCTCTAGCTGGCCTCAGGACATCATGCAGTAGTCACATACTTGAACGTACTTATAATGAAGAAGTTTAAATTTAAGAAAGTAGAACCAGGAGCTGTTTCATACAAGACAATCAAGAAAATAAAGGATTAGAGGTATAGGGAGGCACAAAAATGAAAAGAGGAAGCTGAGTCTACCCTCCCTTGAAGTCGGGTTAATGTACTAAGAGAGACCACAGATGGCTGAAGTTAGAGGAAATGAAGGGTATGATGGTCTTACAAGTGACCCGGGCCTCACAAATATTGGCACAATATTGTGACATGACACAAAACATTGAAGTAATGATGAACCATTGGAAATATATCTTTTTTCTTGAAATCCCTGCACATACCACATATCCCTGGTACTCAGATGACTTTCTAAACCCTGTCACTGATACATGCCCAGGAACAGAGAGGAGGGTGCAGGAAAAGAAACAGGAGCTGTGTGCAAGACCCCTGGGGTTCTTAACTGTTGTGCTACAAAAATAGAAAAAATGCAGGATGGCAATGATGGGTGCTGTATTTGATACATCCTATATTAATGAAATCCATTAAGATCCCTGTCTTTCACATATTCTACTAATTGAGTGATGTTTAGTGCTTAGTTTGTTACAAATGGGTCTCAAATTGCCTGTTGCACATTTACAGCTGGTTTTGTGGCTTCTAAATTTTTTCAACTAAATATGTAGTTGGAAATACAATGATACCTTGGACTACAGAATGCACATAGTCAATTATTCAAAAATTTCCGGACAATGTCTTAGAGTCAGTAACAAACTTCTCTTCAATACTGGATTTCTGTGTAACTGCTTACAAAAACATTTTCCTTTAGCACATATTGAAGAAACACTTATTTAGAATTATAATGGGTTTAGGTGAACAGGATATTTCAGAGTTAAGTGGGACATTTCTTCATTGTGCTTTGTAGGACATCTAACATTCCTGTCTCCCAAATTATTATGACAACCAGAGGGACCTCCAGGGTTGCCAAAATGCCCACTAGGACTGATATTACTGTTGCTGAAAACCATTGCTTTGTAGTTCAGTATTAGAGCATCATCCAATTTATTGCAATATCAAATAAAAGCACCATAGCATGTCTTTGGGTATTACTAAAGCAGTGGTCAGTAATGGACAGAGTAAGTATCCTTTTCCTCAATTTATTTAATAAAAGAATAACAACATGAAAGAAGTTCAAGTTCTCTGCAAATTAAGAAAAAGGGAATTTGAACTAGAACTGCCATTCTGTATTTGAAAGGAAACTTAAATGAACAGTTAAATTGCTTTAAGTGAAACAAAGCATACTTTTTCCTTTCTAAAGGTGCAGCCATCTGGAATTACAGTCATTATAAAGCTCTTTCCCAAGAGCATGATACTCACTTTTAGAACCATCACAAATACCACATCAGCCCTTCACAGTGTCATTCAGTCACTGGTGTGGGGCTTTTCCACTTGGACCTAGAGGGCCAAAGTGATGAGGGACCACTCCCTCACCTTTTTTAGAAATTTTTTTTAATTAATTTATTTTTTATTTCAGTATCATTAATCTAAAGTTATATGTGCAACATTATGATTACTAAACTCCCCACTTCATCAGGTCCACCCTACTTATCCCATTACAGTCACTGTCCATCAGCATAGTAATCCACAGCTATAGAATCACTACTTGTCTTCTCTGAGTTGTACAGCCCTCCCCGTGCCCCCCCAACATTACGTCTGCTAATCGTAATGCCCCTTTTTCTCCCTTGTCCCTCCCTTCCCACCCATCCTCCCCAGTCCCTTCCCTTTGGTAACTGTTAGTCCATTCTTGGGTTCTGTGAGTCTGCTGCTGTTTTGTTCCTTCAGTTTTTTTCTTTGCTCTTATTCTCCACATATGAGTTAAATCATTTGATACTTGTCTTTCTCCGCCTGGCTTATTTCACTGAGCATAATACCCTGTAGCTCCATCCATGTTGTTGCAAATGGTAGGATTTGTTTTCTTCTTATGGCTGAATAATATTCCATTGTGTATATGTACCACATCTTCTTTATCCATTCATCTACCGATGGACACTTAGGTTGCTTCCATTTCTTGGCTATTGTAAATAGTGCTGCGATAAACATAGGGGTGCTTATGTCTTTTTGAAACTGGGCTGCTGCATTCTTAGGGTAAATTCCTAGGAGTGGGATTCCTGGGTCAAATGGTATTTCTATTTTGAGTTTTTTGAGGAACCTCCATACTGCTTTCCACAATGGTTGAACTAATTTGCATTCCCACCAGCAGTGTAGGAGGGTTCCCCTTTCTCTGCATCCTCGCCAACATTTGTTGTTGTTTGTGTTTTGGATGCTGGCCAACCTTACCGGTGTGAGGTGATATCTCATTGTGGTTTTAATTTGCATTTCTCTGATGACTAGCGATGTGGAGCATCTTTTCATGTGCCTGTTGACCATCTGAATTTCTTCTTTGCAGAAGTGTCTAGTCATATCCTCTGCCCATTTCTTAATTGGATTATTTACTTTTTGTTTGTTGAGGTGCGTGAGTTCTTTATATATTTTGGATGTCAACCCCTTATCTGACATGTCATTTATGAATATATTCTCCCAAACTGTTGGCTGTCTTCTTGTTCTACTGATGGTGTCCTTTGCTGTACAGAAGCTTTTCAGCTTGATATAGTCCCACTTGTTCATTTTTGTTTTTGTTTCCCTTGCCCGGGGAGATATATTCATGAAGAAGTCACTCATGTTAATTACTGTGGCTTTGTAGTAGAGCTTGAAGTCAGGGAGTGTAATTCCCCCTGTTTTATTCCTCCTTCTCAGGATTGTTTTGGCTATTTGGGGCCTTTTGTGGTTCCATATGAATTTTAGAACTATTTGTTCCAGTTCATTGAAGAATGCTATTGGTATTTTGATAGGGATTGTGTTGAATCTGTAGATTGCTTTAGCATTTAGCCATTTTGACAATATTTATTCTTCCTAGCCAAGAGCATGGGATGCATTTCCATTTGTTAGTGTCCTCTTTAATTTCTCTTAGGAGTGTCTTGTAGTTTTCAGGGTATAGGTCTTTCACTTCCTTGGTTAGGTTTATTCCTAGGTATTTTATTCTTTTGGATGCCATTGTGAATGGAATTGTTTTCCTGATTTCTCTTTCTGTTAGCTCATCATTAGTGTATAGGAAAGCAACAGATTCACTCCCTCACCTTTTTACCCAGAATTCAAATAGCAGATATTGGGGTGGGGCTGGAGGTCAGCTCACCCCTTCACCAGCGCTCCTCCATACACGCAAAGTCCGTTGAGCCTATCCACCCTCTCCGCACTACTGAGCCTTTCTTTCTTTTTCTGTAAAGTTATTTAACACCTCCTGTAATTACAAAAGCCTGTCTGGGCCCTCACCTGGCCTTTGCTGCCTGAGAGAGCTGCTCACAGGTCCTGTTCCATTCCCATGAGTGAGGCTGCTGGATCTAGAGGCCAAGGAGTGTTGGGGCACAAGGCTCCCTGGTTGGGGAAATTTGAGGGTGATTTGGTGGCCTGGTTAGATGTGGGGTGTAACATAACCCCCAAAGTAGCTGTGAAGACTGGAGAGGATACGGGCTGGGCTGCATGTTGCAAGAAGTCCCTTCCCTGATACCAAGAGAGAGTTCCTTATTTAGGTATGGTTTTGATGCCCTGAAATTGGGATTTGATTGCTTTGGGCTCCACCAGTAGAGAAGTCTGGCTTCTCTGGTGAGCCATAACCTACCAGCATCTCCAGCAGTTCTTTGGAAGCTGATCCTTTGTCAGTAGACATTGCTGTTCAACATGACCGATGTTTCTAGCCTTTAGGACTCCATGGCTAAGTCCTAACAGTAACATGGAATGCCTCAGACACCTTCTCTCTCGAATTTTGCTCTGGCAATTGTGCCTACTTTCCATAGCTGATGTGGAGGCTTTTTAGCTAGATCATTGTCTACACCTTTTATTATTCTTAATTAACACACAGTGTCAAATTATAATAAAAAATCAATTATCCTTAACTGTCTAACTTGATCTCTACATAAAACAGGAAAATTGTTCATTTAAACTCTGCTTAGATTGCCTTATATAATGCCTTCTTTGCTTTTTATAACAATTTCTTTTCATTTTAATTTCAGTTCCGTAGTAATTTCACACACTGATGCAGTACAGAATTTCAGGTAAGCTTCTGACATTGTGCCGACTTCTGAATAAATGAGAGTAGCATATCATTACTGCTTATTTCTAAGCTTCCTAAAAACAGTTGTATCTTGAATTAAAAACAATATATATATGTAATCTTAAAAGAATAAGTGGAAAGTATTTACTAGTTGAAATATCAGATCATAGGTATAATATCTTATTGGGAAATGAAATTATTAACATATATATTAGATTTGCTTTAATTTTGTATGAGACTTTAGCATGTTACAAAGGGAAGCAAAGTAATATTTTGAAATTACTGACTAGAAACTTGAAATAATAAATGTTAGACCCTTACTTTACTACAAACATCAAAGTAAATTCTAAATAAATTGAAGGGTCAAAAACAAAAATTATGTAAAATTATGTAAAAATCTAGGAAAAATAAAACTGAATAGTTTTCAAACCTCTTAAGAAAGAAATAACTTTCTAATGTTCTACAAATAATAAATAGATCACACACAAAAAAAAATAAAAGACTGATAGATTTACTGGGTGGAGGGATTAAAGCAGAATGAGAAAATATATTTGTAGCACAGTTACATAAAAAGCCAGTTAAGACCTGCAAAGATAAAGGACCAAAAAAAAAAAAATCACAAGAGGGAATGTAGGTAGAAGCTAATTATGTTACTACCGAAGTCATTGTACATTTAAATAACTACAAATTAGTTCTGGTCTTTTAAATTAGACTGTCAATAACGTGCAGATACCCAGCATAGGCCAGGATCTGACTGTCACAAATGGCCGATGGTGTTTGATCTGTTTCCCAGGTGCTTATAAAAAACGTTCATTTAATCCTCACAGTAACCTGACACAATAGGTGGCTTTGTGCGCATTTTCCAGGTGAGGAAGCTGAAGCTGGGAGAAGTCAAGGAACCTGCCTGCAGTCACACAGCCAGTCAAGGGCAGTGCTTAGACCCTGGGCTTTCTCACCCTCAGGCCTTGCTCTTCCTGCCATGCCTCATTTGCTCCTCAGAATGGTACAATAGTTTTGGAAAGTAATTTGACAATCTATAAAAATGTTCATAGCCTTTAACCTAATAATTCTATTTTTGCTTTTATGATGAAATAATTCAGCATATGGTAAAGGCAACCTGCCCAAAAATAGCAATCACAGTGATTGATAATATTGAAAATTCATCAGTTGATAACTTCAGTTGTCAACAACAAAAAAATGAATTAAATGATGATACATGTACTCAAATATTGCAGCCATTAAAATGCAGCAATATGGAAAAAATTTGTGGTTTTTGTTTTTAGTTTATTATTTGAAATTGCATATGTCCTGTAGCTACAGCTAGGTATTTCATTATATATTTGAAAAAAAGGTAAGATAAATAATAGGACCTAGGAAGGAGTGATATGATTATTTTTTCTATTTCTACAATCAAAAAATTAAATATCTATGGACACTTCAACATTGTGAAAAAGAATGCAAATGGGTTCCTATGTATGATCACAACTATAATATTTAAAAACAAAACACTTAGCAGCTTTTTTGAGTTATCTTTTATTGGCGTATAACATATGCACAGAAAAGTACCCAGATCATAAGAAAACAGCTCAATGGATTTTTACCTTTAAAGTGAGCACACCCATTTAATTATCAGTCAGACTAAGACTTAGAACATTAACAGTACCCTAGAAGCTCCCCTTGGGTCCCCTCCAGTGACCTCCCACCCCCATATCCCTAGGCATGGACTTTAAATGGCACTAAGATACACCAAAATGTTTACAAATCCTGTGTTTAGCTGGCTAAGACCACAAGTGATCTTTGTTTTCTTTGTTAACAACTGTTGAATCCAGGAGAAGAATGTATGGATGTTTGTTTTACTATTCTCTTAGCTTTTCTATAATGTTAAGAGTTTTAAAATAAAAGTTGGGAAAAAAGATTTTTTAAAAATCAAAGAGCTAATAAAGACTTCTGAAAAGCAAAGCAATTACAAAGCAGTTGTTAAAGAAATTAGTTACAAAAGTCAGTCTTTCTCTCTCCACATCCTCAGTTGCTTTGTGGCTGCAGGTTGTCGAAGGTTTGTGCTTGACAGCGCTCTGTGCAACAGGGCTGTTTCAGACCTGGAAGTACTGAGCAGTAACGTTTCCCTTAAAAGATGATTTAAGAAGATACATCTCTTGTCTTTACTCTCCAGTTCAGGGAGGAACCCGTGCAACAGTTCCTTGCCGCAGGACAGCAGGAGGCCAGCCAGCCTGATTGGCCAGGAGGTGATTCTTGTCTTCTTCCTCCTGCTCTTGTTGGTCTGGTTCCTAAACAGAGAATTTGAAGTCAGCTACCGCCTCCACTACCATGGCAATGTGGAGGCGCACCTTCACCGCAACAAGATCCAGAGCATGAGGGACCAAGCCGACTGGCTGCTGAGAAACATCATCCCCTACCACGTGGCCGAGCAGCTAAAGGTTTCCCAGACCTACTCCAAGAACCACGACAGCGGGGGGGGTCATCTTTGCCAGCATCGTCAACTTCAGTGAGTTCTACGAGGAAAACTACGAGGGAGGCAAAGAGTGCTACCGGGTCCTGAATGAGCTGATCGGGGACTTTGATGAGCTCCTGAGCAAGTCGGATTACAGCAGTGTTGAGAAGATCAAGACCATCGGGGCCACATACATGGCTGCATCAGGGCTAAACGCCACCCAGTGCCAGGATGGCAGCCACCCGCAGGAGCACCTGCAGATCCTGTTTGAGTTTGCCAAGGAGATGATGCGCGTGGTGGATGACTTCAACAACAACATGCTGTGGTTCAACTTCAAGCTCAGAGTTGGCTTCAACCATGGGCCGCTCACGGCGGGGGTCATTGGGACCACCAAGCTGCTGTATGACATCTGGGGAGACACTGTCAACATTGCCAGCAGGATGGACACTACAGGGGTGGAGTGCCGCATCCAGGTGAGTGAAGAAAGCTACCGTGCTCTGAGCAAGATGGGCTATGACTTTGACTACCGTGGGACAGTGAATGTGAAGGGGAAAGGCCAGATGAAGACCTACCTTTACCCCAAGTGCATGGACAGTGGGGTTGTGCCCCAACACCAGCTGTCCATCTCTCCAGACATCCGAGTCCAGGTGGATGGCAGCATCGGACGGTCTCCCACGGATGAGATCACCAACCTGGTGCCTTCTGTACAGAACTTGGATAAGACATCTCTGGGTTCTGACAACAACTCACAGGTCAAGGACACTCACCTGTCTTCCAGGAGGCCCTGGAAAGAGCCCAGCAAAGCCGAAGAAAGGTGTCGATTTGGCAAAGCCATAGAGAAAAGTGACTGTGAAGAGATAGGGATAGAGGAAGCCAGTGAGCTCACCAAGCTCAACGTGTCAAAGAGCGTGTGAGGCGGTGCCTGGGTGCTGCACGGTGCTCTCTTCGTCAAAACACAATAATATTTGTATTTGACTGCTGTGTGTTCCCAGCACCACTGTTTCCATCCCTGGACGAGGTGTCATGTGGTCATTGCAGCCCTGAAGTCTGTGTGGATCACAGTTTTCAGAGTTCATTTTCATCCATTTCTGTCCTTTTTCTCCCCATGGAAGCCTCTCCCCATGGTGGAGCCGTCCAGCAGCGTGGAGGAGAGCAAGTGCCTTCCGGGGGCTGGTCTGGCCCCAGCGTCTAGTGACAGAGGCCGCCAGTGGAAACCACGGCATTGGGTGTTGCTGGACTTTTAAAACAAAAGCTGTGGTTAAGATATCATTTTTATTGCTTTTTCTCACAAGACACTTTTTTTTTTTTGCTGATACAATGTTTTTGAGGTTTTTTTCTGTATACATAATGGTGTTTTCCAGTGCGCTGACCTTTCTATGTAAACACATACATGCACATACACTTGCATTTATGAATCTCAGATCAAGTGCCAGTAACTCACTGAGGGAGGATGTTGGGGTGAGGGGGCTGAGAATAGCAGTCAGCAGTTAGCCAGGACCGCCCAGAGCCCCTCCCCACCCGGCCTTCTGGAGCACCTGGGCCCTCACGGGCTGTGGGTGTACCACTCCCCACATCTAGCATCTAGGGCTTCCTCACATACAGGCCAAGAGACTCCTGATGCCAACCAGTAACAAAGCTTGTGAACCTAGGCCTCAGGTATTTAAAAGCTGTTTTCATTCGGCCCCACACTAAGGGGTCTTCACCTGGGAGAGAAGGGGTTTGTCTTTGAAGCAGAGAGGGAAATACAAAAATAAATGTCTGAGGGTTGCATTTATTTATTTATTTATCAGGAAATGTGTGTTTTGGGGAGGGAGATACTGGGTCATTCTGATGAAGGGAAGGGAAATAGGCTCTGGGGGTCTGCAGAGAGCCCAGCAGAAGATAAAAAGATGTCCACTAGTGCTTCAGCCATGCTGGGCTCTCTCCCCCACAGGGTAGCAGAACAGGACCCCGTGGGCATAGCCAGCGCGTTCTGGGTCCAAGATGCCCTGAGCTCTCAGCCACGGGTTTTAAACTCAGTGCTGCTACTTCTGTCCAGTGCACCACCTATCTGCATTCACAGGGCCTCCACTTGCAGGGATGGGATCAGAGCCCAGCTTGGTGTGAAGCAGGAGCTCTGGACAGAGCACAAGGGCATGCAGTGCTGGCACTGTTTGGCTCCACACATTCAAGAAGTGTCTCCATCCTTTCCCATTCTCAGCCTGCGCAGGGCCTATTTGTGGCAGGATTGAACCTGGTGAGTGAATCCCAGCCCTCTTTAGATGGAGTTCTTATACTGTATGTAGGGACAGAATCATCCAGATGCAAATGAGGTGTTGAACTGAGGGGAAGTATAGAAAACATAAGGAAAATCACTTCTCTGCCCTTGCTGCTAATCGCATGTGTGATCACATTTTGCTGCATTGACTCTGAAGTTTATGTACAATGAACTCAAGTTAGAGTTGCCCTGTCACAGTCTAGTCACGGTTGTTAAGGTGACACTGGTGTGCAGCTCCTTCTCTGTAAGCTCTTCACCAATGTACCCTGTGCATTTTCTTTGCACTGGTAAATCTCCATATAACATTCACATTGGCATTGACTCTCATTATCACTTCTCCGCAAATACATACAGAATCTGCCACTTCCAGCATCATGAAATACTGATTCTGCTCAGCCAGCTCCCCAGGGGATGTGCACGGCATGGCCACCAGGCAGCGCAGCAGCCGCAGCCAGCATCTCGGTATCCCAGGGAGCTGAGAGCATTCTCAGTAAATAAGATTTTCCTTTTGGTTTTATTTTCAATTTGTTGATCTTCCAGGGACAGAGAAAGGATGGTGTGACAGTACCTCTTGCTTCTAAAGAATGTATTGTTATAAAGTACGACAGTTTTTTATTTTTATGTTTTTCTGAAAAACACTACCTGATGCTCTCTGTGTCCCTAGGGGTTGTGGGTGCGCTAGGGGTTTCTTCCTTCAGCATTAATGCGTGGCCTTGAGTGTAGTCCTCTCCCTTTGCCTAATAGCTGCAGGCCCTGTATCTCTAACAGCAGAGACTGGGCAGTTGCTGACGAGTTACCATGTCTCTGCTGTCCACTCAGAATGTGCTCTGCAAAGTTCATCTCTCCACACACTTCCTCCCTATCAAATTTGTTTGCCTTTCCCTCCTACAAAGGTAGTTGTGACTCCTTACCCCGGGAGAGCCTTGAGAAGCTGCAGCCTGCAGGGGGAAAATCATGACATCTGATGGTCCCATTCAGCATTGTGCAGATTGGAATTTGATGGATGGCTCACCGAAGAGTTTCAAGTTGTCTTTAAAAAATACTCGAGCCTTCGTAAATAACCAGGACAGATGTTCTCTCCGGGCTGCCAGGTGACACAGGCCGTTCCCAGTTCCTTGCTCTGACGTGTACCTCAATGCAGAACCACAGCATCCCTGCAGCGGAAATGCCTAACATTGCACAGAGCTGCTGAAAACAGACAAGTTTCTAAGCAGCGGTTCAAGTACTACCGATACAACAAATGCATTCTTCAGAGTGGCAATACCTCTTACAAACTTAGGTCACGAAACAATACTTCACAATTGAATGTGTGTAAATAGTTGCTTCGAGTTGCAATTGCTATTTTCTTCTTGGCCCCGGGTATGTATATATACATATATATGTAAACAAGCACACATCATTTCATCCAATGCAAACAAATGTAGAGCGTCAGCTATGAAACCTGGAAGCAGCTTGAAGAGGCACACAGATCATGTGGCACCTGCCCAGGGCTCCATCAACACTGACTCCACTCGCAGAGGCGACACTGCACATTTGCACATGACATGGAGAGCCAGGGCTGCGTGCTTCCTGCTACATGGGCTATAATAACTTCTGATTTCCAAAGATCCATCCAGCATTTGCATTTCTAGATTTTCAAGGTAAGCAGTTTTTGGTTGGTTGCTTCAGTAAATTACATCATGCCTACCGTCTAAAGTTAAATGAACAAGAACCAATTGTTTGCATTTTCCATCTTTCCTTTGCTCTCCTCTTTTTAAGTTGTTAATTCTAATAATTTCAAAATGCATCCACTGAAGAAATGGACATTAAAATATTCTAAAATATAAATATTTGATGCCTGATATTTCCTCATCAAAAAGATCCATGCCACTTCAGAAATTAGGGCCACCCCTTGCTTCCTGCAGTTTGTGGCTGAAATAGGAAGATTTGCTTTTCTTTGACATCATGACTTTGGGAAAAAAAAGTTGTGTATTATTTTTAATGGACATATTTGCTACAGTTAACTTTGGTTGAGAAGTATTTTATGTGGAACTTTAAAAAGAATTAGAGGTTGCAGGACAAGTTATGCCTGTGATGATATCCCTATTTTTTTAGCCTCCTTAGCAGTTTTTCCTGCAATATCTTGAGAAGAAATTTATGAGAAAATGAGGGAGGTTTTCTAAAAAGATGCACCCATGTAGCCTCTCCTTTGCAGAGCTCCTGGGGATGCCCGGACCACAGGGAAGTCACAAACCCATTTTAGACTCTGTTTAAAGTCAGAAAGTCTCTTCCCAGAAAAATGAATAGTCCATATCTTAGGGGTTCACAACACCTCCAAATCTGGAGCCAAACTGTGGATCTGCTGGGGTTTAGAGCCTTTTCCCTAAAGGGGTTTTCCTAGTGAGCCCAGTATTTATGAGAACATCAGAGCACAAGATCCTCTTGTAGACTCAGTGATGGGAGATGAAGATGCATGTTGCCAGGTCTTGCTCACCAGCTCACAGGCACCAAGCTTCTAGGTGATTCTCTGCTAGAACCTGGCGCCATGAGGACCCTCATGGTGTGGGCACCCTTTCCTCCCGAGCCTGTGCTGAGGGGCATCCATCCCTAGGAGCCTTTCTGGAGGTTAGGGAATAGTGGTCTCTGCTGCATTAAAGGCCCT
>JAQQAC010008682.1:0-29899 GCA_029783875.1 Phataginus tricuspis
CACACACACACACACACACACACACACACACACACACACACACACACCACTCCTGGCTCCTTTCTGTGTGTTTATCCTCAAGCAATCCAAACTCCATCCTTCTGTTAGAAGAACCCCATAATTCAGCGAAACATTAACAAATTACCAGGGACAATCTACAAATTAATAACTGAGAATCAACCACATTGGTTTTTGCTATAATAATATTCACAAAGTATGAGCAGAAAGGCCACATTTGGCCTGATGGTATACTGGTCAGTCAATAACAAGTTAACAACTATTGAATGATTGTCTATTTAATGAAGAACCCTGTGTCGGTGTCGGGGCGGTGGGAAGGAGGGGCTGGCGGGAGGGATCTGCAGAAAGGAGGCATGACATAGGAAAAGGCTCAGAAGACACCGAGTGTGGTCCTAGCCCTACCATTGACAAGGCCTTGGGTAAGCTGATCCCATGGCGAGCTTCACTTCCTCATCCATGAACACATGTCCTATTTATATGTCAGGGTCATTACAGTTCAGATAAGAGACTGTGAGCCTATGTGCTTAGAAGAGAAGAGGAGAAGCCTCTCCATAACACATCATGGGGGTTTGGAGGTTCCTCCCTAGCTTCACTACCCTCTCTACTCTTCCAACAGCCCCCTGAATCTCCCAGTCAATCCATCCCCTCCTCTCCAAATAGTACTGGTTCAGGGAAGCACAGAATCCAAATTAAGCCAACGACAGGCAACTCGATTCAATTCCACACCTTTGGCTGACCCACCAAGGCAGCCACCTTCTTTTCTCCCACTGGATGAAAACAAGGAGCCAGGCCAGCCCAGGAGCCATGAGCCATCTTCAGGCTAGAAGGGGACATCATGCCTGAGACAGGAACCACTACTGAAGGAGAAAAACTGTGTCTTGGGCATCTCCTTTGAGCTCTGGATAAAGCCTCACCTAATGCCGGATCTACTCCTGGAATGCTCGGTCACATAAGTGAAAACATTTCTTGTTTTTGCTTAAGCCAGTTTGGGTTGGTTTTCACTTCATCTGTCACCTGGTATTAAATGAGAGAAAATATGGCTAATGCAATGCTATAAACCCCTCTACTCCCTCACCAAATCCCCGTGGCTCCATAAACTATCCAGGGAGCCACTTCCTACCTAGTGTCCTCCCGAGGGGGTGAAGACATTAAGGGGATCACTCAAGGAACAAAAAGAAAAAAGGTGATCATTAGCAATAAAGACTTAAGTGACTACTGGGCCTGCCCTTATCTGCTTCCTGTCTTCCCAGATAGGTGAAGGTGGGATTGATGGAAGGGGGAAAAGACTCTTCAATGATAAGCTGAAGAATCCGAATTTCTGTCTCAGCTCCACTTTTGCATGTCTCCTCCAGATGTTTACCTATTCTCTTTTATGGTAACCACTGAAGAGCCCAGAGGAACAATACCAGTATGCCACTGATTCATTTTATATCTTAAAAAATTACTCAGAGCCTGCAGTACTGAGCTCATGTTCAAATTAAGTTTGCTGGAAATCTAATTTGGGATGAGTAATTTAATTTGGCTACTACAATTAAAAGTGGCGCAGTATTTGTGTTTTAGAGGAAAACCATATTAGATTCATCTGATCTTATTAGGTGAATATCACATTTAGATCACATTATATCTGGAACAGATATACACAGGATTGATTTCTTTCATAAATCACTCAGGAGATCAAAGGGACTAACCTCGCTGCCCACCCACCTGACACAGGGGGAAGGTGGTGAATGTAGACGAGGCCTCTTGGAGAACTCCACTGCACAGCCCTTGATTCACAAGCCCAAAACACTACCTACAACAACCCCTCAAGTTCTGCTGATCACAAAACTAAGGGTGGCTAGGGTACAGGTGACTTGCTCAGGGTCACGGTCAGTCAGTAGCAGAGCTGAGACTACAACTCAGCTCCCGGACCCCTGGTTTGGGTCCCTGCCACTCCACTACATGTGTTGCTAATAAGATCTAACATGAGAAACAGCTGGAGGGCCTCTGAGACCCTGCTGTGACTTGCTTAGCTAAGAGAGTGGAGTCCTCAGATACCATCTCTCGGCCTATCTCCCTACCTTAAGTATCCTGAGAAGATAAAGAAGTCGATCACATTATCTCCGTGGCAACTTAGAGCAGTGCCCCAAATCCTTCTTGTCAAGTCAATTTTCTTGATGACTACTTTAAACCCCTTCACTCCCAGATAACTAAAATTCACCTTAAGAACATTCAGACCCTATGACGGACCTGAAAAAAGAATTTGCTTTGCTCTTTTAAATGATACTAATCTCAGGATTACTGCTCACCAAGCAGACACAGCGGGTATGATATCACACATGACAGTTCCAACTGCAGGCTTTAATCTAAAAGAATTAGATTATGAAGCAAAATGAAGGAAAGGAAAGGCTAGATAAAAATATTTATGACATATGACAATACATACTGCATGAAAATACACATACACCAAATATTACTGATGGTCTCGTGAAGAAATGATCAAACCCATTGGTAAGTAAAGCTTGCAAATTAAAACCATGCAATACTGTTTCCAATCATCAAACTGGCAAAAACTGAAATAACTCTAATGCCCAGGAAACTCAAGGAAATAAGAATATATATAAAACAATATAATGTCCAGGAAATAAAAATCCTCAGACACTACTGATAAGAGTATAAATTAGTTCATGTTTCTGAAGGGCCATCTGGAAATATGTATTACCAGCCTTAACACTGAGCAAATTCAACTCCCAAGAATTTTCCCTGAGGAAATAATCAGAGGAATACTTAAAAATTAATGCACAAAGACATTTTTAGTAGCACTCTTCATAATAACGAGAATCAAGAAAAACTTAACTGAATAACAGAAAAATGGTTAAAATGAATTAGGATATATCAGTACAAGTAATAATATGTAGACATTAAAACTCATATGTTAAGACACAGGGAAATGCTTACAAAACTAAAACTCAAAACTTAACAGAATGATTCTGTTTTGTAAAGAAAATATATATCATATACATTATAATGTAATAAATGGTGTCAGACTCAACTAAATGTCCAACAAATATTCATGCTCCTCTTTCCAGAGTGTAAAGTTTTCACTGTAAGGAAGCTACCTGGCCAGAGACTACATTTCCCAGCATCCAGTGCATCTTGGTGGTGCCATATGACTATTTTCACCAATGGAATACAGGCAGAAGTGATGTAGGCTGAGGTAGTTGAGAAAATGGGATGCTTCCTCCATCTGCCCGCTAGATGCAGAGGACTCTGAAGCCCTAGGGAGTGGAAGAACCATGAGCTGGCCACCAATGAGGAGCACCAGTGTTGGTCTGAGTTAAGAAATAAACCTCTTCCTGTGTTAATTTATAATTTGGGGTTTTAATTGTTTCTTCAGCAAATGTTACCCCAACTAATATACACATATAGAAAAACTGCTGACAGGTAAATGAGCAAATTTTATCTGATGTACTACTGTATGATAGTCCAATTATACGTAACTTAAAATAAAATGTATTCTTTCCAGCACGAACATGTCTTATTTGATAATAAAGATACTAAAACAAAAAAATTCAGAGGGCAACACTATATAATGAAATCCCTTAGTAAAATGTTAAATAAGGTTATAAAAATATAGGATATTATAAAGGCTCAAAAAAACCATCTAGATTTACAACTCTACCAAATCATCTGTATGGTGACAGACGGTAACTACACTTATTGTGGTAAGCATTTTGTAATGTATATGACTGCTGAGTCACTATGATGTACCCCTGAATATAATATTGTATGTCAATTACATTTCAGATAAAAATTAATATTAAAAACATCTACTAAAACAGTTTCAGACAATGACTGTTCAAAAATAACCTATGGCTAAATTACAAACAAGAAACTAGTGGGGAAAATTGCAATTTATACAATATATGAACTATTAGCATCTTTTATATACAAAAAGCCTTTATGAGTCAATAAGGGAGGGATAAATACAATAACTGGGGAAAAAGACATAAATACCTAGTCACAAAATAAGAAATACTGACAAACATTTATGGAAAGATTTTTCAAAAATCACTAATAATGAGATAAATGCATATTAAAATAAGATATTCTGTATCTCCCTACTAGAGTGGCAAACATTTAAAATATTGTGAATTTAGTACCAAATGGTGCTGAGATTATGATGAAATGGGTAGTCATATATGCCACAGGAGGGAGTTCAAAAAGGTGTCAAACTTCTAACACATAGTTTGGCATGATAGGGAAAAAAGGCCTTAAGAACCATTTGACTTTCTGGATTTTTGTCAGAAGAAATAAACAAGTATGGAGAATTGTCTGAATAGAAAAAGAAAATATAACAATGTAGATACCTATATGTAAGGAAATAGATAAGTAAATTATGCATGTGTGTGTATTCACATAAGTGAACAATAGAACAGCCACAATTTTAAATTATGATGAAGATGTAAATGTACTAAAGCACAATAGTGCCCAGGATGTAAAAAAGCAGGGCTTAATACAGATAGTACAACTTCCTAGTTGCTTGAAAGTATATGTGTATAATGTATGTATAAGAATCTATGTTATAAATGCATAAGGAAAAATGATAGAAGGATTGCTATAAAAATGTTGATAGTAGTTATCTCAGGGTGGTGAGGTTATGGGTGACTTTCATTTCTTTATACTTTTCTATATTTATACATTTTCAACTACCAATGTATTAGTTTTATTTTTGGTGTTTTATCATGAAAAACTCCATCCATACACAAAAGTAGCAGGAATATATGTACCCATTACCCAGCTACAATTATCATATATGGCTGACCTTGTTTCACCTATATTCCTTTATGCCCCTACCCCTATTATTTTAACATAAATGCTGGATGTATCATTCATCCATAAATACCTATCAGTTTTATTTATATGTCCATAAATACTTTAGCATGTATCTTTAAAACATAACCATAACAATATCACAACCAAAAATTAACATTATTCTCTCAATATCAAATATCCAGGCAATATCCCCTTTCCCCAATTATCTTGTAATTACAGTTGGTTTGTTTAAATCAGGATCCAAATGTGTCTCTTGAGTCTTTTAAACTTTATTACATAGTGTCCCCCCCTTTTTGGGCCATTTTATTTATTGAGAAACATATGGGTCATATATCCTAAGAACTTCCTGGCTACATCCTTATAGTATCTTCTAACATGTCCCTCTATCCTTTAAATTCTTTTTCAACTAAGATTTAGTTGTAGTATCTAGTCAACTTCCCATTCTATTCATATTTTTTTGTTTGCTGCTTTTTAAAAAATTTTTATTTTGGTATCATTAATATACAATTACCTGAGCAACACTGTGGTTACTAGATTCCCCCCATTATCAAGTCCCCACCACATACCCCATTACAGTCACTGTCCATCAGCGTAGTAAGATGCTATAGAGTCACTACTTGTCTTCTCTGTGCTATACTGCCTTCCCCGTGCCTCCCCCACCTTATGTGTGCTAATTGTAATGCCCCTTCTATTCATATTTTTAAAGAATATTTCAAATCAACTGTATTATTTTTACAACCAGACAAAACAATAAAACTAAAAAAAAAAAAGTTGAAAGGAACTCAAAGAAATGCCAGCATTTCTAACTCATCATTTTGGCAATTCATTAAAACTCAGTGTCCAAAAGTTCTTTTAGAATACATGCTAGGTCAATGTTTTTTCACACAAGAAACATGCTCAGTGACTATTTATGGACTGATTTATTCTCCCACATTCCTTCTACATTTTGAATCCAACCCCCTTTCTGCCTTAGTGACGAAGTCTATCATCCTCTAAGCAATGGCTCTCCCTCCACTGGAAGCTTATGCCATCCTATAATTGCAGTTGTCTTCACTTTTCCTTTCTTTATTTTTACAAAAAAATGTAAACACAGATCCTTGGAAATATTGCAGGTTCGGTCCCAGACCACCACAATAAAGTTGAGTATCACAAGAGAGAGAATCAAATGAATTTTTTGGTTTCTCAGTGTACCTAAAAGTTACATTTACACTACACGGTAGTCTATTAAGTCTGCAATAGCATCATGTCTGAAAAAACAATGTACCTGCCTTAATTTAAAAACATTTTATTGCTAAAAAATGCTAACCATTATCTGAGTTTTAGCAAGTTGTAATCTTTTTGCTGGTGGAGGGTCTTGCTTGTGTGTTGATGGCTGCTGATTGTTCAGGTCAGTGGGTGCTGAAGGTGGAGGTAGCTGTGATAATTTGTTAGAAGTAAGACAACAATGAAGTTTGCTCTATTGATCAACTCCTCCTTTCATGATCAATTTCTCTGTAGCATGTGATGCTGTTTGTTAGCATTTTACCCAGAACAGAACTTTCAAAATTGGAGTCAATCCTCTCAGAACAATGCTGCTGCTTGAGCAACTAAGTTTATGTCATATTCTAATAACATTCAACAATCTTCCCGGCATCTTCACCAGGAGTCAAGAAACCACTGCCTTGCTCATGCATAACAAGCAACTCCTCATCCATTCAAGTTTGATCATGAGATGGCAACAATTTAGTCCTTATCTTCAGGCTCCACTTCTCATTCTAGTTCTCTTGCTATTTTTACTACATCTGCAGTGACTCCTCCACTGAAGTCTTGAACCCCTCAAAGTCATCCAGAAGGGTTGAAATCAACTTCTTCCAAACTCTTGTCCATGTTGATATTTGACCTCTTCCCATGAAACATGAATGTTCATAATGGCATCTAGAATGGTGAATCCTTTCCAGAAGTTTCTCAATTTACTTTGCCCAGATCCAGTAGAGTGGAATCAAGTATCTATGGCAGCTTTAGCCTTTCACAATGTATTTCTTAAATGGTAAGACATGGAAGTTATATAAATCCTTGATCCATGGGCTGCAGAATGGATGTATTAGTAGGCGTGAAAACATTAATCTCATACATCTCTGCCAGAGCTCTTGGGTGACCAGCTAGCAGTAATATTTGGGAAGGAATCCTTTTGCTGAGCCCTAGGTCTCAACAATGGCCTTAAAATATTCAGTAATCCATGTTGTAAACAGATGACATCTAGGCTTTGTTGTTCCAGAGCACAGGCAGAGTGAATTTAACATAGTTCTTAAGGGCCCTAGGATTTTCAAAATGGTAAATGAGCACTGGCTTCAACATAAAGTCACCAGCTGCATTAGCCCCTAGCAAAAGTGTCAGCCTGTTCTTCAAAGCTTTGAAGCCAAGCATTGACTTCTCCTCTCTAGCTATGAAAGTCCTAGGTGACATCTTCCAACAGAAAATGTTTCATCTACATTGACTATCTATTGTTTACTGTAGCTGCCTTCATTAATGATCTTAGCTAGATGTTCTCGATTACTTGCTGCTTCACATGGCACTTTTATATGGAAAAGGCTTCTTTCCTTAGACCTTATGAATCAACCTCTGCTAACTTCCAACTTTTCTTCTGCAGCTTCCTCACCTCTCTCAGCCTTCATAGAATTGAAGAGAGTTAGGGCCTTGCTCTGATGAGGCTTTGGCTTAAGGGAATGTTGTGGCTGGTTTGATCTTACATCTAAACCACTGAAACTTTCTCTGTATCAGCAATAAGGCTATTTTGCTTTCTTATTATTCATGTGTTCACTGGAGGAGCACTTCTAATTTCCTCTAAGAATTTTCCTTGGCTGACTAGCATTAGGCCTATCTTGGCTGTCAACACGCCTTCCTCACCAAGCTTAATTTTTTCTAGCTTTTGATTTAAAGTGAGAGATGTGCTACCCTTCCTTTCATTTGACACTCATAGCTAATGTAGGGTTATTAATTGGCCTAATTTCAATATTGTTGTGTCTCAGGGACTAAGGAAGCCTCAGGAGATGGAGAGAGATGTGCAGGGGGATCACTGGTCAGTGGAACAGTCAGAACACACACAACATTTATCAATTAGGTTTGTCATCTCGCATGGGTGTGGTTCTTGGTGCCCCAATATGGTTACAACAGCAGTGTCAAAATTCACAGATAACCATATCATACAGTAATAATGAAAAAGTCTGAAATATTGCAAGAATTATCAAAATGTGACACAAAGTGAGCACATGCTATTAGAAAAGTGGCATCAGTAGATTTTTCTGCGTGGGGCTGCCACAAACCTCCAACTTGTAAAAAATGTAGTATCTGTTAAGTGCAATAAAGCAAAGCACAATAAAACAAGGTATGACTATAATCAACAGTTTGGCAATGGGAGAAAACAAAAGAATGCATTACCTATTATTCATCCCTTTAATGCAGTCACTGTACCATATGCTTCCTTCCCATTTTATTAGTGATACAGATTTTGTACGTAATCATCAGTGAATATGGGTTTTAATATTCATTTAGTTATCATTAAATACATTTTAAATATTTGTAACTTGTCCATAGCCCAGCTCAAGGAAGAGAACTTCACCAATTCCCTAGAGAGCCCCCATGGGCTCCTTCCTCATTCTATCCCCTCCTCCCAACACTATACTGAATTTTTGTCTATGCTCACTTAGTCTTATAGGTCTTGCCACATGTGTATGGATGTCTCAACCTTATTTCATTAGTTTTGTATGCATCTTAACTTTATGTAATTGGAATCACACTGTAGCTATTCTGCAACTTGCTTTTTTACTTAATGTTATATTCCTAAGAGTCTGTTATACACAGCTGTGGGTCATTCGTTATAAGAGCACAGCTATATGCCACAGTGAAACTATACACAATTTATACTGCAATTTCTGCACACAAAATCATATTGTAAATATCTTGTCACATTGCTACACACCTTCAAGATAATTGTTAATTATAGTAGAGTATTATGCCTAGGGAAGAGCTAGTCTCATTTTATTGTTACCCAACTCTTTGGACATTAATTGTGTGTATGTGTATTTTTGCTTTATAAATCATGCATCAGGGAGCATTCTTGTCTAAACATCTTATTAAATATTTTGTATGATTTCTTTCATGAGGGGATGTGGGAAGGTGGTCCACAGAAGTGGTATTACTGGATCAGAATGTGTGAATGAATAATATGCCTTTTAAATACATTATAAAATTGCTTCATAATATTGCAAACATCAGAATTGGGTATTACCATTAAAAATATTTTCTGGCTAATATGTTAAGATAGTACCTTACTTCTTCTTAATCTATATATCTCTTATTATAAAACTGGACATTTGCCAAGTATTTGTTTATTGTATTTACTTATCTATTCCAGTGTTCTACCAAGGTTTTAGTACCCTTCTTTTTCATTTGTTTGAGCATTTCACATAACAAAGACATTAATTCTGTCATTCTACAAATCTTTTCCTACTCCATTATTTCCCCATTGGTTTTTTACAAGAAGAAATCTCTGATTTTCCTGTAGTTTGACTGACTATTCTTTTCCTTTTCAAATGTTTTTCTTTTGTTTCTAAGCAATATTCCATTCTATAGATTTCCTACGCCTCTACATTTTGCATTTAATTATTTAATCCATCTGCAATTCATTTTGGTAAAGTCAAAATGATTTTTTTCTAAATTGCTAGCTAGGCATCAAAATTATTTATTGATAATTTTCCCTTCCTATTGATTTGCAATGACTTCTTTATAATTCATCAAATTATTTATGCAAGGGTGTATTTTTGAATTATCCTAGTTCACACATCTACATCTACTTCCTCCTTTTATGACAGCGCCCCAGTGTTTTAATTACAAAGGCTTCATAATGCATGTTAATATGTGATCGTGCTATATATTTTAATATCCAGTAGATCTAACTCCCTTCCCTTAAAGCCATTTTCATAATTTCCCTTGAGGTTCTCATCTCCTTATTTTCCCAAATAGATTGATAATCATCCTGTGAAATTTAAAAAATCCTGATGGGACATTGAGAAGAATGGCATTAGACTCACAAACTAATTTGAGAGGTACCCAAACTCCTAATTTTAATCTCGCCATCTAGAAATAGGGTATCCAGTTAATATCTTTAAGTCTTCTTGGTCTACAATAAAGCAGTCTGTAGTGAATGGTAATTTTATGCTTTTCTTTAGAGAACTTTATTCTCTCAAGTTACTATTTTCATAACTTCCTGCATTGGCTTTTTGTTCTGATATTTAATCTAATCTAATCTCATCTGATCTAATGATGCCTTTACTGGGACCCCCACAGGTATAATGCCAGGGGGCTGTATGAACTTCATCTCCCTCATCCCATTAAGGAATCGTCCTCTGACATATTCCCTTTTAAGTGCTTTGTAAAAATTAAAGTTGAATTGATCAGATGCCCTTTTGGAATTAATGAGATTACTCCATATTTTGACTTAAGTAACTTATTTGCATCAAATGAGAATACATGTATATGAAGCCATTCCTATACTCCAGGATTATCATATACCTGGGGACAGTAGAACATTCACATACTCTATTGTTGAAATCTACTCACTAGAATTTTATCTAAAATTTGTGCATTCCTCAGTGAGACTGGTATAGAGCCTCCCTTTGGGAGCTGTCCAGGTTTGTTCCAAGGGTCATATTTGCTTCAAAGAAGGATCTGGAAGTTTTCCATCTTTTTTTCTAAATCCTGGAACAGTTTATATAACACAGGAATTATCTATTTCTTGAAAGTTGAAAAGGAATGTCAAAGGCTTTTTGATATTTTTTAATATCCCATCTGGCACAGGTCTGTGTGTGTGCACGCGTGTGCAGGCCCGAGTGCGCACCTGTGTCCATGTGGACGTTACCGTGTTTGTATACATTTAAAGTGACACTGTAAGATACTGATCTCTAATGGAACAGGGAACAGTTTTATTATAATTCATTGCCTTTCTTTCCCCCATGAAAAGGGAGGAAATGCTCAAGTTCATGAAGTTCTAAGAAATAACCCATTTTCCCAGGCTTTGCTTCCAAAAGCCTCCTTTTTAGAGGCCCATAAAGGAGGCAACAGGTGGTCAGAGAATATTGAATGCTGAGCTATCCAAATTTCACTGAGTCTGACCAAGTTTGGCAACTTTACCCTGGATGTATGGAACTACGAAACCTAAGGTCAGCAAAGATAAGGAGATTACTGTCTATAGCAGGTCACCTCTAATTCTGTGGAGAGGTCTTCCAACTTTCTAGTCCATCAAGCTATCTTCTCCAGCTGTAAGACACTCCGTGTCTCCCACAGCAGTAAAAGCTTGTAAACTCTAAGGCTTCCTCTACTTAACTGCTCCTGGACCAACAACCCTGGGAGCACTTCAAAGGGGCCACCAATAAGGATTCAGAATTGTTATGGCTGAAAAAATTTTTCCCTCCACCCCAAATGCATATATTGAAGCCTTAACCCCCCTGTCTGTTGGTATTAAAAGGCGGGGCCTTTGAGAGTCAATTAGGTGAAGATGAGTCACAAGGGTGGAGGCCCCATAATGGATGGGTGCCCTCAGTAGAAAAGGTACCAGAGCTTCCTCTCTCCACAAGCGCAAAAAGAAGAGGTCGCATGAGACACCCAGCAAGATGGTGGCCGCCCAAAGCCAAGAGAAGAGGTCTCAGATGAAACCTACCTTGCCAGCACCTTGATCTTAGACTTCCCAGCCTCCAGAACTGTGAGAAATAAATTTCTATTTTAAGCCAGTCTATGGGCTTTCGTTATGGCAGCCCAAGCAGACTGACATAAGAGGGTTCTGGTAATGTCTGTCCACAAGAACACTGGGCTATAGCTGGGCAGACCCCACGGCCTGCTGGAGAGGGACAAGCAGCAAGGTAAGGAGTCTGAACAAGTTAAGATGGAGCGCCTACCAGAATGTGTACGGACTGTGCCAGAGGGGCATTATGTGAGCATTGAAACAGAGACTAAATAGTGACACGTGCCCATGAATGAGGCTGTGAACAGGGCAAGATGGGAGGATGCCACAGAACCGTCTGCTTTTTCTTGAGAAAGACACTTCTTAGCTCACATCCTTGTTCACAGCGGATCCAAGAAACGTTAGAGATCAGTGAAACGTTAGGATTGGCTCACCTCTTGTTAGTCAAGGTAATGAGCATTAGGATAGCGTGGCAGGAAGGCAGGGACCTCAGAACCCTCTTGGGCACTAGAATTCCATGATTCCATTCAGGATTTCACACAGGCATGCAAGCAGTCTTTTCTCCCCCTCGACAAGGACAGAGAAGCTGTTTTCACACCGTCACGGCCTCATGCAGGAGCTTAATCCCTGGCTTGAAGGCAAAACATGTTTGTGGCAAAGGCGGGAAGCAGGCATGTGAAGCGAAGCAGAATGAGGAACGTTTTATTACTGTTTTTGATGCCAGAGGTGGCTGCGTGTATGTTTGGGGTTTGTTAATGACTACAAAAGACATCTTAAAAAGTCATACTCTTCTGGAAGCTCCAACATGCAACTGTTGCTACAAGTACTAACACTTACCAGGGACGGATTGATGCACATTCTGATTTTTCTCATAAACACCCTTTCCTCTCTGGGGCTTTTCAGACCAAACCAAGTTTTGTGTGTGTGCGTGCTTGCAGGTGCGCGCGCGTGTGCGTGGGTGCGCCTGTTTTCCTGCGCACAGAGGCATGCCGCAAAACAGAGGGCCAACTCAGAATGAACAGATTTATCACTTTCAGGGTTTAATTGTGGAAAAAGAAAAACTATTGGCATACTTTTTAATGTGAACTATTTAGGCATTGCAAGATTGTCTTCCTCCTGGGGGAAAACTAAACCATTCTCTAAGTTAATGACTTTGAGAGTGAACAGTTCTTTATAACATGAACTGGATTTATTGAGACTTGTGTTCAAGTGTATTTCTCCCATCACTTGAAATCAAATAAAGACATGATGTTAGAGAATTCCTAGGCTCCAAGGGAGGCTGCCAAGAAGTATGACTCCCCCCGCTACAGCTGCACATTTATAGGTAACTCCTCATTTCTCCGACGTTGTTACAGACAGGCTGAAGGGCAGCATCTATTCTTGATGTAGTTTTCACAGGTAATGTCAGAAAAACAAGAACAGGGCAGTAAATAATTCCTAAAGCTGGTTTCTTTCCATGTAAAGACTTAGGTTTTATTCTTAAATTATCTCCTTCCTGCTGTTTTAGCATCAGAACGATCCTTTCTATTATGAAATTGATTCTTAAAACCGTCCTTCCTTGGCAAAATTAAATACTGGTAGCCCTAGGCCAATCTCCCCCTTCCCCTACCTTTCTTTTTTAGTAGTTTCTTGGTCCAGGCGACCTACATTTGAGAACTGCCTGCCTATAGCACCCTCTCTGAACCAAGGAACTTAGGGTCAGTGACCTCACTCGGTGTCACCTAGTTATCAGTGTGACTGGCTCCAGGGGCAACAAACGACTGACAGAAAACTGAAGTCTAATTTTAGTTAATACTCAGAGGAGAGGGGTATGAAAATATTTATGTGCTATAAATTTGGGGTCTGTAAGTTCTTGGCTGCTCTGGAATTGCTTCCTCTTTCCGAGGGCCCCTCTCTGCCTCCTCCCATCCCTCCTCCTCAAAGCTAGCTCCCCCAGCTTGGAACACAGGTGATAGTGCTGCAGGGCGCTGTTCCGATCTGTGCTTTCCCCACCACTCATCAGGTAACTCCAAATCAAGGCACTTCCCTGTCCTGGGGTTTTGAGAGGACAGCCTTACAGTGCCAAAGGCTTTAGAGAACAATTCACGGCATTTGTCAGCTAAAATTCCACTGAACTAAAAGCCTCACACTAGCCTCTTGCTACTGCAGCTGTCCGTCCCATCCAGGCGATCCTAAAATCCATCCACCCCAAGAAAGCCCGACCGTGTGGCCGGTTAGGGAAGCCAAAGCCGAGGGGGCTCACTTGCCCCTCCAGAGTCTCCAAACTGAGAACAAAGCAAGAAAATCAGCCGGGATAGGTCACGACAGGCCTTCAACTATTTACAAGATTTTGGAACTGAAAATGCATCTGTTTGTTACTGTCAAATTAAAACTCTGTTTGCCAGAAATTTTACTTATCTTTAACTGCATTCTACCTAAAACTTTCCTTTTAAAATTTTTCCTCAAAATAAATTCTTAAAAAAAAAAAAACACTCCAGTGGAGGGAAAAAATTCATTAAAATTTTTAATACCCTTATTTACCTTGTATGTAACTGAGCTAATCAGTGACAGATAATATGTTTGTTGTGAAGAGAGTTAATTTTCTAGATTAAATATGCACATAAACAAATATAGGTGACAATATTCTGAGATACAGAAGCTAAAATAACATTTATTGGGCCAAACACTGGGCCACTGTGCACTTTACTTGGATTACCTCAGTTAGTGCTTACAACAAACCTATAAAATAGGTGCTAATTCTTATTCCCATTTTATAGATGAGATTATAAATGGGGAACCTCATTAATGTGATTTAATCTCCACTAACCCAGAATTTGAGTTCAGTGTTCACTCTACTATAAAAAGGTTGAATAACATATTGGAAATTAAACAGGATTGTAGAAGGCATAGCTAACCTACCAGAAGGTCCACTGATTTAAGACATACTGAAAAGCAGATGCTAATTGAAAGTCTTCCAACAGGAACTGCTTGGGAAGGTTCTGACAGAAACTGCACTGTTACAGCACTTTAAAATTCACTTTTACTAGTTAAGAGCAGGTTTCTTCTCACTGTTGCCCCCAACAATTAGTCCAGATCAATAAGGTTTCTAGAGATGATACAGTGTGGTGGATGTCAGCGGCCACTCTCCCAGTCCCCATCTTCCCCCATCCCCCAACAGTCCCTAGAGCTCTGCTTCTTGCCCCACCCCAAGCTGTTGCTTTGGGGAATGCTGACATACTCCCCCAGAAAAGGGACAGACCAGTCAGGAAACTCTCCTGCCCTGCCAATCAACAGAGGGTGTTCACCTGGCTATTGGGAATGGCTAGGGAATGAGCATGTGACTCAACTCATGCCAATGAAATGCCAGGGCCGGTTTGCTGGGGAGGGACTTCTGGGAAAGATACTTTCTCAGTCTTTTTTCAAGAGTCCCTGAAAGGGTTGTTTCTTTCTTTCTGGCCAGAGGGATGGGCAACAATAAGCCCAGGGACTCCTACAGCCCCATTGCCTCTGAGGGAACCAGCCTGAGGATGAACTGACACCAGGGAACAGGGACGGAAAGAGGGAAAGAAACTGGGTGGGTGATAGCACATTAAGCTGCTCTTTTACACCTACCCTGCCGTCCACCCATCCCTGCACTTTGCAGGTACATGAGCCCATTAATTAAGTCCCTGTGCTGTGGGAGCCCTTCTGAGTTCAGTTTTATGATACTGACAACCCCAAAGAATCCAAACCAATAACTGGGAAATAAGCACTAATCCACAGCGTTTTCCTGGCCCTTGCTCAGATTTTGCTTTACACTGTTTCTTAACTGTTTCAAGTGATTTGTGGTGTTTTTCTCAAGAAAACAGAATGGGCTCACAGGAAACACTTTTGTGAATTAATGAGTGGCCTTGGGCAAGTCACTGGACTTCCCTGGGTCTTTTCAACTATAAAAAGGATCAAGTTTGACTAGAGGATTTCTGTTACTCCTTCAGCCCTCATAGCCAACAGTTCTATGTAGCTAACCTAATATTGCAGAGTTTCCAACAAAAAACCTTCATGTGATTTTAAAGTAGAAACATCCCTAATAATGTGATGCAAGCATTCTGCATCTCTTGCTTGGACAGGTGTTTTCATTTGGGCCTCTGCATCCACCTCCTTCATTCTCCACTCAGCTCTGTGCCCCCAGAGGTTCTGATCTCTATGGATAGCATGAGGGTGGCTCTCTGGCTTCTGGCTTCTGGCTGAGTGTACCTAATGGGAGGCACCATCAGAAGATGGGAGAACTGGGAACATCAATGAGGATATTTATTCACTGGCACTTTCCAGGCCATGTTGCTGTAGGTTGACTGCATCCTTCTACCAGAGGTAGCCTTTCTGTACAGCCTCTTTTCCCAGTTCTGATAACCAATCCCTCCCTCTTCCTTTTCAGGCCTAGGCATAGTAACAGCTCTCTGATGTTGTTAGCCTGGGGATGCTTCAACTATCCATGTTAGTTTCTCTTAACCCTGCCTATGCCACTGAAAGCAGTCCCTTCCATAGAGTTCCTTGGATTTCTCCATTTGAGTAAACCATCTGTTTTCTATTGGAACCTGAAGACGAAGGCTTAAAAATTAAAATCAAGCACAACAAAAAAGAAACAGAAGCAATCAACTCAGTCTCACGTAAGAGATGAAAATATGGCACTTTCCAAGAAAATAACCCTGCACACGCCAAAAGGATCCAGTTAGACACCACCACCACCCTCCTTCCCCACCGCCACTGAGAAGCTGTGGGAAACTGCCATTTCTTGATAGACCAAAGTGCAATCCTAAAAAAAAAAAAAAAAGGTCTGTTTATACACAAACTTATTGACCCTTCAGACAGCTTTTGTATGGGACCTGGCAGAGAATCATAGCTCTGTGCCCAATTCTAGAGGGACAGACTAAGCCCAGACGAGAACACAGGGCCAGAGCTGATAAAAAAAACACCAGACATGCCCCTGGGCCAGCTCAAAGGCTCCTTGGTCCAGGAATCTGCCTCTGATAGGCTCTGCAGGGCTTCCCAGAGCAGCCTTCCGTACTATAGTTCTCCAGAGATGTCTAGTGCCCTTTTTAACACTTCTAGAGCTACCATCCTACTCCACAAAGTCAAGAGAGACAAGAGAGAATGCCCTCGGCCCCTCTCCAAGTACTGCTGGACCCCAGTATGTGAGTCCACAGTCACTGACCATCTCCCAGGGAAAGTTTCCTAGAAATCTAGGAGAGCCCAGGCCCAGAGCAACCCTTCCCTCCTCAGGACATCTACCACACCAAGAGGGCAAAGAAAGGACGTTATGACTCCTGCTTCATTCATCACGAAGCATTCGGACACCGAGAACCTCAGAAAGCTACCTGTTTGAGGAGTAAGACTTAATCTTTCAGGGTTGTCCTGCTTCTGTGTCTTCCTCCTCCAGGGTCTTCCAGAGCCAGGGCCTGCAGGAGTGACCCAAAAAGCACATTCAGGAGATTTGGCTTCAACACAGGAACAGGTCATACGAATGAGGGAGAGACTAGAAGCAGCAGCCAAGGATGGAGGCCTGACGAAGCCAAGAGTTGATGAACTTGCCCGGGAGGAGGATCCTGCAAAGGCTGCCGAGGAAGGTCTCCGAGGGAGGAGAGGACTTAAGAGAGGAAGACACCCAACTCCACTCTTCTGGTTCTTTAGGCCCCAAACCCAGGAGTCCTTATGACTTTCCCTTTTCCTTCACACCCCACAGCTAATCCATTAGCAAATGGTGTCAGCTTTACCTTCAAAAAATATTCAGACCCTCACCACTTCTCACCACCTCTCTTTTAGTGCAAGCCAGGAGCTTCTCAGATTGGATTACTGCAGTAGCCTCCTAACTGGTCTCCCGACCTCCACCCCTGCCTGCCTATAATCCGTATATTACATGGGTTGAATTGTGTTATAGGTTGAATTGTGTCTCCCTCAAAACCATGTGAAGTCCTAACCCCCAGTACCTCAGAATATGACCTTATTTGGAAATAGGATCATTGCGGATGTAATGAGCTATTAAGATCCGGTCGGACTGTGGTGTAGGTCCCTAATCCATTATGACTGGTGTCCTTATAAAAAGGGGAAGCGAGGACATAGGCACTCAAACAAGGAGAGCATCACGTGAAGACTGGAGTGACGCTGCCATGAGCCAGGCGCTCCCAGAAGCTGGGAGAGCGGCCCGCAGCACATCCTTCCCCAGCGCCTTCAGAGGGAGTGGGGCCCTGCTGACACACTTCTGGCCTCCAGAACTGTGAGAAAATGCATTTCCATCGTTCAAGCCACCCAGTCTGTACTTTGTTATGGCAGCCCTCGGAGACTAACACACCACGCTCCCCACAGCAGCCTAAGTGATTATTTAAAAATCATTCTTCTGCTCAAAACGCTCCTCCAGTATTTCATCTCCGTGGGGTGTGGTAACATGGCAGTTGCAGGTGACCTTCCAGAAGGCAGTTCCTATGGAAGGCGGGAGACCTCTGCAGCAAATCCACTAGGTTCCTCCCCTGTGCCAGCCACACATCCCACAGACAGAAGCCAGCCTGAGGGGGCTGTGTCAGCCAAGGAGCAAAACCTGAGGCAGATTCTTTCCAGATGTCTCTGTAAGGAAGGGAGGAAGGGGATGGGAAACAGAGCAGAGTGAAGGTTTGAGGCAAGACTTTACTGCTGAATGACTGGAGGGGGTGAGGTCCCAGGAGATACAGGAGATGGGGGAACCCATGTACAGGGAGAAGCTCCTCTCTGGCCAGGAGGAGGGATGTGTCCTTCCTGAGTGGAAGGAATTCGGGTCAGAATGAGCCCGGATGTGGAGAGCTGCACAGGAGGGGAGGTAGGAACCTAAGTGGGCTTGCTGCCGAGTGACTCGACTTTGTCAACCAGTCAGTGAAGCCAGGTTGCCTCCTGAGTGAAGAAGGGCAGACAAGGAGAAGGGGCTTGATGGATGTGGGAATGGTGTGGAACATCCATTCTGCTCTGGGGAGTGGTGCAAGGGCGGGGGCCACCCCGAAACAGAGCACCTCCTTAAGTGTCACACCCTGGGTGCCTCACTTGTCTCCCCCAGAGATGACCCTGTTGGGAGAGACAGCTGGCTGCAGCCAGCAGCACAGAGGGCCCTGCTGCAACCAGAGGCCGTGGTTCCATGGAGGCACAATCCAGGTGGCTGTGGTGTATCTGGAACAGGCCCTCAGCAGCCTGGATTTAGGAGCGTCTTCCTAAAAGAATTCGGGACCCCCGACAGCTCCATGTATTTCTATCAAGACTGCACCACCCCACCCTCTGTTCACGCCCCTAGTTCCTCCCCATCAATCACACACCAGGCCTCTTACACTGCGAGAGGAATCCTATTTTGTTGAGCAGCTACAACAACTCGTGTGCTGGGTGCAACACACACTAACAATGCACATGACAGTCCTGTTAACATGTTATTAGCTTCTATTCACAGGTGATGAAATGGAGGTTCAATAGATGAAGTAAACCTGCTCAAAGTCACACAGATAGCAAGTGGCAGAGCTGGGACCTGAAACCTTCCATCTCTCTCCTTTTCTATATTCACGTCATCCTAGTGCAAACCCTCAACATTTCATTCCTAAAATTAACATGGTTAACGTCTTCTAACTCGTTAACCTCCCAGCATTTCCAGTTTACAGGCACATATCCAGCTGAACCTTCCCCCAGCACTGTTTTGACCCACCCCTGTCCTATTCGATCGGCTTTGGTGGCTCCCATATGGACAAGTTCCAAACTCCGCTTCCTGGGGTCCTTCATGAGCAACACACACCACCTTCTGTGATCTTGTTTCCCACATGCACCCTGCGCCCCACCCCACCTAGCCCGCTCTTCCCCTTTCCATGCTTCCCAGGAGGCCCCAGTTCTCGGCACACTTCTGCCCTGCAGCTCTGCCCCTCCGACTGTTCTGCTCTCAGCCCTCTCCTGCAGTCCACTGAGCGGCTCCACACAACAATTCTGGGATTCCCAGGGCTACAGGGGAAGGGAGGTTGGGAAAGGTGAAAGTCCACAAAGACAAGGGCCATCAAATCACAGGCCACACAGAGAGAAGGGCTGCACAGGGATAACAAGGGTCTGGGAGCAACCTTGGGGGTCAACGTGGTGCTGTCTGCCAAGAAGCCCAACATCTCCCCAGACCAGTGGAACCACGTCGCACCATGGTCTTCATGATACAGTAGAAATAACAGGAACTCTGGAGTCAGGCCTGACCTTGTCACCCAGTGGCTGTCCAGCCTTGGGCTCGTCACTTAACCTCTCTGAGCCTGGTTCTGCATAAGCTAAAGTGAGGCCTAAGTAATACAAGAAATGTATAAAACATCTAGCACAGGGCCTGGCATTATATAAGGGGTCCAACGAGGGCTGCCTCCTCCCTCCTGCCAGCCTTCAGCACTCACAGCTGTCAAGCCTTGCTAACGGAAACAAGTACAGAAGCTACAGAGCATTTCCCAGCTAGAAGGTTGGCAAAGAAGGATGGCAAAAGTCAGCAAAAGAAAGGAGAACAACAAGGCTTCTCTCTGAGAGAGAAGCGCTGGACTTCTGTGAACGCCTGGGTTTCAAAACACAGCACAGCTTCGAGCCTCAGCCCAAACCCAAACAGGAAGTTTGTGACAAACTTAGAAAATGCGCATGTACAACTGCAGGAGGCTGCACACCACCAAGAAAAAAGAAAACCAGCACTCCTAGGGGTGGGGGACTCAGCGTGGAATAAAAGGAGCACACCTGACCAACATTCCAATGCACAAAACTCCTCCCCGGTGTCAGGGAGCACCTGTCCTGTGCTTCTGCCTCCCCCCAAGCACGTGCACCAATCACATGGAGCTGCTCTGGTTTTCCAAGGCCAGGTTCTGTCGATTTCTCCCCACTCTCTGTCCCTACCTCCTCAGGCACCAAGGACAGTGAGCCCTATGAACAGCTCTCAGGGGCCTAGGTGACTTAGGTGTGGGGGATCATTTTTCAGCTGGGAGAAGAAGGAAGTCAGGTGCAGAGGTCCCACAGAGCTCCCCAGTCGTCTGGCTGCCTGGCCATTGTATGTTCTATCAGCACCCTCTTGCTCCACAATGGGGTCTTCAGGTTGTCATTTTTCCTCCCCTGAAATCCTGCCCGGCACTAACATTTTCATTTGTACTGCTCACACTGTGTGGAGCGCCATACCTTCAGTTCATTTATTTGCAAGCGCAGGCAAATAGGGACACCCCTACCCTCCAGGATCTGTGTCCCATCTCCCCAACCAGAGTGAGAACTAGGAGGTTCCCTCCTTGTTGTTCACAATCTCCCAGCCACCTGCACACTGAGCCTTGCTACAAGGCTCTATGTGTTTGTGGGTGTGCTCCAGAAAATACTTTGCAAATCAATAAACAACATCGATACCATTTCCACTATCTTACCACCCACGAGTGGTGTGTCCAACTCATCTTGATCCACCGTCATCAGACAGGTCCGTGGTTCCACCCCTCCTGGTGACCCGCCCAATTGTAAACTCAGTCCCCTGATTGCCAGCCTCCCCGCCCACCCCCTCTTCGCACCTCTTGCAGTGGTTTCCCCACCTCCCCAAGTCAGGTTCCTTTTTAAAAAAATGACTCATTTAGGAAGAGTCAAAACCAAAAACTTCAATGGTAAAGATAAAACAGCACCAAGTCTCTTTAAATACCTCCTACTCCATGCAGAATTTAGATCCGATAAAGACTCCCCAAGTGGACCTCCTAATTTGGAGCTTACGGTACACACAATTCTTCTAGCAAAAGCATTTCCAGTAATGTCTTCTCTTTGAAGGGTCTTCTTTACAAATGGAGGCAGCCTCAGGCCTCCAGCCAGTAGCTCTTTCAAAATGAAGGAATGGGAAATTACGGGAAATTAAAGTCCATGGTTTCAACTCCTGGGTCAAAAATTAATTATTTGATGTCTTACTGTGTTTGTGATTCTGATTTATTGGACAAAGACATTGGCATTATACCATGATCCTAATGAGAATTATGGGGAATTTTTCATAAAAAGTAAGACTTCTTGGTATGTAAGACGTTTACAACATTTGTGCACAGTATTTGACAGGAACAAAACTGCATAATGTAATACATAGAATCCTAATATTTTAGGGCTAAAAGGAGCAGTTAGGACAATCTTTATCCAGAGGTCCTCAACTTTGGCTGAATTAAAACTATTCCCGGGCTCCACCCCCAGAGGTTCAGGTTCATTTGGATTGGTGGGGGGGCTCTGGCACTGGTTTGTTTGTCTGTTAAGTTTCCCAGTGATTTTAAAATGCACCCACGGTTGAGAACCACTGATCTACTGAAAACCCAAAAACTGAGATCTAAGGAAAGCGAGGGGCAGTCTGAGACTATGGCCAGAGACAAAACCAGAACCAAACCCAACCTTTACAACTCCTGTCCAGTTTTGCAGTTTCACTCAGATTTTGAATATTCATAGATGTGTTAAAATCTTTTTTTTTTCTCTAATTGGGGGACTAACACAGAGTCGCTGATGTTTGGTTGTCAAGCAAGGGTATTTTTATAAATATCTACCGATTCCTATCCTTGCTCATTTGCATACTGCCACCCGCTCTACCCCAATCGCTGCCCCAGAGGGAGTGTTGACAATATCTGCGCCCACCCCCACAGTCTCACTCGCCTCTATTCCCCCTGTTCCTCGCCAACATCCGTGTGACAAAGCCCAACAAAAGCCAGACCTCAAAAATTCTTCATCTCTGCCTCTCCTAACTTCACAGTATCTATTTCTGAAAGTCCCTTCTCTAACCACAGACTACTTCCCAGTCCCTCCAGAACCACCCTCCATCCTCCTCCTGACCAACACATGACAGCTAATATTTGTATAAGTCACAACCAATATTTACAGTTGGCTATGCTCACACATTATCCCTTCTAAATTTCTCCCTAATCAAGGATACACTGGGAACTTTTAAAGAGGGCTACCTCTGAGGAGTAGAATTAAGAAGTAGGGGAGGACCAGATGGGTTTTCTCTTCATATACTAACTACTTCAGTTTGATTTTCATGCAAGGATGTCTTTTTTTTAATGGGACAAACATATCACACACACACACACACACACACACACACAGCAGGTTACAAAATACATCTACAGTCTGCTTCTACTTTGTAAATACAGAAAAATCATCCGGGAAGTGCGCATGCTCAAGTTCTAAATGTAAATGATATCTGGGTGGCAGGGATTATGGGTGACATTAATTTCACTTCTCTTTCCTCTTTGTTTATTTTTATGATATTTTATTTATGTGATGAAGGAATAATGAAAGTTTAAAACCTGAACCAAAGCACTGCCTGAGCTCCGAAACGTACACAGAATTGAGAAGCAAAGGCACCAGAGCAGGTCCCAGTGTAGTGGGTAGAAACACCTCCTTTTGTAAAATGAAAGATCTCTCCCCAGTCAGACCCTGGCTTCTGCACCCTGCTCAGGGCCATGTCTACCACTGCAATGGACCCCAAGCCACATCCAGGCCCAGCGGGTCCCCAAGAATAGATGTAGAAGGGATGTTCTAGCAGAGATGCCAAGCCCTTTCCGGGACCTGTCTGCCTCCTCAGCTCCATCTCCCCCTATTTTCTGAGTTTCAGCCACATGGATCAGTTGTCCTCTCCTGAGTGTCTCCTCTGGTCCCTGCCTCGAAGTTTCTGCCTGGGCTGTATCACCCACCCCTACTTGTTTCCTTCCTCTCTGCCAAGGCAAGTAGCCACACCTACTCCAAGTAACATTGAGACCCACAACTTGTAGATCAGGAGCCCAGAAACTCTTTAGATGGGGTATAAATTGTGGAATTCTCCACAGTCCCCACTGCTCCCTAGTGTATAACAAAGCAATGAAGAAGATTGAGAGAATCTTCCAGGCAGCAAGAATCCCAAGCTCAAAGGCCTGGAGGTCAGAGGGTATGCGATGTGTTCAGGGAAGGAAAAGGCATTTGGGATGTCTGGAGCATCTCCTAGCATGTCCAAGGCTGAGCAGAGAGAGAAAAATCCCCCCCCCCCCAAAAACTTTAACAGCAAAACTTACAAGGGTCAGCAAAGAGAGGCCCAAGCAAAGAATTCTCAACATTTCATCTGCTATCCACCCTTCCAACTGCTTCCCCATAATTCACTTTACCGTTCCAGTGTCTAGTTGGGTCTAGGCCAACAGGAGTGGGTGGAAAAACAGGAATAGAGAAAAAAGAAATGAGATTATGCAACATCACACTGAGGCTGGTTGAAGTCCTCCCAGTGCAGCACCAAATCTTCCTAAGTGGCCTTGCAGGATTCTTGAGCAGGGGACAGGATGTGGTGCTGAACCCTCTCCTTGATGTCAGGCCCAAAGACGAAGGATGTTTGCCAACTATCCAAACTTCTTCGACCCTCAAAAGACATGTTTAAAGAACTGCGGAACTTCAAAACTGCTGAAACACAGGCCATGTTCCACCCAGATGCCTGTGAGGCCTTCTGGGAAACCCTCATGGAGGGCATTGGACTAGCATGGCCTCCTACCCAGTAGAAGAAGCTCTTGACAATTGTCTCCTCGAATGTTCACCTCCATCGGGTTTGACTGCTTGGCAAATGGTTACGTACATCTGTCCAGGAGGAAATACTGCTCTGTAAGTGTTGCGCTGTTTTAGGTAAAGAGACGCGTCCATCTTTTCTCCCCAAAACACTCAACTAGACTTAGAATGGAAGCTCCCACTGGGCTCAGCTCTAGCTTCTTCTCGTTCCTTTAAAAAAAATCCTCTATATTGGTTTCAGTGGGCATTTACTAACCAAGTAAAAAACCAGTCTTCAAGTCTGTCAGCTTCTATCACATGGCCCCTCTCCCAGGGCTATGGTCCTCGCTGGGTTCTGTGACAGCTCCCTGAAGTTTCTTTAGACTCTTGAGTGGTAACAGCTTCTCCATGGCACTAGACTATCACTGTTGATTCCCTTAACCTTATAGCTCTATACGTAGTTACTTTATTAAGGTCTCTTTAATTAATCCTTTTGAGTGAGTGAAAAGTTCAAAGAAAACTCAGGACCTAAGATCTGTACCAAAGAAAGCTGGGGCCTTCTTAGAGATTGAGGAGATGTACACACTCAAAACAGCCAGAGAATACCCTGAGGGGATGGTGAACGGTCACCTGCCAGATTGCTAAAGGAGAGACGTGGGAGCGCTGGAATAATTAGAGAAGGTCTCATGGAGAAAGTGAGATCTGAGTTGGGTCTTGAAAATGGGTTCAGTTGGGTCAAGTGGAGAGGAAGTGGGAAGACTGTCCCAGGCAGTGGGACCAGCACGCACGTGGCACTGGCCTCAGGGTGGGCAGGCCTGCTGCAGAGGAATGAGACCATAAGCACTCAGAGGTTACGTTCAGGAGTCAGAATTGCCTGGAGCCCAACTCTGCCTCTGAGGAGCTAGGTGACTTCTTAAGCCTCTCTGTCCCACACTCACCCATCAGTAACATGATGAAGATGACAATAATGGTGGCACTCACCTGATGGGGGTATTGTGAAGACTGAAGGACAGCAGGCACACACAGCGCTTAGGGTGTGCGGTGCCTGCCACCAGTGACTACGACCTGTTATTTTGACTGTTACATAGGGAGAACTGCCCAGTGGCCACCCTGGGGATGCAGACAGGGCACTTTCTTCTTTATAGCAGCCATGATGCTGGAAAGAGTGAATGTGGCTGACTAGTACCACCCTGAATAACCTAAACAATGGAGAGCCAGCTGAACATAAGAATGCCCAGGCAGCCAGGTTCAGTCGTCTCACACACACACACACACACACACACACACACACACACACACACACAGAGTTCTCTGCCCTTACTGGACTACCAACTCCATCAACCAGGCTCCCTAGGTCTCCAGCTTGACTCAGCCAAAGGGAAACATTTATTTCCCTCTTCCTCCCACCTCACCAGTTTGGCAGTGGTTACATTCCTTCAGCATCACAGCTATTGTCAGGGGCCACCTTGCCCCAACTCTGGAGACCCCTCCTCCTGGTCTGGGGGAGGTCACAGCTTCCCACTGTTGCCAGCCACAGGGAACCTCACCATCTTTGGTTTTCCTAACCCTGCTCACACTTCTCTAAATACTCCCCTTCATTAAAGCCTCTCTGGGTAAGCCGTTTGCATGCACCAGCCATCTCATGCTGGGACTCCGACTAACAGAGCCAGGGTCTGCTCCCATCCCCAGATGCACAGTCCTTTCTTACTCTCCCATCCCTTCCTCCCCTCAGAGGTAGAATGTGGATGGCAGTGTGTCAGTTATATGCACAGTGTTTTACCCATGAGCAATTATATGGGAGTTTAACATCCCCAGGAATCTGGATAAAACCCAAAATGCTCAGGGAAAGGCAACTCTCCCAGCCCAGACATGGCATTTTCAAAGGCCCTGTTCTCCAAATCCATCACATACGGAGTTTCTTTGGACACACTCCTCCAAATCCATCACACAATGGAGCTCAAACCAAGTAGCAGAATCTAGTTCCATTCCTGGCACATAGTAGGCACCCAATAAATAGTTGTTCAGAAAGGCCCTTCTGGCTAAGGACGGGAACCTGAAATCCAAGAGATCATTCAGGAAAGGATAATCCACGGAAGCAGCTACTCCACAGGGCAGCTTCTGAGACCCTTTGCCCATCACCTCTCAGGCATGAAGCTCTGAGACATCTCCATCTATGGCAAGCAGGCTTTCAGACTGCAGCCCTTCAGATCACAAACGCCATTTTCCCGTCTTTCATCAAGTAACTCCTGAGGCTTATAATTTCCTCAGCATCTCTCTTGCTGGTTCTGTTGCTCCACATTCTCTCTCAGGGCCAAACACAGACTTGGTTCAGTGCAATCCAACAGCATTTATTAAATGCTTACTGTGTACAGGTACAAGTCAGATATTGAAGATCTGAAGATATTAAGAAAAAGGTCTCAGGATCCAAGAGCTACAAAAAATACGGAGGAAGAGGGCTTAATACTACAAAAGGGGAGTCTCAAAGAAATAAAGCCTGAACCCCACTGGGCCTTGAGGGACAAAGCTGTGACGGTGCGGAAGGAGGGGAAGGCAGGAGGAGACGTGAGAGGAAAGCGGGTAGTGAAGGAGCCCTGGACAACAAACAGAACTAACAGAACTAAACTGACAAACAGAACTAAAATGACGGGGGTGAGAGCAGAAAAGAGCTAGGCGAGGAAGGGCTTTGTCTCAAATCGGGACCACCTCATTCAAAGCCAAGCATATTAACAGAGCAGAAATGAAACCTGACTAGAAGGATGTTTCCTCCCGGCAGCCCTCCAAAGTCAAAAACATTCACCCTTTGGGAAACATTATAGGAAGCCCCCCAGTGGGGTCTGGGGCAAAGATGCTTGTCCTGAAGGGTGGTTTCTTGGCCTGTCACTCACCACCCACTTGCTCTGCCTTGCAGTCAGTGGGATCAGTGGGTGGAAAGGGGACCTGGCCACCCCCTAGCTGCAGAGCCACTGAGAGCACCTCACCCCATGAAAAATAAAGACCTTCCACACATGCTTGCTCTTACCTGGAATTCTAAAATTAAACATGCATTCCTCTCACCTAAAAACTTTCTCCCTTTGTAAGCTACTATGCAAATGCTGTGGACGAGGCTGTCTTAGCAGCCACATACCGGCTTAGCATGAATGCTTCCAGAAGATCTGCCCTGGAAAATGGGCTTTGCATGAGGGATGCTCAAGGGTGAGGCAGGAAGAAGAGGGAGGGACTCCGGGAAGGAGACAAGGCCACTCCTGCACTGGACCAACACCACCCACCATGGGCAGAGGAGTAGGGCATTAAATGCTGAGCCCTCAAGAGACCTTTTTTTCTCCAACTAGTTTTTAAAAATTGACAAATAATTCCCGAACCGTAAAATTTACCCTTTAAACTTCACAGTTCAGGGGTTTTTAGCATATTCGCAAGGTCATACAACCATCGCTACTGTCTAATTTCAGAACATTGTCATCATCCCCAAAAAACCCCAAGCCCATTAGCAGTCACTCCCCATTCCCCTCTTCCCCTGGCAACCACTTTCTTTCTCTATGGACTTGACCATTCTGGACATTTCATGCCAACGTGTCTGGCTTCTTTCATTTAATGTTTTCAAGGGTCATCCACGTTGCAGCGTATGTCAATACCTCATTCCTCTATGGTTAAAGGACCTCCCATTGTATGGATTTGTCACCTTTTGCTTATCCACCAAAAGACATTTTCAGGGGCAAAACACGTGGTGCTCCAGCGCAAAGGAGCTTCTGGTATCCTTGGGGCCGCCTGGGCCATGCAATCATTTGTAAACCATCCTTCTCTGCTCCAACCACTGGCACCCGTGGACACCATCCAAACCCTCCGCATGGGTTGGCGTGATTTAGAAATACCGTGGCCGGGGCCAGCAGCCCTGAATCACATAGGCCACGACAGAAACAACTCGAATTCCTTCTGAAGGACTCTGTAATGACTCTTAAAATGGGGCTTATAAATCTCCAGAGTCCTGGTAACTAAAATGGAATAGTCTTCACGGCGTGAGACCTGGGAAGCCCACAGGGCCCTGTACTTGGTGTCATGTACTCCAGTTGCCACCTTGAGAGTCTTCATAACTGTAACAAGGCGCCCCATGTTTTCATTTTGCACAGGGCCCAGCAAGTTATGTACCTGGTCCTGGGCAAGAGGCAAGGGTTTGGGAAGGGTGGGATCCGGATATCTTCATGAAGAGATGGCTGCATGGCCACAGCACAGCTAGCCGGGCCGTGGAGAGGGGATGGCAGGTAAGTGGGGGAATGAAGCCAGGTCCTTAGGGAGGCTGAAAACCCAGCTTCCAAACTGCCCAAGACCAGGTCTTCCTACCCTGAGGGCTGAGCAGTTGGCTGATAAGCCTCCCCGGAACAAGCAGACTAGCTGAAAGTACATGTGATAAGTTAGTGCGATACAGGCTCAGACTGTAAAGCAGGGGGACTCAAACTGAAACTTGTTTGATCTTATAATCGCTTACAGGTTAAGACCAAGAAGAAGAAAGAAAGAAAAAAAACCCCACACTTACTAAAGTAACTGGCACTGAGAAAACTTTTTAAACATTTACTTTTTTTTTAACTGTCACCTTTATTTCCAGCATATCAAGGAAGTCATGGTTTCACCAAAAACCTGGTATTCAATCCAAAGAGAGTCAGAGGACCAATGTCGGTATTAGAAGGGGCCTTAGGGACATCCCACGTGCATGGATCCCCAGAAACCTTGATCGTCCCGCCTCAGTTCAGTCCAATTCGTTTTTTGCAGATGAGGAAGCTAAGCTGAGAGAGGGGAAGTGACCGGCCAAGGCCACCCACAAAAAGAGGCAGGACCAGAACCCGGGGTCTTTCAGCTTCCCCTTCTACCCTCCCAATTTCATGAACCCAACCCAAACTCACATACTGGGGTGTAGACCCCTCACCTCCAATTGTCTCCTGGACCCACAGCTCAAATTGTCTAGTGCTGGTCTTTGTCCCTTGGAAAAGGGAGTCTGGTCATGCAGAGAAGGTTAAGATTTATAAACTCTAAAGAAGAAGATGTAGGTTCCTCCCACCAGCACAATCTCCATTCCATCATTTGGCAAAAGGCCAGAAGAGCTCCACTGTAGGGTTCAGAGCTGTTCCATGTCCAGGGTATTTATAAATACATTTATTTTTTCTGGGAAGACTGACGTTTAACCCAGTTTTTTCAAGTTAGAGGTATAAGGATCACGTAGGGTGGATGGAGCACAGGGGCAGACAGGAAATGCTGCCAGCCTACCACACCCAAAACATCAGTCCAGGAGGCCACTGGGAAGGGATGGGACCTGCCACCACTCACAGCACAGACTAACCAAATCAAGCCACCCTCAATACCAAGTGCCCGGATTCCTTTGATTTCTACTTGTTTTATCCTCCTTCCCTTCCGCTTTCCCTCCATTATCCCCTCCTTTCCTTCCTTGAACAAATAGATACTGAGCACTTGCTATGTGCCAGGCACAATCGGAGTGCCGGGGATATAGCAGTAAGCAAAATGAACCATGTTTTGGTGTTTACACTTAAAGGAAGGAAAAACCAGGAAGAGTTAATAAACAAATGAATATATACCATGGAAGATGGTGACTAATGCTCTGTGGACAAAGCAGAATAAGAGGGGTAGAGAATGGTGGGGAAGGAGGGCATATTATCCAGGATGGCCAGGTTAGGGCACTCTGGAGGTGAAGGAGTGAGCCTTACAGGTATCTGAGGGAAGATATTCCAGGCAAAAGGTCAGCAAGTTCACAATGGGGTGTGGGTGGCGGGGGACTTGCTAATATGGGTGAATGTTGTAACCACAATGTTGCTCATGTGAAACATTCATAAGATTGTATATCAAAAATAAATAAATAAAACACACACACACACACACACACACACACGGATCAGTAAGTGCAAAGGCCCT
>JAQQAC010008683.1:0-21482 GCA_029783875.1 Phataginus tricuspis
AGGGCGAGGAAGAGGAATACCGACAGGTACACAGGTGACAGGGAGAGAACACCGGCATGGGAGGTAATGACAGGGTTCTCAAGGGCAATGGGAGAAGGACTGCAAGTCGGAGGAGAGGAAGGCCAGGCAGAGGCGCCCCTGGGAGAATTTTGGCAGGGGACAAGATCACCTTGTGCAGTCCGCGACAATTCAGCAGCGCCACCAACTGATGGAAGTTTCCTTCTGTCACATTCAGCGTCTCCTCCAAGGACAGCAGAGGTTCCTTAAAAGCACATTGCGGAGGGTGGTTATCCCACCAATTAACTACTCAGGCCCGGCCTTCTCCCGGGCCCCGCCCACAGCCTGCGGGCCCCGCCCCCTCCGCTGGCCCCGCCCTCTGCGTTGGCCCAGTCCACACCCAGGGCCCCGCCCACGCCTTCGCGGGGCGGCTCACCTGAGCCGAGGAGAACTGGACGCCAGCTTCTCGCTCCAGGCCCTGCAGCTGGAAGTGGATGTTAGCCAGGGCCCGCTGGGTCAGGGTCAGCCTCTGCGGAAGACAGGGTAGTCGACGCTCCCTGCCCACCCTCCTCCCTCGGGACCAGAACTGGGGCCCATGGCACCTGCACCCTCTCCCAGACCCCGCAGTGCAGGCCCCAGCCCCACCCTCACCCACCGGGGGCCTTGCCCGCAGCCCTAACCTGTTGGAAGGGGTTGGAGACCGCCTGGTTGCAGAGGAAATAATAGTTCAGGATGTCTGAAGCAGGAGGGGAGAGGGGGAGGCGTGAGCCTGGGCCCGGGGCCTCCCTGGGGGAAGGTGGGAGAGGGCAGGGCCCTGCCTTTCCACCTTCGGGACCACGGGTTCCTCCCCAGCTCAGGACCCTCCTGTGATCCCCATGTCCTGGCATTCAGGGACAGACCACCTGCCCCCCCACCCCATCTCTAATGCTCCAGCCACAGCCGAAGAACATAGTGGTCTCCGCATGCCCTGGGAACTCCTATTTCTGTGGCCTCCCCTTGACTAAATTAGGCTCCCCATTTTCTCCAATAGCCAAATCCTCCCATCGGTCAGGGTCAGGCCCAGCCCCCTTTCCTGACCCCCATCCTCCCCTCACTCCAGCATCTTCATCCTTTCCTCTTCCAGCCCAGCAGTAGAGGTGCTGAGCATTTCCAGGGCTGGACCTGGTGGACAGCTGGGCACCCCCATCCCACCTCAGGCAGGCCTGGGCACAGAGGCCATGGGGTCACCTGAGCTGAGCCCAGTCTCCTCCTGGGTCAGGTTCAGGAGGTAGGTGTCCGGACTGGAGCAGAAGTCACTGAGGCCCTGAGAGAAGTACCGGGCAGGGGGGGAGGCAGTGTTCAGCCCAGAGCTGCCCCAATTCCATGATTCAACAGAACAAATGCCCGGCATTCCCCCAGTCCCAGTGTCCAGGTCCTAGACCCCCTTCCCTCAGACCCGGGACCCAGGCCCCCAGCCCTCCTCCCTCAGACCCGGGACCCAGGCCCCCAGTCCCTCCTCCCTCAGACCCGGGACCCAGGCCCCCAGCCCCCTCCTCCCTCAGACCTAAGAGTCCAGCCCCCAGCCCTTCTCCCTTACAAACCAAATGTCCAGGACTCCAGTTTCCAGACCTTCAGGATCTTGAAAGCCAGCCCCAACCTCAGAACCTGTGACCCTGGCCCCAGGTCCTTCCTCTTAGGACCTCCTGCCCCTCTGAGTCCCAGAGCCCAAGGGCCTGGCCCCAGCACTCACCACAGCTGTAGCTGCCTCCAGGCCCAGGGAGGCCCAGCTCAGGACGAGAACCAGGAGACTCATGACCATCATCCTACAGTGGAGAAGGGAACTGGACTCAAGGATCTAGGGCTCCTAATCTTCCCGCCTCACCCCTTCCCTTCCTCCACCCCATCACAGCCCCACCCCCACCCCCCATCAACCTCTGAAGCCTGGAGGATCAGGAGAGGGGCAGAGAAATTGGCAGGGGGTCGCAGCTGTACCCCTGCGGTTGTTGACGTCAGTCTGGACATCTGGTGTCGGCTCCCGTGAGGGGAGGGGCAGGAGGGGCCCCGGGCAGGAAGGCCAGCAGCCCAGATCCCGGCCCGGGGCTGCCCTGCCTTGCTCTGGGTCTCGGGGGGTGGGGGGTCCCCTCACCTCTGGGCTCCATTCCCTGGCCTTGATTTCCACGGGAGCCCAGGAAGTCCCAAGCTCACTCCCAGGTTCGGCCTCCTGCCCTGCCCAGGCTCCTGCTCCCAAGAGTGGAGACAGCTCGTGGGCTAACATTACCCCCTGTCCTGTGGAGGGTGGTCAGCGAGCAGGAAGGGCAGCCAGGCAGCCCAGATTGAAGGCCTGGCCTCAAGTCCCAGACCCAACTGGCCAGGCCATGTTCCACCATCTCCAAGCCTGGGGCAGAGCGGGCGGGCTGGCCCTTCGCTCCAGGGGAACGGGGAGACAGCGTGGGCACCGACGCAGCCTCCAGGGGCAGTGAGGGCACTGGGTCTCCTCCAGATGGGACAGACTGGCCTGGTGGAATCCCAGCTCCAGCACTTCCTGGCCCTGCAGCCCTGCACAAGTGGCCCAACCCCTCTGATCCCCAGCGCCCCCTCTGCTAAACAAGGATCAGGACAGCGCCCCCTCCTGGGGTCCGCAAGCGGGTTCCTGGTACAGAGCTGGCAGTTGCTAAGAGCATGGTCCTGCCACCCCAGAAATGCTCTCTCTTCCGCAGGTGGATGCCTGAAGGGCCCCTGCTTCTCGGGGTTGTTGTGGAAATTGATGGGGTCGGTGTGCAGCCCTCAATAGAAGCCGGAAGTTGCCCCCATCCACAGAATCATTATGATTGCTTGTCTAGGATTTCGGTGCACTTCCCGCTGCAAGGATGCCTATTTCCAGGTCCACCCCTGCCCTGCCTGGGCCGCTCCCCTGTCAGTGCCCCTGGCCCTCTCGCCCCACGGGAATGGGGAGACAGCGTGGACACTGGCACAGCCTCCAGGGGCCCTCAGAGGGTGTCTGATGAATGAGAAACTCCGTGGACGTTCACGGGCCAAGGGAATGAAACCAACCTGAGCCTGGGAAGGACTGCAGTCCCCCCCCCAGGACCCTCTGTGCTGTGAGATGGGCGCCTGAGGGTGCCCACACTTACACAATCACCAGCCACTTGCTCTGCTTCGCCAAGCCCAGGAGGGTGAAGAGACACACCAGGAGCTCCAGAAGCAGCAGGAGGACATAGGCCAGCCACCTGAGGAAACAGGCATGAGGCTGAAGCCGCAAATCCAGTCTATGGGCCCCTAGGTCCCCAGACCGGGACTCGGAGGAGGGCGGCAGCACACTGAGGTTCCCGCAGGTGTGACCTCCCAGTTGCCACAGCCCAACTCCCTGTGAAACAACTCAGCCTCCACCCCACCGTACAGAGTGGAGCCTGATGGTCCCAGGCATGCACAACCTGGTCCCATGCCAGCCCCTCCCCTTCCTGGCTGCACTGATGATCCCAGGGACCTCGCCTCCTGGCACCCGCCTTCCTTTCCGGCAACACAGGAGAACTTCAAAGGCCACAGGGAGGCTCCCGAGTGGGATAAAGCACGTAGAGCCCAGCATGTGCATGCACCTGAATAGTGGCCTGAACGTTATTCACGGAACTGTGAATGGTAGAATAATTATTAATGATAATTCGCTGATCGGAGAGGAGGTCCATGTGAGGCCAAGGCACAGGGCCTGGCATGTAGCAAATGCTCATTAAGTGGCACTGTTCTCAGTGGTCCCCACGTAGCTGTGCAGAGGCTCGGGGCCCAGAGTGGCTAAGGAAACTCCTTTCCCAGGGAGGAGGAGCCGGGCCAAGTGGCTCTAGGCCTTTGCTCTCTCTCCACATCCCCACTGCTAGCTCCTGCATCCTGACCCCCAAGGTGAGGCACTCTTCTGTAGGTGCCTCTAGGAGACATTTCCTGGTGATGGTGGGTCTGCCTCACCCTAGTGCAGTCCGCACAGCTACCCCCAGGCGCCCTGGAAGGGGGCTGAGGCCCAGTGCGTGGGGCACCTGGGCTCGGCTGCAGCGCAGAACCGGGATTCACCGCGAGCCAGGCCCGATGTCTCATGAGGAGGGGGTTCCTCCTAGCCGACTGCTGCAGCTCTGTCTACCCCTCCCTGGAGCACAGGATCCGGGACCCAGCCTTCCCATCAACGCCCCCAGCCTGGGGTGGGGCCTCAGACGGTGTCTGATGAATGAGAAATAATTCCTAGGGGCAGAGCAGTACGACTCATCGCGTTGGCTGCTGGGAAGGGCCGCTGCCCCAGATGACTGTGTAACTTGTTTCCTCCCCTCCTTCAAATGTCACCTTCTCAGAGTGGCCTTCCCGGACGCCCCAGCCCCAGACTCAAGCTCTCAGCTGATCCGTCCCCAGCCCTTCCCCTTCTGCTTAATTCCCTGTGAGCTCTTATCTCCCACCCCTTTAAAAACAATGTATCACTCCTGAGTATGTTTCTTATTGGGCCCCCTGCCCCCCACCCGCAGGAAGACGGGCAGGAACCACTGAGTTTCGTTCATGGCTCTATCTTAGGTGCGCCTACTTTTATAGACACCTGTATAACGCGTCTAGTCATGCTGTAAGAACCAGACAGATGCACCGTTCGACTGACCCTCACAATCCAGTGAGGGGGGGGCTACCCATTATCCCCGTTCACAGGTGGCGACACTGAGGCTCAGAGCTGGCCAGTGACTTGTTTAAGGTCACAGGGTTAGCGAGCAGCTAGCCATCTGGTTTTAGAGCCCACTGAATGCCAGTTGCACCCTACCCACTGTGACAACCAGGCCTGTCTCCAGACATTGCCCGAGGGCCCCAGGGTGCACACTTGCCAGGGCGAGAACGCCTGCCACACGGCACAAAGCACGGTCACCCACCTGTACTCCTCCACAAAGGACACATCTTCAGCCACGTGCAGCAGGTTCAGGGGCACTCCCCGCCAGAAGGCCAGCCCCTGTAGCTGCTGGGCCACAGCCTCCGCCTGCCGTCGAGCCCCGCGGGCCGCAGCCACCAGATCTGTGCGCTGCGTGAATACTTCCTCCAGAGCGGTCAGCTCTGTCCTCACGGCCCCGCCCAGCCTCTCCACCATCTCCAAAACCTGGGCACAGGGAGGGGCCGGGTCAGGGGAGGGCACCCTGGGGGCGGGGGCAGCAGGGCCTCTGAGAGTTCAGGAAGGGCAGGGGGGTGGGGCTCATGGGTGGTCAGTGCCTGGGCCCCCGAGAGGACAGTCAGGCCCCAGAAGTGGGATTAAGTCTGGGGTCTCCGCCTGGGTTCCACCGTCCAGGTCTGCACTGGACATGCAGTCTGAGGTCTGAGGTCAGGCGGGGTCTCAGCCCAGCGTCTGGGATCCTGGGACGGGGGATAGAGTGAGGCCTCTCGTCTGCATCCTGGGTGTCAGCTCGGAGGTCCCTGAGCTTGCATTTGGGCCAAGGATCCGGTCCGTGCCTGGATCTGCCCCGAGGGCAGGGGCCGGGGTCCCCCGTGCTGGGTCTCTGTCCGCTTTGAGTTGAAGCCCAGGGCTGGGACTGGGTGTGACTGTGGGGTCTGGGCTTGGCACCGGAGTTCCAGGTCTGGGCTGAGGTTCCGAGGTACCAAGTATGAGGTCCTGACCAGCCAGGCCTGAGGCTTGGGGCACTAGGCTATGACTGCAAGTCAGAGCCTGAAATTCTGAGTCTGGGTCCTAAGTTTCAGGTGCAGGGCCTCGGCTCTGGGTTCGGATCCCGTTTCCCTGGTTGAGGGCCCCCTGTCCCCACGTGGGGAGCCAGTGTGGGCTCAGGTCTGGGGTCGGGTGAGTGCTGGCCTCTCACCAGGCGGTCTATGGCGCTCAGAGTGTGGTTGGCGTGCAGTAAGGCAGAGCTCAGCTGGGACACCCCGTCACTGGTCTCGCTGTTGCCGTAGAAACCGATGCCGATGCCGGCGCTGGGACAAGGAGGGACCGGAAATCACAACCGGTCCGGGACTCTGGGGGCGCCGACCCCCACCTCCTTGCTCGCCCAATCCTGGCCCCCACCCCATCCCAGTGGTGCAGCCCATCGTGGGAAAGGAACGTCTCCGGCGGCCCCCACCGGTTGTCAAGGTAACGGGAAGGCCCCCCCCCCACACACTCCCCCGCCCAGGGCCGTCATTGTGATGCTAATGTGGGTGGCGCGGCGGAGGAGAGGGGGCCCCAGATTTAACTCGCCCCTCACACGGGTGGAACCGTGGCGTCCAGCCCCGGGACGCGAAGACCACCCCCTCTAACCTCCCCCAAGCATCCAGCCCTCTGCAACTGTCCCTTGAGGGTCCCGCCATCCCATCCCCTGCCTCCTAGGAGCGCAGACCCCCAGGCACCGTTTCTTGGGGGTCCCCAGCCTGGAGCGCCCAGCTTCGCCCCATGCCGGGACCCAAGCATCTGGCCAGCTGGGGAATGTGGGCCGATGGGCCAGAAGCGGGGGCCCCCCGCCCCCCGCCCCTCCCCCGCCAACACACAGAGCCCCATTGTGTGTCCCCCGTCCCGCCCTCCGTGTCCCTCCGCGGAGGGGGCCGGGACTGGGGCGGAGGGAGCCAGACACCCTCGCGGTTCCCAGCCCTGGAATCCCACACCCATTGTTCGCATCCTACAAAGCCGCTCTTGTTCCCAGGCCGCGGGGGCCGCCGTGTCTCTCCCCGGCGGGGCCTTTGTCCACCTCCCCCAGCCGCCCCACTCAGGAGAGCCTGAAGAGGAAACATCTTGGGTACGGGAAGCACAGCCCCTGCCCCCATACACACCCCCAAACACACCTGCTGCTCTCCCAGGGAAGGAGACGGGGGGAGCCCCGCCTGTGGGAGACCCACTTCGCGTCCCCCGCCCCACCCCCGCCCCACGGCACGTCTCTGGCCGCATCTCTGTGCCCTAGAACAGCTCTGCATGGCCCAGTGGGGCGATCCTGGCTCAAGGCGGCTCTTGGTAAACGCTCTGTCTCCAAATCCCCTTGTCCTTAACTCTGGGGGCACTGCAGGAGGCCCGGGGCGCCAAGGGGCTGGCGGGGCTGAGTCTCCCCAGGGCCACTTGGCAGACCTGGCCTTGAAAAGTTGCCTCCTCCCTCCAAACTGGGCACGCCAACCCGAATCCAGGAGGGGCACTGCGGGCGGGAGTTCCTGTGGGGGTCTGGGCTCAGAGGAGACCGGCCAGTCTGTAAATACCCTTTGCTGCCTGTCTCCCTGACCAGAACATCAGCTCCCTGAGGGCAGGGACCTTGTCTGGCCCATTTGGTATCTCTAGCACATAGTAGGTACTCAACAAATGTTTGTTGAATGACTGAATGAATGACATCAACTCATCAGATTTTGCCACGTCTGGCAGTAACCAGGCTCCATGTGAGCTCTCGTTTAATCTGGCCATAACTGATAATGGGTGTTACTGTAGCATCATTTTAGTGATGTGGAAACTGAGGCCCAGAGGGTGCGGTCCCTCCCTACTTGCACAGCGTTTCGATGGCAGGGCCACCATACCCAGGCAGTCTGGCGCCTGGCTCTTCACCCCACCCCCTGCCAGGCTGGCCACCCCTGGGACGTCACTTCTGGACCTCAGTTCCTCCATCCGTCAAATGGCAGCGGGTCTCCGTGCTGCCAGGCTGGAGTTCCAGGACACGCGGGGGACTGACAGAGCATGGGCGCTCTGTCCCCACGCCCGCCCCCCCCGGGGCCCCATTACCAGCTGACGAGAAGGGCGGCAATGCAGCTCCAGGTGACGCAGCCTCCCCCGGGAGGGGTGCTCTTGGCCCCGGGGGGCTCGGGGGGCCGGCAGCAGAAGCGGATGAGGTAGACAGCAATGAAAATGAGGCTCAGGCCCAGGCCCAGGCCTGCCAAGGCTGCTACCAGCAACAGGGCCTGGGAAGGGGTGACATGGGGCTCAGGGGGGCTCTGTGCTCACCCCCGCCTGGCTGCAGTTCAGGATCTGGGGTCTCAGGGGAAGTAGAAGGCCCCCCCGGCCAAACTCGGGTGTTCAGGCTTGTGGGGGAAGCTGGCGTCCCCAGCCCCCCCAAGGCTGGCAGCTGGGGCTTGTGGATTGGGGGCTGGGCAGCCAGAGGCAGACCCCAAAGGTGGGGCGGCGGGGCGGCCAGGCCTTGGGTTCTAGTTCCGCTCTGTCCTCCCACAGCTGTGCGGCCTCCGGCAGGGGCCTTCCCCTCTCTGGGCCTCAGTGTTCCCCTCTCAGCACCCAGGCAGCTGGGATGGACCTGCAGGGTGCAGGATTGGGGGCAGGTGGGGTGCCTGTTCCTGGCCATGTGTGCAAACCTGGGGCAGCAGGCTCCCTCCTCCCCCCTCCCTGCTGGTCCTCCCCATTCTCTGCTGCTCTCTCCCCTCTGCTGAGCTCTGCACCCCCACCCACCACCGTGTGAGTCTGTCACCCAGGACTCACGGGGAGGGGGCGTGACAGTGTGTGTGCTCAAGACTCTGAGCTGGAGACTGGGAGAGTGAAGACAGAGGACAGGTGGGGGAAGGGAGAGTGAGAAGACAGAGGAGAGGGGAAAGAGAGGGAGAGAGGCAGGAAAGGAGACGTGCAGGCAGAGGGGCAGGGCGCCCAAAGGCTGGGTGGGGCGACAGAGGCAAGGAGAGGGAAGGTCTCTGTAGAAGGAAAAGCCTTGCAGAATAACGGGCCTTCACAGATGCCCAGAGTGGGGTAGGGGTTTACCTGGAGCCACACAGCATAGCCGGGACATCATTGGGAACAGAATCAGACCTAAACCACGGTGTCTCTGCCTTTATGCAGTGGGGGGGGGGGGGGGGCGGGTTCAGCTGTGAAACTGGATGTTTTATCTTTGAGTTTGTCTGCCATGAGAGGATACACCTGAGTGTGTGTGTGGGGGGTGTCCTCTCTGGGAACACCTGTCTACAGGTGTGGGAGAGTAGCCAGTGTGCACCTGTGTGTTTCTGGGCACCATTCCTTGAGTCTGTGAGTGGCCTCTTGGGGGGGGGGTGTGTATCAGTGTGAGCATATAGATGTGTGGATGCTCTGTGTGCATGAATTTGTGTGTGTGCATGTGTTTAAGTGCAAAAGTGTGCGTGTGTCATGTGTATATGAACATGTACGTGTATGAGTGTGTGGGTACATATCTGTGAGTGTGCATAGCTGTGCGTAGGCATGTGTGTCTGAGTGTGTGTAGCATCTATGGGTATGTATTTGTCTGTATGGCTCAGTGTGTGTGAGTGTGTCCCCCTGGCTCAGGGTGGCCAGTCCCTCACTATTTGTCCAGCTGTGCCCTTGCGGGGACCCCCTGGGGGCAGTGTCCCTTCCTGGACGTGTGCCTCTGAGCCCAGGGCCAATGCTGCCACCCTCCCCGAGTGCTGGGGCCAGGCACCCCGCCTGTGGCCGTGTGGGCCTCCGAGGGGGACGGGCATGGCGGAGAGCAGGTGGTGCCCCGCACTGGGGGCTGTGATTGCGTAAGCCTGAGGCTGCGGGAGAGGGACTCAGCGCAGTGGGAGGGGGTGGCCGGAGCAGGCAGGGGGGAGCTGCTCTGGGCTGCCACAGCCCTGACCCAAATAGCTCAGCAACGGCACACATCCCTCTCTCCGCTTTTCTGCGAACCCCCCTGTCTAAGCTCTCCAATCCCAGCCCCCTGCCCCAGGACGGCTCCAAGGGGTCTCGACCCTACAGGCAGAGCCCAGGACCCATCCTGGGGCTCCACTAGGACTCCCTGCCCCCAACTCCCCCACCGGGCCCCCAGCTCAGCCAGCCTCACTCCTCATTAATCTCAAAGTCAAGGACTTGAATTAAACTGGGTCAGGGGACAGCTCTTCTGCCCCTCTTAGAACTGACCCAGGCTAGCTCCCTTCCCCAGGGACCCCGGTTTCTGTAAGAGTCCCACCTGGGCCCCACCCTCCAGACCCATTTCTGTCCCCTGGCGCCCAAACAGAACCTCAGTCCACGGGCCCGCCCCCCCCCCACACCCTCCACCCAGCGTCACCCCTTCCGTCCTTGGACAGGCTGCAAGCTTCCTCTTCCAACACCCCCACCCCATTTTCCCAGCCCGGCCCTAAGCCCCCGCACCCCGCTCCCCATTACAGGTCTCAGCACCGCGGAACCCCCAGCCTTTTTCCTCTCCACCCTTATCAGCTCTCCCTCTCCTGGGTCCCGCCTTAACTGGGACGCATTTAACTGGACTGCCCCAATCCGATGGGGGAGGGGTCGTCTTTTAGGACACGGAGGGGGGCCCTGTCCCCGGATGACCCTAGAGGCTAGCTTCCCAGGCAGCTCAGGGACCCGGGAGCCCAAGAGGCCCTGTCCCTCCCTCCTCTGGCACTCGGCGGCCCAGCCCCTCGCCCTCCGTTATTTAAGGAGCCAGGGGTCCTACCGCACGCCGGTCCCAGGGGAGCCTGCGGGTACGGGAGCCCCACGCTCCTCCCTCGAACACCCTAAGCCCGGGCCCGACCCCCGCCCCCGGAGAACACAGGAATCTGCCACCCAGCCTCCTCCCCCGTCGGGACCCAGAAGCTCTGGCCTCCCGCCCCCGCCCCAGGACCCCCCTGCCTGCGCCCACCTGCTGGTACTCCTGCTCTTGGGGCGCGAAACCGCTGGGCACCGGGCGGAGCTGGAAGTCGGCGCGGGGCAGCTGGTGCAGCAGATGCACCCAAGCCGAGGGTCGGTAGCCCGGGGGTGCCCCCATGGCCCCCGGGGAGGACGCAGCGGAGCCGACTCCGGGCCTGCGGAGCCTGGGCAGCGGGCGCCTGGGCGGCAGAGCGGGGCGCGGGCGGAGCGGGGTCTGGCGGGGCTCAGGGGAGCTGAGCTGAGGGAGGGAGGGGGTGGGGGGCGGAGATTGGGGGGAGGGGGAGGTGCGGGCCGCGCGGACGGTGCTGCCCCTGGCGGCTGCGCGGAGGACTGCGGCGCAGGGAGACCGCGTGCGCCCGCCCCGCGGCGTCTCGCACCTGTGACAGCGCAGGTGCCGCCTGTCCAGGTCTCAGGACGAGCTCCTGTCTGAGCCTGGGGCGCCAGTATTTGCACAGCATTGTACAGATAACATTCAGCTGCAGCAATAAACAGCCTTCGCTTGTAAAGGACGCCTCCGTTAGGGTAAAAGCCCCCCCCCCAAATCTGTATAAGGACGCAGTGTCCACACACAGCCTCTCTGTGTGTATGGGCCACTCCACTGTGCACCCCAACGCCGTGTAAGAACCCCTCCCTCCGGAAGAAGAACCCGGCTGGGCTCTCTAGGGACCCCTCCCATCTTTATAAGGATGCCCGCCCTGTATCGGAGAGCCTCTCCAAACTGAGTGAGGATTTCCTCAGAGCATAAGGATTCCCTGCTCCTTGTCATTCACTTTAATTTACCAGGTATTTTCCGTTACCTATGTTGAGTGTCACAGGAACCCACAGATGCCACACTGTTACATGGGGACAAAGGCCCTCGGAGGGGACCTGGGCACGTTGACATCACCACCCAGGCAGTCACTGTCAGAGCTACAACCAAGGTTCCCAGGAATCTACTCCAGGGGTCCCCCACCCCCACAACCCTTGTGGAGCTAGACTTTGCCACCTGGAGACCTCACACCTGGCCCCACCTGGAGGGAATGAGACGGGCAGGAGGAGGCGAAGGAGGCCAACACTGCACCTGTCTCAGCCCAGTGTGGTGGGTCTGACTGGTGAGAAAGGGCTGGGGTGGGGAGTTGCCCACATTTCTGGGGGAAAAATAACGATGTTGCTGGAGACGGAGATGGTGGTGGTGGTGACATAGTGGGTGGTGATAAGGGTAGAGACGGGAGGGTGAGGATGGCCGCCCCCACAGCATACGTGCGCGCGCACACACGCATACACACGTACACACACTCATTACTACCACGGGTCTTCTCCCGCCTGCTTCCGGTTCCGGCTGAAAGCACGTCCTCTAGCGCCCTCAACCAGATGGGCCGCACGGGGTCTGGAGAGGAGCAGGATCCTGAGATGAGCAGCTGTGCGTCATACGAAGTGCCCCCAGGCAAGTGAGTCCCCATTTTGGAGTCTCTCCCTCTCTTATCTGTAAAGTGAGGGGGAAAGAGTTGAGATTAGCCTGTCCTAAAAGCCCTGGGTTGGGTGATCTCCTGCATCATGCCCACAGCCAATGTTTGTTGAACCAGCAGGACTGGCTGATGGGCGAATTGCAAACGCCACGATGTGTGTGGTTGCGCACATGTGTATGTGGGTGGGACTTGGTGTTCACCGTGAGTCTGGATCTCTAGAACACTCAGTGGCTCCCTCTTGCCTGTGGGACCAAGTCAAACGTCCTCAGTCCGCTTTTATATCTCCCATCATCTGGTCCTCTGTCAGCCCTTCCCATATAGGTAACATCTGAGGGCGGTGGATTTCCAGCTTGTGGGATGCACAGTGAGGAATACATGGTATATCATGATCTGGCACATGCACATCCAGTAAGTTCCATGAAGCCGAACTGACCTGCACAGCGTGCAGTGTCCTCAGATATTTTCTCTTCTATGCTTACTCTATTTTGTAAATAAAAATCTGGTCACAACCTCCTACATTTGTCACTGCCGGCTAATGGGTCTTGACCTGCAACCTGAAAAACACCAGTCTCGAATCCCAGAGAACCATGTGGGCTGGTGTTGGAAGAGGGGTGACTACTACGAAGCAGCGGTAGATTTTATTGGTTTCCAGAGGGAGCTCAGTGCACCACCATGCGACACACGGGGGTGCAAACACACTCGTGCACGTACACACAACACACCCTTTCACTCTCCCCAGGAGGATTTGTTGGCTAAATCTCCCCCTTTCTCTTGCTTCACTCCGGCTTTCTGGTGTGTCCATCTCTCTGTCTCTCTCGCATATGGTTTGGGTACCAGAAGGGCCGCCTCCCAGGGTCTTTAGAGGGTTGCGTTAGCCTGTGCTGACTGTACTGTAGTAAAGGGAAACCTGAGATGCCGTCTGATAGGAATTAGTTCTCCGTGGCACTCTCCGGTCCTTATTCCCTGGGTCCATTTCTCCTGGGAAAGACAAATGGTCATTCCAGGGTGGTCCCGGATAATTTTCAGGGCTTTTGGCGGATTACCCTCCCAGTGCCGTCTCAGACCCTATAGGTGTGCATTCAGGGCTTGGGTGCACGAGAACCCCCCAGCAGAGGAGGGCTCGGAGCACACGGTTGTTGCTATTCGGTTCCCGGCAATGCTTGCCGTGTGGGAAGAGGGACACAGCATCGCCGGAGGTTCCAAATTTCCAAGAGAAGACAGAAATCTGGGTATTTTTAAAAGCAAAATCCCTCAGCTTTTAAATGTCAAAATGAATTCAAATACAACAACAACAAAAAAAATACTTTGTGGGCCCATTAAACCCTGTCTGTGGGTTGGAGCTGGCTGGCTTGTCAGCTCTAGTCTAGCCAGATGCTGAGCAGCCCTGCAGAGAGGCTGAAAAAGAACAGCCCAGGCAGATGGGAAGGAAGCCAGATGGGAGGCAGCAAGGCCACTGCCTGCAGGAAGGCCTCCCGACCAGCCCTCTTGATGGAAGACCAGGGCAGGTCCTGGCTGAGGGCTCTGCATGGGCCCCCTGAGACTTAAACTCCACACCAACCAATTTAACAAGGTGGTTGTGAGTACATACTGTATACGTCCATTTAAATGGTATTCTAGAACATTCAAAACTGATCTACGGTGGCGACAGAAATGAGATCATGGCTGCCTTGGGGAGGGTGGGGCCTGCACCGACAGAGGAGGGCTGAGGGAACTTCCTGGGGAGACAGATCGTTCTGTGTGCCCTCAGGGTTTGGGCTGTACGGGGATCTGCATTGGGGGCCTACTTGGGATTCTTCCATTTCACTGCAAATTTTACCTCGAAAGAAAAATAGGAACTCTAAGTCAGGGACATGCACACTTAAGTTCTGGGGAGAGTGTTGTGTGTCTGCAGTTTCCTTTGAAGTGGATCAAAAAAGAAAATAAGATGGATCCACAAAGACAGAGAGGTAATAAAGAAAAGAATTAGTGATTGAATCTAGGTGGTGGGTGTCTAGATGTTCATTATAATATTCTTTATTGTTTTCCTGCCTTATTAAGATATGACTGACATGTAACACTGTAAGTTTAAGGTGTACACTGTAATGATTTGATATATGTACGTATTGCAACATAATGAGCACACTAAGGTTAGTGAACACGTCCATCACCTCACAGTTATATTTTGTGTGTGTCTGTGTGTGTGTGTGTGTGTGTGTGTGGTGAGAACTTTAAAACTCCACTCTCTTTGCAACTTCCAAATGTGTGACACGGCGCGATTAGTCACAGTCACCATGCTGTATGCCATGCACTACACGCCCAGGACCTACTCATAACGAAGTCCGGCTCTTTGGTCATCTTCATCCACCCCCCCCACACACACACACACTCCGTTGCCACCCCTGGTAACCCCACCAGTCTCTTCTCTCTATCCACGAGTTCGGCTTTTTCTTTTTGTTTCTTCTGATTCTACATGTAAGTGAGAGCGGGTAGTATGTGTCTTCCTCTGCCCGGCTTATTTGACTTAGTATAAAGCCCTTGAGGTTCATCCGTGATGCTGGAAACGTCAGGATTTCCTTCATTTTTATGATTGAATAATATTCCATTGTGTGTGCATGTGTGTGTGTGTGTGTGTGTGTGTGTGTACCACAACTTTCTCCATCATCCATGGATGGACACTTTGGTTGTTTTCGTATCTTGGCATTTGTAGATAATGCTGCAATGAACCTGGGCGTGCAGATATCTTTTCAAGTGAGTGATTTCATTTTCTTCGGATAAATACCCAGAAGTGGAATTGCTGGATCATATGGTAGTTCTATTTTTAATTTTTGGAGGAATCCTCCATACTGTTTTTTATAGGGGCTGCACCAATTTACATTCCCAACCACAATGCATGGAGGTTCCCTTTTTTCCACATCCTCGCCAACACCTGTTATCCTCTTTTTGATGGTGGCGGCGTTCTAACAGGTGTGAGGTGATGTCTCACTGCGGTTTTGATCTGCATTTTCCTGACAATTAGCGATGTGGAGCATTTTCACATACCTGTTGGCCATATGAATATCTTCTTTGAAAAATGTCTCTTCGGGTCCTTTGCCCATCTTATAATTGAACTCCCCCCCACACACACACACACTGGAATATTCCTTCAACTTTCTTTTGTTTGAAATTTTCATAATAAAATGTTGAGAAGGAGAGTGCAGAGCTATAATTGGAGCAACAAAAGAAATAAAGTACTGCATTATAACCCAGACATGAAACAAACAGGCATGAGTCCGAATTGATAGAAATAAGTGATTGACTAAAGTAATAAATGGAGCAAACGGGAGAGAAGAGACAAATCTCCCAGGCAGAGGAAGTCCAAATGACTCACGCAATTCCTCTTCCCGCAAGGATGCGGGTCGGAACTCCTTATACCTTAAGGTTGGACTGAGCACGGTGACTTCCACTAAAAGGAACAGCATGAAAATGGGGGAAAAGAGTGCCTTTGCAGTTAAGAAACCTGACAAACGGGCCTCAGCCAGGGAATCCTGGCTCCAACAGTGAGTATGTCGCGATGACGTGGTGTAGCCTTGACACCATGTGTGGAAATGGCCCTTACCTCTGATTTTCTTCCCCCAAATGCATGACCCACTCTAATCAGAAGAAAAACATCCGTCTTAGCCCAAACCCCGGTCTCGCACATTCTACAGGGTACCTAGTCCAAGCCGAATGGGGCCCTTGGTAGCGAGGGGTCAGGAGCCGCGCCGGTGTCCCCGCGGGACTGCAGGAGGTTAGCAGCCCGGAAACCAGGCGAAGGCCGTAGAGAAACACTCTCTACTCTCCTTGTGACTTTTCTGTGCATTTAAAGTGATTCTAAAATAAAAATTTTACTTAAAAAAGACAATCCAAAAAAATTTTTTAAATGACTGGAGAGTAAAGCAAAAAGCCAAGTCTGGGGTCCCTGGTGAGAGCAGGAAGCAGCCCGCCCCTCCCCCACCGCAGCCCCGCCCCCTCTGCCTGAGCTCCGCCCCCTCCCCCCGGTCTTCTAGGTTTTCTTACCATTCTGGGGTTTTCCAACTGTCCCGATTTCAGAGGGGCAACAGTCCAGCCTAACCTAAGGTCACAGGAGCCATCTGGCATCCAAGTCACACCCCTTTCCTGGGGGAGGCCTGAGGGGGGGACCCCACGGAGCGGGGTAGGCGTGGGGGGCACACGGCTGCTGTCCACTGTCCCCGCCCTCCGTCCAGACGCTGAGGGCGAAGGCAGGGGACTCAGCACCCTGGCGCTGCGCGGTGCCGGCCGCCGAGTTCCCAGGTGCGGTGGGAACCCCACAGAGCCCCTCGCCTTGCGCTCCCCGCACCCCCGCCCCGGAGTTCCTGCTCCCTGTCCTCAGCGTCCAAGTGCTGCTGAGAAAGACCCCCTCTCCCCTGCCTCCCTGGGAAGCCATCCTCTCACCGCCGGGCCTCATGACTATTTCTGCCCTTGGGGTATCCGCAGAGACACAGCATCGCTTCCAGGCCGGCCGAGACCACGCGCCCGGGGGCCTCCCTCTCTCCCGCCCGCCTGCAATGGGCCCACCCGGGCTGTGGCAAGACCCCTACGTGGGGGCGCGCCCACCGCAGGGCCGCCCGTGCCCTCTGCCTCTCCCTGGCACTCCGTCTCGGTGTCTTGTGACCCACCGGGGCTCCCGCTCCCCAGCGCACCCCCGGGCCCTCGGCCTCAGGCAGGCCTGGGGAGCAGCCCCCTCGCTGGGCAGCCTCCAGCCAGCCGTGAACCCCAACTTCAGAGGCATGCCCTCCTCTCTCACCAGGCTCCAGCTGCTCCGGGCAGGCGCCCAGATGTCCTCGGATACAGGTTCTGTTATCACTTAGGCAGGGCGATGATGCCGGGGTTCTTGTTCACGAAGCCGAAGAACGAGCTTAGCAAACACCCAAGGTAGGAGAGCAAGGGACAGGCTTTTATTCAGAGATAAAGTGAGAGGATAGAGCTCCCGGCTCACGCCAGGAGGGGACAAGAGATTCTGGTGTGCTGCGTTGTCTAGGGGGCTTTATAGGCCAAATGAGGATTTTTTGAGAACATGAAAAAAAACTTAGGGGTATGAACTTGCTAAGTGGTGTCTGAACACCCAGAGTTAACTTAACACAAGGAATTTCCTGCCCCGGTCTCTCTCCGGGATACTGGCGTCCTGGTCTAGGGGCACATCAGAAGGTGGCCTGCCCAGCCCCCAAGGTGGGCTGAGGTATTGTCTGTTTGCTAAAGAGTAAGTTAAGAATTTTGTTTCTTAAACTTCCTAGGTGTTAAAATGCAATCTTATCTTTAAGGTAGAATCTTTCTTGCCTTTTACTATGTTGTCTACAGCTGGGTCTGCATGCTAAATTAGCTGCCCAGTTTGCAAAACCACCCCTTCAGATCTGAAAGAGGAAAGACAGCACATAGGCCTGGGCCTTTTAGCATGCTAAAGTGAATCTTACACATGATTAGCATAATAACAACATGGGCTACTCTTCTTTATCTGGGGAACATTAACTGATCTCACTGAAGAATGACCCTAGAGCTTAATGTTTAACACAGAGTTTTGGTAAGGGGGTTTCCTTGCATGTACATTGCTCTGACTGCAAATATCCTGCCTTGCATTTTCCAGAAGCCCTCCCCCTACTCTGACTACACCCACAGTCCCTGTCTCAGCGAGACCACCAGGGTGCCTGTCCGGGAGAAGATGGGTTTCTCACACTCAGATTCCGAGAGGCAGGGGATCTCTTCCTGGGGTGCAGTTGACCGCCCCGAGATGGAGACAGACAGAGCGAGCTCTGGTGTCTCCTCCTCTCTTTAAGTGAACTGATTCCTTCTTGTGGACCCCTCGCGACCTCACCTAAATCACCAGGACCCGGTACCCCCCAGGGGCCCTGCTCCCCTACACTCTGCTCTGGAAGGGTTCACATCCTCACCAAAGAACAGCCCTGTCCTCTGGCACCTCCCACACAGGTCAGTGTCTTGCTTGTTTTTAATTAAGATTTTTTTAGGTTGTGGTACAATACATAAAATTTATCGTTGGAACCATTTGTAAATGCAAAGCTCAGAAGTGTTAAGTTTACACGGTTGTGCAGCAGATCCCCCAAACTAGTTTATCTCGGAGAACTGAAGCTCTGTCGCCATTACACACTAACTCCCTGCTTACCTGTCTGTCCTCCAGGCCCCTGCAGCCCCCATTCTGCCCTTGGCCTCCATGGATTTGACTACCAGGTGCCCCATACAGGTGGAATCACACAGTATTTTTCCTCTGGTAACTGGCTTATGTCACTGAGCATAAATAACCCCAAGGTCCATCCATGTTGTAATGTCAGATTTTCCCATCCCTTTTAGAGCTGAATAATACTTCAGTGTACGGACAGGCCACATTTTGCTTATCCATTCCCCTGTTGATGGGCACTAAGGTTGCTTCTGCCTCTCGGCTACTGTGAATAATGCTGCCATGAATGCAAGTGTGCAAATCCCATGTGAGACCCTGCCTTCGATCCTTTTGGGGGGGTGCTCCAGGGTGGGATTGCTGGGGCTCACTTGTTTGTGCTTATGGTGTCTACTTTCTATTAAACTATTTTGAAGTCATTTTAGACTTACAGAAGAGCAGCGGGGATGGTACACAGATCCCCAGCGCCCTTGCCTCGGCGTGCCCGGACGCTGACATCTCACCTGCCTCCCTTACCCTGCTCAGGACAGAGACCAACGCTGGCACGTTGCAATTAGCTGAACTACAACTGTTTTTAGATGTCCCAGGTTTTCCACAAATGCTGTTCCCCAAGCCCAGGATCGCCGGTGACATGCGGTCTCCTCCTGTCCAGGGCAGCCCTCACCCCTTTCATTTCCCATGACCTTGACAGGCTTGCAGAGCCGGCAGGTCCTGTCCTTCTCTGCAGTGTCCTGTCCTTCTCTGCGTGGTTTGTCTAACATTCTTCCTGATTGGGCTGAGATGTGGGTTTGGGGGAGGAATACCAGAGAGGAAGTGCCCTTTGCATCACTCAGGCTGTTTCCTTTTGCTGCTTTTTGACTTTCTGGTGTAGTGATGGGGGCCCCAGTGTACACCACTGTGTGGTTACAAATTATCACAGAGATATGAGAGAAAAGGATGGGGGGGGGTCCCTTGGTTTGGTATGATGAGGAGGGATTTTGGAGGAAGCGGTGCAACCTGGCACCTGAAGGATGAGAAGGTGATGCAGGGAGAGTTTCAGGCAGGAGCGTTGGCATGTGCAAAGGCCCTAGGGCAGGGACGTGCTGAGCGGGGGAGGGACCAAAGGAACACTACATGCCAGGGGTGCTGTTGAGGGGGGCGGCCGCCAGAGGATGGGGCTGGAGAGGGGGGCCGGGCCAGCCTGTCAGGGCCTAAAGTCCAGAGGAGTTTAGAACTCATTTTCAGGCAGCATAAACCATCGGGAGCTCTCAGCAACTCTGGGCATGACTGTGAGGCTGTGAATGGAGCTTGGCAGGAAACTGTGTGTGGGTCCCGGTGTGCATATGAGTTTAGCTCTGGCAGGTGTGACGAAATCAAACATCTTATTTATAGCATGACAGGCGCATAGCGACGGGCCGCCAGCCAAGAGAAAGGCAGCGCGAGCTGCAGACTCCTGGATCCGCTGAGCTTGTGGGACAGGAGTGCGGCGAGGGGGCCACACTCTCTTCAAAGGAGGAGCCCCGGAGCCAGACAGCCTGGGCTTGGACCTCAGAAATGCTGCCTGCCAGCTTCGTGACGCTGTGACCTGGTGTGTCCATTGCCAGAAATGGAGATAGCTACATGTCCCCCCCTAGGCTTCAGGCCTTCCAAGGGCTTACAGAGCAAACACTCAGAAAGTGCTAACTGTGGTTTGTACGTTTTAACAAGGTGAAATTCACATGACATAAAGTAACCATTTTAAAGTGTCCGATTCAGTGACACATAGGACCTTCACAAAGCTGTGAACGTCACCTCCCTCTAGTTCCCAAACTTCATCCCGCAGAGGACTCCCTGTGCCCTGAGCGGTCCCTCCCCGTCCCGTCCCTCCCCTCCAGCCCGGGCAGTGACTAGCCTACTTTCTGTCTCTGTATCTGCCTGCTGCGCTCTTCTCACGCAGGCGGATCACGCTCTCGGTGGCCTTCTGCCCGGTGCCTATCACTCCGCACGATGTTTTGACACTTTGTGGCCTGTACCAGGACTGCCGTCCCTCTTATGGGACCCCATGTATGGATAGGCCACATTTCGTTCCTCGTTATAATTTTCACGAGTACACTACTAACTGTCATTCTTATAGCTTCTGGGGCTTTTGCAGAAAAGGTTGGAAACTGGCAGAAGGGAAGGGGGTGATCTTGGAGCGACACAAATGCAAGTTCAAATCCTGGCCCCCTCCCACCCCCCTCACTGTATAGGTCTGTGACCCTGTGGGACTCACAACCCTGATCTGGCCTGTTTTTTTTTTTGTTTTTTTTTTTTAGCAGTACAATGACTCTAATGATCCCCATGTCATAAAATTATTATTTTTTTTATTTCCCATATTTAAAATGTGGTAAAATATACATACTGTAAGATTTGCCATGCCGGCCATTTCTAAGCGTGCAGGGCTGCGACACTGGCTACACTCCCGCTGTGCGGCCGTCACCACCGTCCATCCCCAGGACTTTGCAGCTTCTAAAACGGAAACTCCGGCCCCTTTAGATGCTGACTCTGCAGGCCCCCCACCCAGGCCAGCTCAGTTTTCTGGGGACAATGACTCTAGTCTGCATCTCCGTAGAGGGTTGGGTATCTAATTGTCAAAATGCTGCTATTAGGGAATTTCCTTTCACTGTATGCAAAGTTTTTTTTTTTTTGAGTTAGTGTTTTCATTTCCTTTATTTTATTTATTTATTTATTTATTTATTTATTTTTACAGTTTATTTTGGTATCATTAACCTACAATTACATGTGCAATATTATGGTGATTAAACTACTCCCTTCATCAGGTCCCCCCCACCAACCCCATTACAGTCATGTATGCAAAGTTTAACACAAAAGAAAAAGAAAGACTCTCTAAGCTTACCCCAGTCTACAGCTTCCCGGAAAGGCACCCCAGACAGCCCGGTGAATAGGGGGCGGGTGCACCAGGTGGAGTAAACTGTCAGTGAAGGAACCTGGGCAGGGGTGGGTGGGTATCAGCTCTTCTGCCCGTTGGAAAAGTTTCCATAGTAAAAATGTGGGAGAAAAACTCAGCCTGTAACAATTGTCTCACCCCACCAGCTCATCAGACTCTTTTCGTTACAAAAATGACTTTGGGCGCCTGGCAGAGAGTACGTGGGAAGAGAGGTTTTATTTAAGGAGTCACCTTGCATGGGTACATGCAGTAGAGCAGGGCACACTTGCCATTTTCCGCTCTCTGCGTAGGGGCCCTTTTCCTACGTGGCAAGAGATTCCCGTGGACCCGAGCCTTAGTGAGACCCCTTCTGTTACAGCTGCGGACTTCCTGACTCCACGGCAATTATCCAGCGGGTGGATTCCAGAGACCCTCCCCAATTACCCAGCCGGTCTGTAAGCTCCTGGGGCAAGTACCCGCTGGTTCCTAAGACTATGCCAGATTCCCCACCTTATTCCTATGACTTGACAT
>JAQQAC010008684.1:0-21483 GCA_029783875.1 Phataginus tricuspis
ATGTCAAGTCATAGGAATAAGGTGGGGAATCTGGCATAGTCTTAGGAACCAGCGGGTACTTGCCCCAGGAGCTTACAGACCGGCTGGGTAATTGGGGAGGGTCTCTGGAATCCACCCGCTGGATAATTGCCGTGGAGTCAGGAAGTCCGCAGCTGTAACAGAAGGGGTCTCACTAAGGCTCGGGTCCACGGGAATCTCTTGCCACGTAGGAAAAGGGCCCCTACGCAGAGAGCGGAAAATGGCAAGTGTGCCCTGCTCTACTGCATGTACCCATGCAAGGTGACTCCTTAAATAAAACCTCTCTTCCCACGTACTCTCTGCCAGGCGCCCAAAGTCATTTTTGTAACGAAAAGAGTCTGATGAGCTGGTGGGGTGAGACAATTGTTACAGGCTGAGTTTTTCTCCCACATTTTTACTATGGAAACTTTTCCAACGGGCAGAAGAGCTGATACCCACCCACCCCTGCCCAGGTTCCTTCACTGACAGTTTACTCCACCTGGTGCACCCGCCCCCTATTCACCGGGCTGTCTGGGGTGCCTTTCCGGGAAGCTGTAGACTGGGGTAAGCTTAGAGAGTCTTTCTTTTTCTTTTGTGTTAAACTTTGCATACATGACTGTAATGGGGTTGGTGGGGGGGACCTGATGAAGGGAGTAGTTTAATCACCATAATATTGCACATGTAATTGTAGGTTAATGATACCAAAATAAACTGTAAAAATAAATAAATAAATAAATAAATAAATAAAATAAAGGAAATGAAAACACTAACTCAAAAAAAAAAAAACTTTGCATACAGTGAAAGGAAATTCCCTAATAGCAGCATTTTGACAATTAGATACCCAACCCTCTACGGAGATGCAGACTAGAGTCATTGTCCCCAGAAAACTGAGCTGGCCTGGGTGGGGGGCCTGCAGAGTCAGCATCTAAAGGGGCCGGAGTTTCCGTTTTAGAAGCTGCAAAGTCCTGGGGATGGACGGTGGTGACGGCCGCACAGCGGGAGTGTAGCCAGTGTCGCAGCCCTGCACGCTTAGAAATGGCCGGCATGGCAAATCTTACAGTATGTATATTTTACCACATTTTAAATATGGGAAATAAAAAAAATAATAATTTTATGACATGGGGATCATTAGAGTCATTGTACTGCTAAAAAAAAAAAAAAAAAAAAAAACAGGCCAGATCAGGGTTGTGAGTCCCACAGGGTCACAGACCTATACAGTGAGGGGGGTGGGAGGGGGCCAGGATTTGAACTTGCATTTGTGTCGCTCCAAGATCACCCCCTTCCCTTCTGCCAGTTTCCAACCTTTTCTGCAAAAGCCCCAGAAGCTATAAGAATGACAGTTAGTAGTGTACTCGTGAAAATTAAAACGAGGAACGAAATGTGGCCTATCCATACATGGGGTCCCATAAGAGGGACGGCAGTCCTGGTACAGGCCACAAAGTGTCAAAACATTGTGCGGAGTGATAGGCACCGGGCAGAAGGCCACCGAGAGCGTGATCCGCCTGCGTGAGAAGAGCGCAGCAGGCAGATACAGAGACAGAAAGTAGGCTAGTCACTGCCCGGGCTGGAGGGGAGGGACGGGACGGGGAGGGACCGCTCAGGGCACAGGGAGTCCTCTGCGGGATGAAGTTTGGGAACTAGAGGGAGGTGACGTTCACAGCTTTGTGAAGGTCCTATGTGTCACTGAATCGGACACTTTAAAATGGTTACTTTATGTCATGTGAATTTCACCTTGTTAAAACGTACAAACCACAGTTAGCACTTTCTGAGTGTTTGCTCTGTAAGCCCTTGGAAGGCCTGAAGCCTAGGGGGGGGACGTGTAGCTATCTCCATTTCTGGCAATGGACACACCAGGTCACAGCGTCACGAAGCTGGCAGGCAGCATTTCTGAGGTCCAAGCCCAGTCTGTCTGGCTCTGGGGCTCCTCCTTTGAAGAGAGTGTGGCCCCCTCGCCGCACTCCTGTCCCACAAGCTCAGCGGATCCAGGAGTCTGCAGCTCGCGCTGCCTTTCTCTTGGCTGGCGGCCCGTCGCTATGCGCCTGTCATGCTATAAATAAGATGTTTGATTTCGTCACACCTGCCGGAGCTAAACTCATATGCACACCGGGACCCACACACAGTTTCCTGCCAAGCTCCATTCACAGCCTCACAGTCATGCCCAGAGTTGCTGAGAGCTCCCGATGGTTTATGCTGCCTGAAAATGAGTTCTAAACTCCTCTGGACTTTAGGCCCTGACAGGCTGGCCCGGCCCTCCTCTCCAGCCCCATCCTCTGGCGGCCGCCCCCCTCAACAGCACCCCTGGCATGTAGTGTTCCTTTGGTCCCTCCCCCGCTCAGCACGTCCCTGCCCTAGGGCCTTTGCACATGCCAACGCTCCTGCCTGAAACTCTCCCTGCATCACCTTCTCATCCTTCAGGTGCCAGGTTGCACCGCTTCCTCCAAAATCCCTCCTCATCATACCAAACCAAGGGACCCCCCCATCCTTTTCTCTCATATCTCTGTGATAATTTGTAACCATACAGTGGTGTACACTGGGGCCCCCATCACTACACCAGAAAGTCAAAAAGCAGCAAAAGGAAACAGCCTGAGTGATGCAAAGGGCACTTCCTCTCTGGTATTCCTCCCCCAAACCCACATCTCAGCCCAATCAGGAAGAATGTTAGACAAACCACGCAGAGAAGGACAGGACACTGCAGAGAAGGACAGGACCTGCCGGCTCTGCAAGCCTGTCAAGGTCATGGGAAATGGAAGGGGTGAGGGCTGCCCTGGACAGGAGGAGACCGCATGTCACCGGCGATCCTGGGCTTGGGGAACAGCATTTGTGGAAAACCTGGGACATCTAAAAACAGTTGTAGTTCAGCTAATTGCAACGTGCCAGCGTTGGTCTCTGTCCTGAGCAGGGTAAGGGAGGCAGGTGAGATGTCAGCGTCCGGGCACACCGAGGCAAGGGCGCTGGGGATCTGTGTATCCCCGCTGCTCTTCTGTAAGTCTAAAATGACTTCAAAATAGTTTAATAGAAAGTAGACACTATAAGCACAAACAAGTGAGCCCCAGCAATCCCACCCTGGAGCACCCCCCAAAAGGATCGAAGGCAGGGTCTCACATGGGATTTGCACACTTGCATTCATGGCAGCATTATTCACAGCAGCCGAGAGGCAGAAGCAACCTTAGTGCCCATCAACAGGGGAATGGATAAGCAAAATGTGGCCCGTCCGTACACTGAAGTATTATTCAGCTCTAAAAGGGATGGGAAAATCTGACACTACAACATGGATGGACCTTGGGGTTATTTATGCTCAGTGACATAAGCCAGTTACCAGAGGACAAATACTGTGTGATTCCACCTGTATGGGGCACCTGGTAGTCAAATCCATGGAGGCCGAGGGCAGAATGGGGGCTGCAGGGGCCTGGAGGACAGACAGGTAAGCAGGGAGTTAGTGTGTAATGGCGACAGAGCTTCAGTTCTCCGAGATAAACTAGTTTGGGGGATCAGCTGCACAACCGTGTAAACTTAACACTTCTGAGCTTTGCATTTACAAATGGTTCCAACGATAAATTTTATGTATTGTACCACAACCTAGAAAAATCTTAATTAAAAACAAGCAAGACACTGACCTGTGTGGGAGGTGCCAGAGGACAGGGCAGTTCTTTGGTGAGGATGTGAACCCTTCCAGAGCAGAGTTTAGGGGAGCAGGGCCCCTGGGGGGTACCGGGTCCTGGTGATTTAGGTGAGGTCGCGAGGGGTCCACAAGAAGGAATCAGTTCACTTAAAGAGAGGAGGAGACACCAGAGCTCGCTCTGTCTCCATCTCGGGGCGGTCAACTGCACCCCAGGAAGAGATCCCCTGCCTCTCGGAATCTGAGTGTGAGAAACCCATCTTCTCCCGGACAGGCACCCTGGTGGTCTCGCTGAGACAGGGTCTGTGGGTGTAGTCAGAGTAGGGGGAGGGCTTCTGGAAAATGCAAGGCAGGATATTTGCAGTCAGAGCAATGTAACTACATGCAAGGACACCCCCTACCAAAACTCTGTGTTAAACATTAAGCTCTAGGGTCATTCTTCAGTGAGATCAGTTAATGTTCCCCAGATAAAGAAGAGTAGCCCATGTTGTTATTATGCTAATCATGTGTAAGATTCACTTTAGCATGCTAAAAGGCCCAGGCCTGTGTGCTGTCTTTCCTCTTTCAGATCTGAAGGGGTGGTTTTGCAAACTGGGCAGCTAATTTAGCATGCAGACCCAGCTGTAGACAACATAGTAAAAGGCAAGAAAGATTCTACCTTAAAGATAAGATTGCATTTTAACACCTAGGAAGTTTAAGAAACAAAATTCTTAACTTACTCTTTAGCAAACAGACAATACCTCAGCCCACCTTGGGGGCTGGGCAGGCCACCTTTTGATGTGCCCCTAGACCAGGACGCCAGTATCCCGGAGAGAGAGGAGAGAGATCGGGGCAGGAAATTCCTTGTGTTACGTTAACTCTGGGTGTTCAGACACCACTTAGCAAGTTCATACCCCTAAGTTTTTTTTCATGTTCTCAAAAAATCCTCATTTGGCCTATAAAGCCCCCTAGACAATGCAGCACACCGGAATCTCTTGTCCCCTCCTGGCGTGAGCCGGGAGCTCTATCCTCCCACTTTATCTCTGAATAAAAGCCTGTCCCTTGCTCTCCTACCTTGGGTGTTTGCTAAGCCCGTTCTTCGGCTTCGTGAACAAGAACCCCAGCATCATCGCCCTGCCTAAGTGATAACAGAACCTGTATCCGAGGACATCTGGGCGCCTGCCCGGAGCAGCTGGAGCCTGGTAAGAGAGGAGGGCATGCCTCTGAAGTTGGGGTTCGTGGCTGGCTGGAGGCTGCCCGGCGAGGGGGCTGCTCCCCAGGCCTGCCTGAGGCCGAGGGCCCGGGGGTGCGCTGGGGAGCGGGAGCCCCGGTGGGTCACAAGACACCGAGACGGAGTGCCAGGGAGAGGCAGAGGGCACGTGCAGCCCTGCGGTGGGCGCGCCCCCACGTAGGGGTCTTGCCACAGCCCGGGTGGGCCCATCGCAGGTGGGCGGGAGAGAGGGAAGCCCCCGGGCGCGTGGTCTCGGCCGGCCTGGAAGCGATGCTGTGTCTCTGCGGATACCCCAAGGGCAGAAATAGTCATGAGGCCCGGCGGTGAGAGGATGGCTTCCCAGGGAGGCAGGGGAGAGGGGGTCTTTCTCAGCAGCACTTGGACGCCGAGGACAGGGAGCAGGAACTCCGGGGCGGGGGTGCGGGGAGCGCAAGGCGAGGGGCTCTGTGGGGTTCCCACCGCACCTGGGAACTCGGCGGCCGGCACCGCGCAGCGCCAGGGTGCTGAGTCCCCTGCCTTCGCCCTCAGCGAATGGACGGAGGGCGGGGACAGTGGACAGCAGCCATGTGCCCCCCACGCCTACCCCGCTCCGTGGGGTCCTCCCTCAGGCCTCCCCCAGGAAAGGGGTGTGACTTGGATGCCAGATGGCTCCTGTGACCTTAGGTTAGGCTGGACTGTTGCCCCTCTGAAATCGGGACAGTTGGAAAACCCCAGAATGGTAAGAAAACCTAGAAGACCGGGGGAGGGGGCGGAGCTCAGGCAGAGGGGGCGGGGCTGCGGTGGGGGAGGGGAGGGCTGCTTCCTGCTCTCACCAGGGACCCCAGACTTGGCTTTTTGTTTTACTCTCCAGTCATTTAAAAATTTTTTGGATTGTCTTTTTTAAGTAAAATTTTTATTTTAGAATCACTTTAAATGCACAGAAAAGTCACAAGGAGAGTAGAGAGTGTTTCTCTACGGCCTTCGCCTGGTTTCCGGGCTGCTAACCTCCTGCAGTCCCGCGGGGACACCGGCACGGCTCCTGACCCCTCGCTACCAAGGGCCCCATTCGGCTTGGACCAGGTACCTTGTAGAATGTGCGAGACCGGGGTTTGGGCTAAGGCGGATGTTTTTCTTCTGATTAGAGTGGGTCATGCGTTTGGGGGAAGAAAATCAGAGGTAAGGGCCATTTCCACACATGGTGTCAAGGCTACACCACGTCATCGCGACATACTCACTGTTGGAGCCAGGATTCCCTGGCTGAGGCCCGTTTGTCAGGTTTCTTAACTGCAAAGGCACTCTTTTCCCCCATTTTCATGCTGTTCCTTTTAGTGGAAGTCACCGTGCTCAGTCCAACCTTAAGGTATAAGGAGTTCCGACCCGCATCCTTGCGGGAAGAGGAATTGCGTGAGTCATTTGGACTTCCTCTGCCTGGGAGATTTGTCTCTTCTCTCCCGTTTGCTCCATTTATTACTTTAGTCAATCACTTATTTCTATCAATTCGGACTCATGCCTGTTTGTTTCATGTCTGGGTTATAATGCAGTACTTTATTTCCTTTGTTGCTCCAATTATAGCTCTGCACTCTCCTTCTCAACATTTTATTATGAAAATTTCAAACAAAAGAAAGTTGAAGGAATATTCCAGTGTGTGTGTGTGGGGGGGGGAGTTCAATTATAAGATGGGCAAAGGACCCGAAGAGACATTTTTCAAAGAAGATATTCATATGGCCAACAGGTATGTGAAAATGCTCCACATCGCTAATTGTCAGGAAAATGCAGATCAAAACCGCAGTGAGACATCACCTCACACCTGTTAGAACGCCGCCACCATCAAAAAGAGGATAACAGGTGTTGGCGAGGATGTGGAAAAAAGGGAACCTCCATGCATTGTGGTTGGGAATGTAAATTGGTGCAGCCCCTATAAAAAACAGTATGGAGGATTCCTCCAAAAATTAAAAATAGAACTACCATATGATCCAGCAATTCCACTTCTGGGTATTTATCCGAAGAAAATGAAATCACTCACTTGAAAAGATATCTGCATGCCCAGGTTCATTGCAGCATTATCTACAAATGCCAAGATACAAAAACAACCAAAGTGTCCATCCATGGATGATGGAGAAAGTTGTGGTACACACACATACACACACACACACATGCACACACAATGGAATATTATTCAATCATAAAAATGAAGGAAATCCTGACGTTTCCAGCATCACGGATGAACCTCAAGGGCTTTATACTAAGTCAAATAAGCCGGGCAGAGGAAGACACATACTACCCGCTCTCACTTACATGTAGAATCAGAAGAAACAAAAAGAAAAAGCCGAACTCGTGGATAGAGAGAAGAGACTGGTGGGGTTACCAGGGGTGGCAACGGAGTGTGTGTGTGTGTGGGGGGGTGGATGAAGATGACCAAAGAGCCGGACTTCGTTATGAGTAGGTCCTGGGCGTGTAGTGCATGGCATACAGCATGGTGACTGTGACTAATCGCGCCGTGTCACACATTTGGAAGTTGCAAAGAGAGTGGAGTTTTAAAGTTCTCACCACACACACACACACACACACACACACAGACACACACAAAATATAACTGTGAGGTGATGGACGTGTTCACTAACCTTAGTGTGCTCATTATGTTGCAATACGTACATATATCAAATCATTACAGTGTACACCTTAAACTTACAGTGTTACATGTCAGTCATATCTTAATAAGGCAGGAAAACAATAAAGAATATTATAATGAACATCTAGACACCCACCACCTAGAATCAATCACTAATACTTTGCTTTATTACCTCTCTGTCTTTGTGGATCCATCTTATTTTCTTTTTTGATCCACTTCAAAGGAAACTGCAGACACACAACACTCTCCCCAGAACTTAAGTGTGCATGTCCCTGACTTAGAGTTCCTATTTTTCTTTCGAGGTAAAATTTGCAGTGAAATGGAAGAATCCCAAGTAGGCCCCCAATGCAGATCCCCATACAGCCCAAACCCTGAGGGCACACAGAACGATCTGTCTCCCCAGGAAGTTCCCTCAGCCCTCCTCTGTCGGTGCAGGCCCCACCCTCCCCAAGGCAGCCATGATCTCATTTCTGTCGGCACCATAGATCAGTTTTGAATGTTCTAGAATACCATTTAAATGGACGTATACAGTATGTACTCACAACCACCTTGTTAAATTGGTTGGTGTGGAGTTTAAGTCTCAGGGGGCCCATGCTGAGCCCTCAGCCAGGACCTGCCCTGGTCTTCCATCAAGAGGGCTGGTCGGGAGGCCTTCCTGCAGGCGGTGGCCTTGCTGCCTCCCATCTGGCTTCCTTCCCATCTGCCTGGACTGTTCTTTTTCAGCCTCTCTGCAGGGCTGCTCAGCATCTGGCTAGACTAGAGCTGACAAGCCAGCCAGCTCCAACCCACAGACAGGGTTTAATGGGCCCACAAAGTATTTTTTTTGTTGTTGTTGTATTTGAATTCATTTTGACATTTAAAAGCTGAGGGATTTTGCTTTTAAAAATACCCAGATTTCTGTCTTCTCTTGAAAATTTGGAACCTCCGGCGATGCTGTGTCCCTCTTCCCACACGGCAAGCATTGCCGGGAACCGAATAGCAACAACCGTGTGCTCCGAGCCCTCCTCTGCTGGGGGGTTCTCGTGCACCCAAGCCCTGAATGCACACCTATAGGGTCTGAGACGGCACTGGGAGGGTAATCCGCCAAAAGCCCTGAAAATTATCCGGGACCACCCTGGAATGACCATTTATCTTTCCCAGGAGAAATGGACCCAGGGAATAAGGACCGGAGAGGGCCACGGAGAACTAATTCCTATCAGACGGCATCTCAGGTTTCCCTTTACTACAGTACAGTCAGCACAGGCTAACGCAACCCTCTAAAGACCCTGGGAGGCGGCCCTTCTGGTACCCAAACTATATGCGAGAGAGACAGAGAGATGGACACACCAGAAAGCCGGAGTGAAGCAAGAGAAAGGGGGAGATTTAGCCAACAAATCCTCCTGGGGAGAGTGAAAGGGCGTGTTGTGTGTACGTGCACGAGTGTGTTTGCACCCCTGTGTGTCGCATGGTGGTGCACTGAGCTCCCTCTGGAAACCAATAAAATCTACCGCTGCTTCGTAGTAGTCACCCCTGTTCCAGCACCAGCCCACATGGTTCTCTGGGATTCGAGACTGGTGTTTTTCAGGTTGCAGGTCAAGACCCATTAGCCGGCAGTGACAAATGTAGGAGGTTGTGACCAGATTTTTATTTACAAAATAGAGTAAGCATAGAAGAGAAAATATCTGAGGACACTGCACGCTGTGCAGGTCAGTTCGGCTTCATGGAACTTACTGGATGTGCATGTGCCAGATCATGATATACCATGTATTCCTCATTGTGCATCCATCCCACAAGCTGGAAATCCACCGCCCTCAGATGTTACCTATATGGGAAGGGCTGACAGAGGACCAGATGATGGGAGATATAAAAGCGGACTGAGGACGTTTGACTTGGTCCCACAGGCAAGAGGGAGCCACTGAGTGTTCTAGAGATCCAGACTCACGGTGAACACCAAGTCCCACCCACATACACATGTGCGCAACCACACGCATGGTGGCGTTTGCAATTCGCCCATCAGCCAGTCCTGCTGGTTCAACAAACATTGGCTGTGGGCATGATGCAGGAGATCACCCAACCCAGGGCTTTTAGGACAGGCTAATCTCAACTCTTTCCCCCTCACTTTACAGATAAGAGAGGGAGAGACTCCAAAATGGGGACTCACTTGCCTGGGGGCACTTCGTATGACGCACAACTGCTCATCTCAGGATCCTGCTCCTCTCCAGACCCCGTGCGGCCCATCTGGTTGAGGGCGCTAGAGGACGTGCTTTCAGCCGGAACCGGAAGCAGGCGGGAGAAGACCCGTGGTAGTAATGAGTGTGTGTACGTGTGTATGCGTGTGTGCGCGCGCACGTATGCTGTGGGGGCGGCCGTCCTCACCCTCCCGTCTCTACCCTTATCACCACCCACTATGTCACCACCACCATCTCCGTCTCCAGCAACATCGTTATTTTTCCCCCAGAAATGTGGGCAACTCCCCACCCCAGCCCTTTCTCACCAGTCAGACCCACCACACTGGGCTGAGACAGGTGCAGTGTTGGCCTCCTTCGCCTCCTCCTGCCCGTCTCATTCCCTCCAGGTGGGGCCAGGTGTGGGGTCTCCAGGTGGCAAAGTCTAGCTCCACAAGGGTTGTGGGGGTGAGGGACCCCTAGAGTAGATTCCTGGGAACCTTGGTTGTAGCTCTGACAGTGACTGCCTGGGTGGTGATGTCAACGTGCCCAGGTCCCCTCCGAGGGCCTTTGTCCCCATGTAACAGTGTGGCATCTGTGGGTTCCTGTGACACTCAACATAGGTAACGGAAAATACCTGGTAAATTAAAGTGAATGACAAGGAGCAGGGAATCCTTATGCTCTGAGGAAATCCTCACTCAGTTTGGAGAGGCTCTCCGATACAGGGCGGGCATCCTTATAAAGATGGGAGGGGTCCCTAGAGAGCCCAGCCGGGTTCTTCTTCCGGAGGGAGGGGTTCTTACACGGCGTTGGGGTGCACAGTGGAGTGGCCCATACACACAGAGAGGCTGTGTGTGGACACTGCGTCCTTATACAGATTTGGGGGGGGGGCTTTTACCCTAACGGAGGCGTCCTTTACAAGCGAAGGCTGTTTATTGCTGCAGCTGAATGTTATCTGTACAATGCTGTGCAAATACTGGCGCCCCAGGCTCAGACAGGAGCTCGTCCTGAGACCTGGACAGGCGGCACCTGCGCTGTCACAGGTGCGAGACGCCGCGGGGCGGGCGCACGCGGTCTCCCTGCGCCGCAGTCCTCCGCGCAGCCGCCAGGGGCAGCACCGTCCGCGCGGCCCGCACCTCCCCCTCCCCCCAATCTCCGCCCCCCACCCCCTCCCTCCCTCAGCTCAGCTCCCCTGAGCCCCGCCAGACCCCGCTCCGCCCGCGCCCCGCTCTGCCGCCCAGGCGCCCGCTGCCCAGGCTCCGCAGGCCCGGAGTCGGCTCCGCTGCGTCCTCCCCGGGGGCCATGGGGGCACCCCCGGGCTACCGACCCTCGGCTTGGGTGCATCTGCTGCACCAGCTGCCCCGCGCCGACTTCCAGCTCCGCCCGGTGCCCAGCGGTTTCGCGCCCCAAGAGCAGGAGTACCAGCAGGTGGGCGCAGGCAGGGGGGTCCTGGGGCGGGGGCGGGAGGCCAGAGCTTCTGGGTCCCGACGGGGGAGGAGGCTGGGTGGCAGATTCCTGTGTTCTCCGGGGGCGGGGGTCGGGCCCGGGCTTAGGGTGTCCGAGGGAGGAGCGTGGGGCTCCCGTACCCGCAGGCTCCCCTGGGACCGGCGTGCGGTAGGACCCCTGGCTCCTTAAATAACGGAGGGCGAGGGGCTGGGCCGCCGAGTGCCAGAGGAGGGAGGGACAGGGCCTCTTGGGCTCCCGGGTCCCTGAGCTGCCTGGGAAGCTAGCCTCTAGGGTCATCCGGGGACAGGGCCCCCCTCCGTGTCCTAAAAGACGACCCCTCCCCCATCGGATTGGGGCAGTCCAGTTAAATGCGTCCCAGTTAAGGCGGGACCCAGGAGAGGGAGAGCTGATAAGGGTGGAGAGGAAAAAGGCTGGGGGTTCCGCGGTGCTGAGACCTGTAATGGGGAGCGGGGTGCGGGGGCTTAGGGCCGGGCTGGGAAAATGGGGTGGGGGTGTTGGAAGAGGAAGCTTGCAGCCTGTCCAAGGACGGAAGGGGTGACGCTGGGTGGAGGGTGTGGGGGGGGGGCGGGCCCGTGGACTGAGGTTCTGTTTGGGCGCCAGGGGACAGAAATGGGTCTGGAGGGTGGGGCCCAGGTGGGACTCTTACAGAAACCGGGGTCCCTGGGGAAGGGAGCTAGCCTGGGTCAGTTCTAAGAGGGGCAGAAGAGCTGTCCCCTGACCCAGTTTAATTCAAGTCCTTGACTTTGAGATTAATGAGGAGTGAGGCTGGCTGAGCTGGGGGCCCGGTGGGGGAGTTGGGGGCAGGGAGTCCTAGTGGAGCCCCAGGATGGGTCCTGGGCTCTGCCTGTAGGGTCGAGACCCCTTGGAGCCGTCCTGGGGCAGGGGGCTGGGATTGGAGAGCTTAGACAGGGGGGTTCGCAGAAAAGCGGAGAGAGGGATGTGTGCCGTTGCTGAGCTATTTGGGTCAGGGCTGTGGCAGCCCAGAGCAGCTCCCCCCTGCCTGCTCCGGCCACCCCCTCCCACTGCGCTGAGTCCCTCTCCCGCAGCCTCAGGCTTACGCAATCACAGCCCCCAGTGCGGGGCACCACCTGCTCTCCGCCATGCCCGTCCCCCTCGGAGGCCCACACGGCCACAGGCGGGGTGCCTGGCCCCAGCACTCGGGGAGGGTGGCAGCATTGGCCCTGGGCTCAGAGGCACACGTCCAGGAAGGGACACTGCCCCCAGGGGGTCCCCGCAAGGGCACAGCTGGACAAATAGTGAGGGACTGGCCACCCTGAGCCAGGGGGACACACTCACACACACTGAGCCATACAGACAAATACATACCCATAGATGCTACACACACTCAGACACACATGCCTACGCACAGCTATGCACACTCACAGATATGTACCCACACACTCATACACGTACATGTTCATATACACATGACACACGCACACTTTTGCACTTAAACACATGCACACACACAAATTCATGCACACAGAGCATCCACACATCTATATGCTCACACTGATACACACCCCCCCCCCAAGAGGCCACTCACAGACTCAAGGAATGGTGCCCAGAAACACACAGGTGCACACTGGCTACTCTCCCACACCTGTAGACAGGTGTTCCCAGAGAGGACACCCCCCACACACACACTCAGGTGTATCCTCTCATGGCAGACAAACTCAAAGATAAAACATCCAGTTTCACAGCTGAACCCGCCCCCCCCCCCCCCCCACTGCATAAAGGCAGAGACACCGTGGTTTAGGTCTGATTCTGTTCCCAATGATGTCCCGGCTATGCTGTGTGGCTCCAGGTAAACCCCTACCCCACTCTGGGCATCTGTGAAGGCCCGTTATTCTGCAAGGCTTTTCCTTCTACAGAGACCTTCCCTCTCCTTGCCTCTGTCGCCCCACCCAGCCTTTGGGCGCCCTGCCCCTCTGCCTGCACGTCTCCTTTCCTGCCTCTCTCCCTCTCTTTCCCCTCTCCTCTGTCTTCTCACTCTCCCTTCCCCCACCTGTCCTCTGTCTTCACTCTCCCAGTCTCCAGCTCAGAGTCTTGAGCACACACACTGTCACGCCCCCTCCCCGTGAGTCCTGGGTGACAGACTCACACGGTGGTGGGTGGGGGTGCAGAGCTCAGCAGAGGGGAGAGAGCAGCAGAGAATGGGGAGGACCAGCAGGGAGGGGGGAGGAGGGAGCCTGCTGCCCCAGGTTTGCACACATGGCCAGGAACAGGCACCCCACCTGCCCCCAATCCTGCACCCTGCAGGTCCATCCCAGCTGCCTGGGTGCTGAGAGGGGAACACTGAGGCCCAGAGAGGGGAAGGCCCCTGCCGGAGGCCGCACAGCTGTGGGAGGACAGAGCGGAACTAGAACCCAAGGCCTGGCCGCCCCGCCGCCCCACCTTTGGGGTCTGCCTCTGGCTGCCCAGCCCCCAATCCACAAGCCCCAGCTGCCAGCCTTGGGGGGGCTGGGGACGCCAGCTTCCCCCACAAGCCTGAACACCCGAGTTTGGCCGGGGGGGCCTTCTACTTCCCCTGAGACCCCAGATCCTGAACTGCAGCCAGGCGGGGGTGAGCACAGAGCCCCCCTGAGCCCCATGTCACCCCTTCCCAGGCCCTGTTGCTGGTAGCAGCCTTGGCAGGCCTGGGCCTGGGCCTGAGCCTCATTTTCATTGCTGTCTACCTCATCCGCTTCTGCTGCCGGCCCCCCGAGCCCCCCGGGGCCAAGAGCACCCCTCCCGGGGGAGGCTGCGTCACCTGGAGCTGCATTGCCGCCCTTCTCGTCAGCTGGTAATGGGGCCCCGGGGGGGGCGGGCGTGGGGACAGAGCGCCCATGCTCTGTCAGTCCCCCGCGTGTCCTGGAACTCCAGCCTGGCAGCACGGAGACCCGCTGCCATTTGACGGATGGAGGAACTGAGGTCCAGAAGTGACGTCCCAGGGGTGGCCAGCCTGGCAGGGGGTGGGGTGAAGAGCCAGGCGCCAGACTGCCTGGGTATGGTGGCCCTGCCATCGAAACGCTGTGCAAGTAGGGAGGGACCGCACCCTCTGGGCCTCAGTTTCCACATCACTAAAATGATGCTACAGTAACACCCATTATCAGTTATGGCCAGATTAAACGAGAGCTCACATGGAGCCTGGTTACTGCCAGACGTGGCAAAATCTGATGAGTTGATGTCATTCATTCAGTCATTCAACAAACATTTGTTGAGTACCTACTATGTGCTAGAGATACCAAATGGGCCAGACAAGGTCCCTGCCCTCAGGGAGCTGATGTTCTGGTCAGGGAGACAGGCAGCAAAGGGTATTTACAGACTGGCCGGTCTCCTCTGAGCCCAGACCCCCACAGGAACTCCCGCCCGCAGTGCCCCTCCTGGATTCGGGTTGGCGTGCCCAGTTTGGAGGGAGGAGGCAACTTTTCAAGGCCAGGTCTGCCAAGTGGCCCTGGGGAGACTCAGCCCCGCCAGCCCCTTGGCGCCCCGGGCCTCCTGCAGTGCCCCCAGAGTTAAGGACAAGGGGATTTGGAGACAGAGCGTTTACCAAGAGCCGCCTTGAGCCAGGATCGCCCCACTGGGCCATGCAGAGCTGTTCTAGGGCACAGAGATGCGGCCAGAGACGTGCCGTGGGGCGGGGGTGGGGCGGGGGACGCGAAGTGGGTCTCCCACAGGCGGGGCTCCCCCCGTCTCCTTCCCTGGGAGAGCAGCAGGTGTGTTTGGGGGTGTGTATGGGGGCAGGGGCTGTGCTTCCCGTACCCAAGATGTTTCCTCTTCAGGCTCTCCTGAGTGGGGCGGCTGGGGGAGGTGGACAAAGGCCCCGCCGGGGAGAGACACGGCGGCCCCCGCGGCCTGGGAACAAGAGCGGCTTTGTAGGATGCGAACAATGGGTGTGGGATTCCAGGGCTGGGAACCGCGAGGGTGTCTGGCTCCCTCCGCCCCAGTCCCGGCCCCCTCCGCGGAGGGACACGGAGGGCGGGACGGGGGACACACAATGGGGCTCTGTGTGTTGGCGGGGGAGGGGCGGGGGGCGGGGGGCCCCCGCTTCTGGCCCATCGGCCCACATTCCCCAGCTGGCCAGATGCTTGGGTCCCGGCATGGGGCGAAGCTGGGCGCTCCAGGCTGGGGACCCCCAAGAAACGGTGCCTGGGGGTCTGCGCTCCTAGGAGGCAGGGGATGGGATGGCGGGACCCTCAAGGGACAGTTGCAGAGGGCTGGATGCTTGGGGGAGGTTAGAGGGGGTGGTCTTCGCGTCCCGGGGCTGGACGCCACGGTTCCACCCGTGTGAGGGGCGAGTTAAATCTGGGGCCCCCTCTCCTCCGCCGCGCCACCCACATTAGCATCACAATGACGGCCCTGGGCGGGGGAGTGTGTGTGGGGGGGGCCTTCCCGTTACCTTGACAACCGGTGGGGGCCGCCGGAGACGTTCCTTTCCCACGATGGGCTGCACCACTGGGATGGGGTGGGGGCCAGGATTGGGCGAGCAAGGAGGTGGGGGTCGGCGCCCCCAGAGTCCCGGACCGGTTGTGATTTCCGGTCCCTCCTTGTCCCAGCGCCGGCATCGGCATCGGTTTCTACGGCAACAGCGAGACCAGTGACGGGGTGTCCCAGCTGAGCTCTGCCTTACTGCACGCCAACCACACTCTGAGCGCCATAGACCGCCTGGTGAGAGGCCAGCACTCACCCGACCCCAGACCTGAGCCCACACTGGCTCCCCACGTGGGGACAGGGGGCCCTCAACCAGGGAAACGGGATCCGAACCCAGAGCCGAGGCCCTGCACCTGAAACTTAGGACCCAGACTCAGAATTTCAGGCTCTGACTTGCAGTCATAGCCTAGTGCCCCAAGCCTCAGGCCTGGCTGGTCAGGACCTCATACTTGGTACCTCGGAACCTCAGCCCAGACCTGGAACTCCGGTGCCAAGCCCAGACCCCACAGTCACACCCAGTCCCAGCCCTGGGCTTCAACTCAAAGCGGACAGAGACCCAGCACGGGGGACCCCGGCCCCTGCCCTCGGGGCAGATCCAGGCACGGACCGGATCCTTGGCCCAAATGCAAGCTCAGGGACCTCCGAGCTGACACCCAGGATGCAGACGAGAGGCCTCACTCTATCCCCCGTCCCAGGATCCCAGACGCTGGGCTGAGACCCCGCCTGACCTCAGACCTCAGACTGCATGTCCAGTGCAGACCTGGACGGTGGAACCCAGGCGGAGACCCCAGACTTAATCCCACTTCTGGGGCCTGACTGTCCTCTCGGGGGCCCAGGCACTGACCACCCATGAGCCCCACCCCCCTGCCCTTCCTGAACTCTCAGAGGCCCTGCTGCCCCCGCCCCCAGGGTGCCCTCCCCTGACCCGGCCCCTCCCTGTGCCCAGGTTTTGGAGATGGTGGAGAGGCTGGGCGGGGCCGTGAGGACAGAGCTGACCGCTCTGGAGGAAGTATTCACGCAGCGCACAGATCTGGTGGCTGCGGCCCGCGGGGCTCGACGGCAGGCGGAGGCTGTGGCCCAGCAGCTACAGGGGCTGGCCTTCTGGCGGGGAGTGCCCCTGAACCTGCTGCACGTGGCTGAAGATGTGTCCTTTGTGGAGGAGTACAGGTGGGTGACCGTGCTTTGTGCCGTGTGGCAGGCGTTCTCGCCCTGGCAAGTGTGCACCCTGGGGCCCTCGGGCAATGTCTGGAGACAGGCCTGGTTGTCACAGTGGGTAGGGTGCAACTGGCATTCAGTGGGCTCTAAAACCAGATGGCTAGCTGCTCGCTAACCCTGTGACCTTAAACAAGTCACTGGCCAGCTCTGAGCCTCAGTGTCGCCACCTGTGAACGGGGATAATGGGTAGCCCCCCCCTCACTGGATTGTGAGGGTCAGTCGAACGGTGCATCTGTCTGGTTCTTACAGCATGACTAGACGCGTTATACAGGTGTCTATAAAAGTAGGCGCACCTAAGATAGAGCCATGAACGAAACTCAGTGGTTCCTGCCCGTCTTCCTGCGGGTGGGGGGCAGGGGGCCCAATAAGAAACATACTCAGGAGTGATACATTGTTTTTAAAGGGGTGGGAGATAAGAGCTCACAGGGAATTAAGCAGAAGGGGAAGGGCTGGGGACGGATCAGCTGAGAGCTTGAGTCTGGGGCTGGGGCGTCCGGGAAGGCCACTCTGAGAAGGTGACATTTGAAGGAGGGGAGGAAACAAGTTACACAGTCATCTGGGGCAGCGGCCCTTCCCAGCAGCCAACGCGATGAGTCGTACTGCTCTGCCCCTAGGAATTATTTCTCATTCATCAGACACCGTCTGAGGCCCCACCCCAGGCTGGGGGCGTTGATGGGAAGGCTGGGTCCCGGATCCTGTGCTCCAGGGAGGGGTAGACAGAGCTGCAGCAGTCGGCTAGGAGGAACCCCCTCCTCATGAGACATCGGGCCTGGCTCGCGGTGAATCCCGGTTCTGCGCTGCAGCCGAGCCCAGGTGCCCCACGCACTGGGCCTCAGCCCCCTTCCAGGGCGCCTGGGGGTAGCTGTGCGGACTGCACTAGGGTGAGGCAGACCCACCATCACCAGGAAATGTCTCCTAGAGGCACCTACAGAAGAGTGCCTCACCTTGGGGGTCAGGATGCAGGAGCTAGCAGTGGGGATGTGGAGAGAGAGCAAAGGCCTAGAGCCACTTGGCCCGGCTCCTCCTCCCTGGGAAAGGAGTTTCCTTAGCCACTCTGGGCCCCGAGCCTCTGCACAGCTACGTGGGGACCACTGAGAACAGTGCCACTTAATGAGCATTTGCTACATGCCAGGCCCTGTGCCTTGGCCTCACATGGACCTCCTCTCCGATCAGCGAATTATCATTAATAATTATTCTACCATTCACAGTTCCGTGAATAACGTTCAGGCCACTATTCAGGTGCATGCACATGCTGGGCTCTACGTGCTTTATCCCACTCGGGAGCCTCCCTGTGGCCTTTGAAGTTCTCCTGTGTTGCCGGAAAGGAAGGCGGGTGCCAGGAGGCGAGGTCCCTGGGATCATCAGTGCAGCCAGGAAGGGGAGGGGCTGGCATGGGACCAGGTTGTGCATGCCTGGGACCATCAGGCTCCACTCTGTACGGTGGGGTGGAGGCTGAGTTGTTTCACAGGGAGTTGGGCTGTGGCAACTGGGAGGTCACACCTGCGGGAACCTCAGTGTGCTGCCGCCCTCCTCCGAGTCCCGGTCTGGGGACCTAGGGGCCCATAGACTGGATTTGCGGCTTCAGCCTCATGCCTGTTTCCTCAGGTGGCTGGCCTATGTCCTCCTGCTGCTTCTGGAGCTCCTGGTGTGTCTCTTCACCCTCCTGGGCTTGGCGAAGCAGAGCAAGTGGCTGGTGATTGTGTAAGTGTGGGCACCCTCAGGCGCCCATCTCACAGCACAGAGGGTCCTGGGGGGGGGACTGCAGTCCTTCCCAGGCTCAGGTTGGTTTCATTCCCTTGGCCCGTGAACGTCCACGGAGTTTCTCATTCATCAGACACCCTCTGAGGGCCCCTGGAGGCTGTGCCAGTGTCCACGCTGTCTCCCCATTCCCGTGGGGCGAGAGGGCCAGGGGCACTGACAGGGGAGCGGCCCAGGCAGGGCAGGGGTGGACCTGGAAATAGGCATCCTTGCAGCGGGAAGTGCACCGAAATCCTAGACAAGCAATCATAATGATTCTGTGGATGGGGGCAACTTCCGGCTTCTATTGAGGGCTGCACACCGACCCCATCAATTTCCACAACAACCCCGAGAAGCAGGGGCCCTTCAGGCATCCACCTGCGGAAGAGAGAGCATTTCTGGAGTGGCAGGACCATGCTCTTAGCAACTGCCAGCTCTGTACCAGGCCCTCTTCTGGAACCCGCCTGCGGACCCCAGGAGGGGGCGCTGTCCTGATCCTTGTTTAGCAGAGGGGGCGCTGGGGATCAGAGGGGTTGGGCCACTTGTGCAGGGCTGCAGGGCCAGGAAGTGCTGGAGCTGGGATTCCACCAGGCCAGTCTGTCCCATCTGGAGGAGACCCAGTGCCCTCACTGCCCCTGGAGGCTGCGTCGGTGCCCACGCTGTCTCCCCGTTCCCCTGGAGCGAAGGGCCAGCCCGCCCGCTCTGCCCCAGGCTTGGAGATGGTGGAACATGGCCTGGCCAGTTGGGTCTGGGACTTGAGGCCAGGCCTTCAATCTGGGCTGCCTGGCTGCCCTTCCTGCTCGCTGACCACCCTCCACAGGACAGGGGGTAATGTTAGCCCACGAGCTGTCTCCACTCTTGGGAGCAGGAGCCTGGGCAGGGCAGGAGGCAGAACCTGGGAGTGAGCTTGGGACTTCCTGGGCTCCCGTGGAAATCAAGGCCAGGGAATGGAGCCCAGAGGTGAGGGGACCCCCCACCCCCCGAGACCCAGAGCAAGGCAGGGCAGCCCCGGGCCGGGATCTGGGCTGCTGGCCTTCCTGCCCGGGGCCCCTCCTGCCCCTCCCCTCACGGGAGCCGACACCAGATGTCCAGACTGACGTCAACAACCGCAGGGGTACAGCTGCGACCCCCTGCCAATTTCTCTGCCCCTCTCCTGATCCTCCAGGCTTCAGAGGTTGATGGGGGGTGGGGGTGGGGCTGTGATGGGGTGGAGGAAGGGAAGGGGTGAGGCGGGAAGATTAGGAGCCCTAGATCCTTGAGTCCAGTTCCCTTCTCCACTGTAGGATGATGGTCATGAGTCTCTTGGTTCTCGTCCTGAGCTGGGCCTCCCTGGGCCTGGAGGCAGCTACAGCTGTGGTGAGTGCTGGGGCCAGGCCCTTGGGCTCTGGGACTCAGAGGGGCAGGAGGTCCTAAGAGGAAGGACCTGGGGCCAGGGTCACAGGTTCTGAGGTTGGGGCTGGCTTTCAAGATCCTGAAGGTCTGGAAACTGGAGTCCTGGACATTTGGTTTGTAAGGGAGAAGGGCTGGGGGCTGGACTCTTAGGTCTGAGGGAGGAGGGGGCTGGGGGCCTGGGTCCCGGGTCTGAGGGAGGAGGGACTGGGGGCCTGGGTCCCGGGTCTGAGGGAGGAGGGCTGGGGGCCTGGGTCCCGGGTCTGAGGGAAGGGGGTCTAGGACCTGGACACTGGGACTGGGGGAATGCCGGGCATTTGTTCTGTTGAATCATGGAATTGGGGCAGCTCTGGGCTGAACACTGCCTCCCCCCCTGCCCGGTACTTCTCTCAGGGCCTCAGTGACTTCTGCTCCAGTCCGGACACCTACCTCCTGAACCTGACCCAGGAGGAGACTGGGCTCAGCTCAGGTGACCCCATGGCCTCTGTGCCCAGGCCTGCCTGAGGTGGGATGGGGGTGCCCAGCTGTCCACCAGGTCCAGCCCTGGAAATGCTCAGCACCTCTACTGCTGGGCTGGAAGAGGAAAGGATGAAGATGCTGGAGTGAGGGGAGGATGGGGGTCAGGAAAGGGGGCTGGGCCTGACCCTGACCGATGGGAGGATTTGGCTATTGGAGAAAATGGGGAGCCTAATTTAGTCAAGGGGAGGCCACAGAAGTTCCCAGGGCATGCGGAGACCACTATGTTCTTCGGCTGTGGCTGGAGCATTAGAGATGGGGTGGGGGGGCAGGTGGTCTGTCCCTGAATGCCAGGACATGGGGATCACAGGAGGGTCCTGAGCTGGGGAGGAACCCGTGGTCCCGAAGGTGGAAAGGCAGGGCCCTGCCCTCTCCCACCTTCCCCCAGGGAGGCCCCGGGCCCAGGCTCACGCCTCCCCCTCTCCCCTCCTGCTTCAGACATCCTGAACTATTATTTCCTCTGCAACCAGGCGGTCTCCAACCCCTTCCAACAGGTTAGGGCTGCGGGCAAGGCCCCCGGTGGGTGAGGGTGGGGCTGGGGCCTGCACTGCGGGGTCTGGGAGAGGGTGCAGGTGCCATGGGCCCCAGTTCTGGTCCCGAGGGAGGAGGGTGGGCAGGGAGCGTCGACTACCCTGTCTTCCGCAGAGGCTGACCCTGACCCAGCGGGCCCTGGCTAACATCCACTTCCAGCTGCAGGGCCTGGAGCGAGAAGCTGGCGTCCAGTTCTCCTCGGCTCAGGTGAGCCGCCCCGCGAAGGCGTGGGCGGGGCCCTGGGTGTGGACTGGGCCAACGCAGAGGGCGGGGCCAGCGGAGGGGGCGGGGCCCGCAGGCTGTGGGCGGGGCCCGGGAGAAGGCCGGGCCTGAGTAGTTAATTGGTGGGATAACCACCCTCCGCAATGTGCTTTTAAGGAACCTCTGCTGTCCTTGGAGGAGACGCTGAATGTGACAGAAGGAAACTTCCATCAGTTGGTAGCGCTGCTGAATTGTCGCGGACTGCACAAGGTGATCTTGTCCCCTGCCAAAATTCTCCCAGGGGCGCCTCTGCCTGGCCTTCCTCTCCTCCGACTTGCAGTCCTTCTCCCATTGCCCTTGAGAACCCTGTCATTACCTCCCATGCCGGTGTTCTCTCCCTGTCACCTGTGTACCTGTCGGTATTCCTCTTCCTCGCCCT
>JAQQAC010008701.1:0-12504 GCA_029783875.1 Phataginus tricuspis
AGGGGAGCTTAAGAGATCTGTCAGTAGCTTTCCTAGTGTGACCAGGAAATTCCCTGTTAACTGATTTAAGGTTACATCATGGGGTGGGGCAGGGGGTGGGATAGGGGCTGAGACTGCTGTCAAGTTACATATTAAGTTTGCTGATGTGGGACCTTCACATAAGTGACTCCATTTTGGGCCTGTGGTTTTCTTTTTACCACCTCCTCAGGGGCCCAAGCTGTCACCCAGACCCAGACACATGCTTTCTGGCTCCAACCTTCATTCTCAAAGCTCAGTGCTTTGCTATTAAAATTAAAAAAAAAATGTTTGCACCTCCTTTGGGAGTAGAGTCAGTATATGGTAGTAGAGGGGACAAAGTCAGATGCTCTGAGTTCCCAGCTTTACTGAGGTGTATCTGACAAGTGAAAACTGTGTGTATTTAAGGTGTACAATGTGTTGTTTTGATGAACTGAGCACCACAGTCCAGCTGACACTTTAGATCTACCCTCTTAGCAAATTTCAAGTATATTATGCAAATTGTTAACTCTAGTCCCTGTGCTGTACCTTAGATTTTCAGAACTTATTCTTCTTGTATAACTGCAACTTTGCACCTTTGATGGACATCTTCCCGTCTCCCACCCCCAGCCCGTGGTAACCATCAATCTTATCTCTGCTTTTATGAGTTTGACTTTTTTAGATTCCATGTATCAGTGAGATCATGCAGTATTTGTCTTCCTGTGTCTGGCTTACTTTACTTAGCATAATGCCCTCCAGGTTCATCCATGTTGTTGCAACTGGCAGGATTTCCCTTTTTTATTCCCTTGGCTGAGTAATATTCCCTTGTGCATGTGCTGCATTTTCTTTATCCGTTCATCCATGCACAGACGCAAGTAGTTTCCATGGCTTGGCCATTGGAAATGATGCTGCAGTGAACACAGGGGTGCAGAGACCTCTGAGATCCTGTTTTCATTTCCTTTGGGTGCATACCCAGAAGGGGGATTGCTGGATCTTAAGGTAGTTCTATTATTAGTTTTCTGATGAACCTTCCTACTTGTTTCCCACAACAGCTGCACCAGTTGCCTTCTAACCAACCATGCATGATGGTAAACTGTTTTTCTACGGCTTCTCCCCTGCACCTTCCACATTAGGAGCCCCCGGGCTGAGACCTTGTCTCCTACGAAGTATCGATGTTCACAGCCTCTCCACCTTGTGTGTGTCCTGAGGACTCCAAGTCCCTACTTCTTTCCATACAGGCAGCTGTCTTCCAAAGAGCTCCTATGAAGGGCACAGGTGCCTCGGATTCAACAGGCCCAAACCAAAACTCAAGTTCGATTGTATGGATATACCATAGTCTCTTCAACCAAATCCCTGGTGTCGAACACTGGAGTCGGCCAACTCTGCCTGAGGGACAGGACATGGCAGTTGATGAAAGAAGACATTCGGTGGCCGGCAGAGTCTAGTAGGGTGCAGGAAAACCCTTTCCAGCCCAGATCCCAGTGCCCTACCAGGTCCCCCGTGGGTGGGGAGAGGAAAGAGCTCCTGCAACATGCCCCCTGTGCCCCTCTGCTCTGGACTTCGGGGCCACTCGAGGGAGCTTTGATTCCTGTTGCTTTGCCTAGCTGCCCCGCGCACCCCACCCCTGGGTCTTTGGGATCTCTCCACTCTGCCCCACTCTGCCAGTCCGCCCCATCCCCTGGCATCCTGTAGCCTTCAGCTCTGGCTGCCACCTCGGGCCCCTGGTTTCCTGCTGGGTTAGACTGCAGAAAGGGGGACCTGGAGTGTATAGGTTAGCTTGGCTGCTATAAAAAATAGCACAGACCGGGGGCCTTAAATAACAGACATTAATTCCTCACAGCTCTGGAGGCTGGAAGGCCAGGCTTGAGGTGCCGGCAGGGCTGGGTCAGCTGAAGCCTCTCCTTGGTGTGCAGACGGCCACTACCCCCCTGTCCTCACAGGGTCTGTCCTCTGGGCTTATCCCTGGTATCTCTTCTTTTAAGGTCACAGTCCTATTGGATCAGGGCCCCATCTTTATGACCTCATTTACCCTTTACCTCCCAAAAGCCCCATCTCCACATATACTCACAGTGTGGGGAGTCAGGGCTTCCAAGTATGAATTTTGGGGAGGGGACATGATTCAGCCCCTAACGAGGATGAAGAAAACACCCCTCCTGGGTTCTGCTTCAGGGCCAGATATCTATGTGCTTCAGACCTTATTCTGCAAAAATGACCTCCTCTGAGCAACACTCCCACACACTGTTGTGCTAAAAACCAGTTCCGTTGCCCTACTTTCTCTTTGGGGCTTATTACAAAGTTCCCCCCTTCTGTTATCTAAGGTTGGCCTGTGGCTGGTCCCAAAAGGAGTTGGGTATGTGTCAAAATGAGGAAGAGGGGTGAAGGAAGAGGAAAAACACTCATTCTTTCCCACAATATTTTGCTATAATAAATACTGCTTGTGCATAAACCATTGTCGGTATAGTCAGTTATTTCCTTGGGATAGATTCCTGATGGTAATATTGCTGGGTCACAGTGGACGTATATTTTTAAGGCTTTATGGAAAGATCATACCAACTTGGGATTTTTAATTATTCTGTCTCTGTAAATATGTGCAGATGGTTAACAGAAAGTTCCCATTAACTGTGGTAAGCAGAGGAGGTAGTTTAATTGCCCTTTGGGTGACCAGCCTGAGGGCCGAGGGCCAAGGTGAGCAGTGCATGGTGGGTCTGCAGCCCAGGCCCTCAGGATGGGAGCAAAGACAGAAAGAGAGTCACCATCCACCATCTTTCCAAGGACTTGATCCATACAAACCAAGACCCTCCTATTCAAACTTAACTTGATCAGAATGACCCCCCCAAGTGTATCCATTTCCTGGGGCTGTCACAGCAAAGTACCACCAAGTTCTTGGGGGGGGGGGGCTTAGAACAACAGATATTTATTTTCCCACAGTTCTGGAGGCTGAAGTCCAAGATCGAGGTGCAGGGAAGGCCACACTTCCTCTGAAGGCTCTAGGGGAGAGTCCTTCCTTATCTCTTCTAGCCTCTGGTGCGTGTCAGCAATCCCTTTTCTTGGTCTGTAGATGCACTTTACGATCTGTGCCTCTGTCTCTGCGTGGGTGTTTCCCTGTGTGTCTGTGGCCAAATGCCCCTGTCCTGATGAGGACCCAGTCTCACTGGATTCCGGGCCACCCTCATCCAGGATGACCTTAACTTGATTACATCTGCAAAGACCCTCTTTCCAAATAAGGTCACACTCCCAGTTTCTGGATAGACATGAATGTGGGGAGGGGGGACCCTACTTAATCCAGGATACCAGGGTGTGAAAGTACTTGCAGCAGGACATTTTTCTGCTGAGAAGCAATGAAAGGAAGAAAGCATTTCGAGTTTCCTCTTGTCCTGCTGAGCCGGCAGGAAGCTCCCTGCTTTGGGCTGTTTCATGATGTGGGCAGTCAGAGTGGCCAGGAGAGGAGACAGAGGTGGGGCTCAGGGAAGCATGGCTTCTGGTACCCCCAGGTCCTGGACACATGAGGCATGGCCCACCCACAGAGCCCCGGGGTAGGTACCAGGGTGGCCTGGAGACAGAGGACGGGAGCAAGGGGGAAGCCCAGGCCAGAACTGTGTTGCAGGAAAGACGGGCAGAGCGAAGGGTTTAGGATTGGCTAGTTTGAATGACTATGGTGGGCGTCGGGCTGCCGGGGTGCACACTAGCTGCCCGGTACCCGGCCCTGGGATGCTCAGGGTGGGGATGGGGTGAAGCTACTGAGCAGGCCGAAGTGTGGCTCCAGATTGGTTAGTGTGCGTATCAAAAGCAGGGCCCTTTGCTATTGAGAATTGGCCAGCCCTGGGAGAGGCAGTCTCTCCCTGCCCAGGAAGGTTTTTTTCAGCTGTCAAAACATCAAAATAGACAACAAAATCTCAAATATGTACAATACATCCTCTCCTGTGGAAAAGAGAAGAAATTTGCTCCCGTGCCCCTGGGCAGCCCTCCGGTGGTCCGGCCGGGGGTGCTCACATTCTAGACTGGGCTCCACCTTCTGCCTCACCGTGCAGCCACAGGAAAGTCAGTGGCGGTACACAGAAGACAGGCCCCCGCACTGGCGGCCACCCTTTGGCTCTCAGCCCCAGAACTGCCCCTGGCTGTGTGGCCTTGGCAGGAGGCCTTGCCCCTGGGAGCCTGGGTTCATCAGTGGTCATCAGTCCTTGGCCTCTGAGAAAACCCATTTATATTTTAGAGCTCCTTAGAAGTTGTATCAGGGACTCCAGACGGACAATTTCTGGACTGGACCCTCAGAGTTCTATTAGCTCTGGAAAATCCGGTCCCAGGAAGCAGCCCTGGCACCTGCTCCAAAACTGTGTGCCTTTTGCATCCATTTAGTACGTTTCCCTCCTTGCCTTGTGGTAAGGCTGGTGTTTTCTAAGTGTGACTCCCCGCTAAAATGTGACCTCCGTGAGGGCAGGGCCATATTTGACCACCTTGTGTCATCTGCGTTAACCTGGAGTCTGTGATTGCACAGACTTGGGCTCCAGTCCCGGTCTGCTCCGCACTCACTCTGTGACTTCGGGCAAATCACGTCGCCTCTTGGAGCTGCAGTTTGCTTACTGGTGAAGTGGGGGTCTTCCCGCCGTCCTCTGAGTGCTGCTGTGGCCCTCCGTCCCTCTTGGGGAGGAGTCCCAGCACATGGCAATATTAGGGTGTTCTTGGGGTGGACCACAAAGTAAGCTGCTTGGTCCACACTGGCCTGTTTTTGTTCTCGTGGAGCTGAGCGCTCCCACAGGCATTTCCTAGCAGATCTCCGTGGGACTGACTGCATGAGCGCATAGGTGGCGGTTACCGTATATGCAAGGGGGCACGTCAGCATCAAGGTTCCTGGGTGTTGCTGAGGACAGACATGCTTAATGCTGCCTTGAGAGCCGGCAACTGGACTGACACCCCCGCGCTGGCCCATACTTTTAGGTCCCCACTCAGTCCCTCGCCTGGCCGCATGCCATCCCACAAGGCGAGGAGTCCTTGGGAGTAAGAGAGCGTGCCTGCCTGCAGCCCATGCCCCTCCTTCTGGGCCATGCTCCAGGCGCCTGGCACTGTGGAATTTCCTGTCCTGAAGGCCCAGCTTTCTTCCAGGGCCCCTGAATCATCCTGCTGAGAGAGGGGCACACTGCTGGCCAGGAGCTGTTTGCAGGGGGTAGGCGGTGGGGATGGAGCTTGGATGTGCAGGCCCAGGTGTCTCCAGGCATGGGTGGAAGGCCTGCCACCCAGGGGCAAGGTCCTCCTGACGAGGCAGGGGCTGGGACCAGGCTCTGGGGAGGCCTACGTGCTCCTGGCACCTTGGAGGCCTGGCTCTCATCAAAGCCCGCATGTGGGCGATTTAATGGCAATACATACATTGGTGTCACTGTCTCAGACCCGGGGGCTGGCCTCCAGCTGGCAGTGATGCTGTGCCAAGCCCTTCCCCTCCTTGGTGGCTCTGGACCTGTGCTGGCTGCAGGGCCTCAAGCCCAGAGGCAGCCAGCGGGTGGCCTTGCTCCCAGCCCAGGTCTCACATCGAGGAATGATGTGAGCAGAACATATTCACTGTGCCTCCCTGGAGCTCTGCATGGGACCTTGTCAGTGTCCCCAGACATGCCCAGAACCAGCTTCTCCCTTGTGCATGGCAGCCCCATGCGCCCAGCCAGCTCACGACTTTCTGCAGGGGCTCTTCCTTCCTGTGCCAGGGCAGCGGCTCCGCTCACGTCCCAGCCCCCCCACAGCCCCTGGCTCCTCGTCAGGACCGGCACCTATACAACCCGCAGCAGAGGATGCAGCCCTGAAACACCGCCAGGGGGCCGGGTTCCCCACCTGGCTCCGGTGAACAGTTTCCGCAGAGAAAAGCTCTTGTGATGGGATGTGGTAAAGGTGGAAAGACGTTATCCGGGAATCAGGAGTCCCAGCTCATCTATACCCTTCTTGCCTTTCTCCTCCTCTGGGTCATACAGCCTGATTCCCGAGCTGCCCAATGTGGAGCGCCCAGGGCCCCCACTTCCCCATGACCCCCTGGGCCCCTCACCACCAGTGCCGCCATTACATCACAGGGGGTTATATTCCACATTCTTTATTTCACTCGATCTTCACACAGTGCTGTGTGCCACTGACCCCACTGACAGATGGGAAGACTGAGGCTCAGCGAGCTTGATAGTTCTCACAGGTGGACAGGTGTGCAGTGAGGTTTAATGGCACTGGCTAGCTGGGGCTCCTATTCTGGTTTCTGCACTAAGGGCTCACCTAGGAGCCCCCACTGCCCCACATGGTGTCCGTCCACCTGGCCTCACTCCAGAAATGCAGCCCAGCTTGAAATGAGGGCTCTAGGCCAGGCAGGAAAGGCTCTGCTCCCACGTGACCCCAACAGCCTGGGGGACTGAGATATCCTGAAGTTTGGTATTCTGTCAGCGCCACCACACGGCCTTGGGGAAGAGGTAGGTAGGGAAACTGAGGCACCTAGTCATGAGGGGCGGGAGGCTGCAAAGAAGGCTGGTTCCAAGTCAGTTCTCTGTTGTATCCCCGCATGTTGGAGCACACGGCTAGCCATGTGGGTTTTTATGCTGCCTGTCTTTACAGCACATCATACAAAAAGGGCTGTCATACCACGTTGCAAATCACGAAGGAAAATGCATGAACTCTCAAGGATGGCTTGTTAACTTACCCTGGTAAAACCGGAGGTTGTGGAGCAGTTCCCATTCCTTTCTGCAGCCCATTGCTTTCAATTTAACTAGCATTTGCGGCTGGAACACTTTTTGTTCCTCTCAGTCTTGGAGAGGGTCCCACAGCTGGAGCCGCCTGCTCCCAGCTCTTTGCTTTCCTTCCTTGGAGAGGGACCTGGGAGCATCACGCACCGAGCCCCACAGGGATGGGCAGTTTGAAGAGCACTTGGGTACGCGGTGCACAAACCCCCCACACGCGGCCCCGGGCTGCGCTCCTCTTCCCAGCGGACCAAAGCTGGCTTCCCCCAGGGGAAGGGCCAGCCCCAAACCCCCCACCTTCACACTTGATGGCAGGGAAGGTGGGGGAAGGGAAAGAAGAGTCCAGCCCAGGGCCCCAGGCCAGGGCCTGAAATTTGGTTGTGAAAGCTGAGCTGGGCTGCCCCAGGGGCCTCCCAGGAGCCCATTTATCATCTGGCCTGGGTGGGACTGAGCAGGGCCTGAGTAATGCTTGCCTGGCAGCTCCCTGGGGCTCAGCCAGACCCTCCCCTAAGTCCCACCCTCACCCCAGGGGGTCAGTCCATCTTCCTGCCCCACCCCATCCCAGCTCCTCTTTAATTCCCCTTTAGAATTTTTAAAATTGTGGTATAGACACAACATAAACCTTCGCATCTTAACATTTTTCAGTGTGCAGTGCAATGGCATCAGGTGCATCACATGGTGTGCAGCCATCCCGTCCACCTCCAGAGCTTCCTCATCTTCGGTCCTCATGAAACGCTAACTCCCCACTACTCCTCCCCTGGCACCCCTCCCCCACAACCCCCATTCTATTTCCTGTCTCGGTGAATCTGACTCCTCTCTGGACCTCATGTAAGTGAAATCATATAGTGTTTGTCCTTTCGTGGCTGGATATTTCGCTGAGCATGTCCTCAGGATTCATCCATGTTGTAGGATGTGACAGGATTTCCTTCCTTTTTAAGCCTGAAAAATATTTCTCTGTAAGGATGATATGCCGCTTTCTGTTTATCCCTTCAACCACCAATAGACAATTGGGCTGCTTCACCCTTTTGACTGTTGTGAATAACGCTGCTCTGTGTAGGGGTGTACAGATGTCTACTCGAGTCTCTGCTTTCAATTCTTTTGGGTGCCTCCCCAGAAGGGGAATTGTCTGCCCTTTGGATTTTTAAGCCAGCTCGCACTAGAAAATCCAACAGGACGTTCTCACCACCCGGGCCCTCTGTTTGCCGGGAGATGCTGCAGGAGATAGGAGAAGAAAACCAAAAGCTAAGGGGATAATGAATTGAACTTTAATTGTCCTAGAGCTCTCAGCACACCTATGTCACTAAAACAGAAACGGGGCAGGGTTGTTATGAGAAATGCAGATTCCTAGGCCCACCCATTCTGAGTCAGAATCTCGAGGCTATCATCTCAAAGTTGCTTGGGTGCTTCTGATTTGCAGCAGGTTTTAGAGCCACTGCCTGAAAGTTGGACCTTCAGCTCACTGGGGTAAAGATGGCAAAAGGGACCTCCTTAGGTTTTCACTGGTCCTAGGTGCCCTCGGGGGTGGGGATGATAACCAGTCAGATCCTTGGATACAGCCGAGTTCGCCCCGCCCGGCTGGCTGCTCTGTTACAGCCTGTGTTAGTTTGCTGGGGCTGCCATAACAGAATGACATAGACTGGGTGGCTTAAACAAACAACAGAAATTAATTTCCTCAGTTCTAGACACTGGACGTCCAGGATCAAGGTGCTGGCAGGGCTGGTTTCCTCTGAGGCCTCTCTCCTTAGCGTGCAAACGGCCGCTTTCCTGCTGCCTCTTGGCGAGGTCGTCTCCCTGAAGCCATGCGCCCGCCTGCTCTCTTTTTCTGTTCTTAAGAAGACACGGGTCACACTGCAGCAGGACCCACCCTGGCGGCCTCACTTTAACTTAGTCACCTCTCTAAGCGCCTTATCTGTAAACATAGTCAACATTCTAAGGTACTGGGGGTACCTAGACCTCAACAAAGGCATCTGGTGGAGGACACAAATTAGCCCATAACTCAATCTTTTCCTCCTTCATTCAATCGATGGTTATTTTAAATTCTTTTTATTGCTCAGACATAATACTACCATCAGGAAATCGAATAAAAATGACTCATAATTCCATTGCTCTCAGTGCCAGCTATTTTCAATAATCCCAATTTTCTTTTAATCCTTATAGTAAAGGGATGTTGTAGCATCAACACTTCCCACATTGTTACATTATAGACCTCACACTGTCATTTATAGGGCCTCATCAAAGCCTGTCTGGTGGATGTATCATGGTTTAATTATTCTTGGATTGTTGACTCATGACCTCTCCATTTTTTGCTTCTACCAATAGGAGGGTAATGACGTTCTTTGTGCTATAGCGTTTCCCTGGTTTTGAATTATTTCTTTAGGGAAAATTCCCGGGGGCGAGGTTATTGAATGAAGGATGTGAACATTTTTATGGCTCCTGAGTCACTTTGCCAAATTGCTTTCCAAAAGTATTTTACGCTGTCACCAGCGATGTATAAACACACTAGTTTCACCATCGTCCTGCCAGCATGATGTAGAACAGCCCCTTGTTTTCAGAGATTTCATTTTGTTCTATTTTGCCTTTCTTTGATAACTAATGATCCCATCAGGTTTTTTGTACACTTGATTTTTTAAGTATAAAATCTCTTAAGAGAACTGACTCCTTAAGCCTTTCACCTGCTTACCTAGGAGAGGCCAAATCAGGTATTTATTAAGCATCTGCTACATATTTACTACTATGGGTTCCGTGGGGTGACCAAGGACGTGTAAGGCCTTGTTCTTCCAGAAGCCTATATCGAACAAGAAAGAATAGAGGATGCAAAGGAAACCACAAGTTTATTTGGGGTCTTTAGGGATTTGAATCCAGAAGACAGATTCAGGAGGAACTTGAGGTTCAGGAGAAGAGAGTTTTTAAGGGGAAAAAAACCCTCAGGCTTACATAAGTTGGTTTGAAAGTATTATGATTGGCATAGGCAAAAATTACTAACATTGGTCTATACAGAGTAGGTTATTACGTTAGTTACAAGGTTAAAGTTCAGCAAAATAAGCCTCATTTTGAGAACTGCAACAGGATGTAGCCGCTTGTGACTGGTGCGGTACAAAAGCTCATGTTCCGTCTAGGTGAGGACGTGCGTAAGACCCACTTCCCCAGCAGCCTCCCGGCTCCATGGTAGGGCCCCTTGACATTTCTGACTCCATTTTGGATGTTTCTGTTCACACCTACAATGAACAATCATATCTCATTTTGTCATTGCTGATGTCTCTGTACCCAATCCACCGCTTTGCACATTGTGTGAGCTCAATAAATTTTATTCAGTGTAGTTCAGTCGCAGATAACATGCTCGTGTGGCTTGCAGAGATCTGCATTCAATTCAAAGGAAAGCAGGACCAGAATCTGCAGAAGCCTGACCCCAGAGAGACAGGCCAGACCTGAGAATCTCATGTGGATGAGCGTGAGGTCCTGTGCTACATTCTACACGGCAAACATGTGAATGACAGCAATTTTAAAGCAAGATTTAGGGCTTGAGCTTGGCAGTGTGAGGCAGCTGCCCACCAAAGGCTATTGGAATCAAATTCATGTTAATAGCCGGTGTAGTATGTACAGTTAGGGAGGTGACAGTCCTGTTGGACCCGGTGCAGATTAGACAAGCTCACCACTCCTCAGAGTCTGTCTTTTTTCTTTCCAGCTTTTTAACACTGTATTTTAACATTCTAGTACTTTTAACATTTTTAATTTTAACTTCTACCATTAAGTTTACAGAGAAGCTGGAAACATCGTATAACGAGCACCCCCATACCCTTCCTTTTGGTTCATACATTTTTAACATTTTGCTACGTTTCCTCTCTCTGTCCCTGTCTTCTTCCCCCACTGTTACTGTTATTTTTATTGTTGCAGAATCAGTTGAAAGCTGAAAACTTCACCACGAAATACTTTAGTATGCATTTCTGGGAACAAGAAAATTCTCTTATTCCCCCACCTACAGGTCTTCAGGGGAGCAGGCCTGGGGGTGAAGAGGGTGAAGAGCTGTGCATTCAGGGTGCCAGGAGGTCACACAGGAAGGAGATGAGGGGAAAGGGTGTGTGGGACACAGCCTACTTTGGAGTTGCAAGCCTGGGCTCAAGGCTGGCCGCCCTAGCTAGTGGTAGACAAACCATTTATTCTCACTGCCCTCAGTTCTTTATCTAATATAAATGGGGATGAATTGTTGCTCCTTAGTATAAAATTAGATAATGTACGTAATAGTGCTTTGTGAAAAGTAAAGCTCTATATGATTTGATGTTTCATTATGACTATTAATGCCAACAAACCTAATAATCAGTGAGAAAAGGGAAAGCATCTAGGATAGGGGTGTACATGAATAACAATAGTTTGAATTGAGCTTTGCAATATATATGGGGTTTCATTCCCACATATTTGATTTCCTCAAATAGATCATATCCTCATAAAACACGTGACACCATGCCTGGCCCATAGTAAGTACTCAGTTAGTTTACTCTTTCCCTTAGGAAAAGATAAATGTTGTTTATTCTAGTTTTAGAGGAAAAGGAGAGACCCAGAATGACGAATTCCCTCATCCAAGAGTAGCAAGTTAAGTAGTGGGCAGGACTTGAACCCAGGCCTTTAGATTCTAAGTTTACTATTCCTTCTTTGCTAATCTGTGCTGAAGGACTCCTCCAATTCTCAGAGTCTATGAAATTCTAAAATCCACTTCCTTCATACAGTCTTCTGCACTTCACACAAAGCCATTGCTTTTTGAAAAATTGTAATCGTGAGATGCATGCAATGTTTTTTTTATTACAGTATGTTAAAGTTGTCATTAAAATTTTTCCCCTTTGTAGAAAAAGGCTCTGAGCCCACATAACACCATATTGTGATTGATGATTGTCCCTGGCACAATTTCATATGATTCCTTTGCAATACTAAATAGTTTTGCAATACTAAAGACATTCAACTTAATAATGGAAGATACTCTGGGGACCAATTGATACTTCAAAATAACTCTTACTTTTAGTGTAAATGTTTTTAATTGGAAAAACTCTGCCTGTTTGGGTGGAAATGCTTTTTGCTTTAGTGTCAACGATGATTCACACGGATGCATGACCCCTGAGTCTGGTTGGGCTAATGGAAACAGGTGTGAACTGGGTTCCAAGAAAGAGAAGCACCAGCCCTGATATTGCCACCAACTCTCCTGATGACCTGGGACATTTCCTATTACCTAGCATAGCCTTTGTTTCCTCAGGTGAAAGTGAGAAGTAAATGATGATTAAGGTCACTTTCAGCCCAAAGCATCTCTGATCTTACTGCACTGAGTCTGTGTTTTAAAGAACAGCTATGTGAGAGATTTGACAACACGGGCAGCAAACCTCATATTCTGAAAGAGGAAAACCCAGTAAGTGCCTGGAATCCTGGCAAGTCTGGCCCAGATTCCTTACATGCTTATTAGTGAGAATAATTCCCAGTCTCCTTAAAATACGCTATGACAGGCTCAACAAGCGAGGAAAGATGTATCTGAGAAAACCAGCCAACAGGGAGAGCTCACACCACTCCCACCCAAAGCTGAGGGGAACCCCTGGGGACTGATAACTGAGCTGTTTGAAAACAAGCACTTATGGAACAAATTGTCCAGAGAGACAGAAACAGAGAAACATGCTCGCTGCCCTCACTGATTGCAGATTACGGCCTCCTGTGACTGCGGCCTGGGAGGCGGACTGGAGAGGTGGGGGAGGGCTCCCAGCCTCAGTAGGCTCCTGCTGGGGCACACGGATGGCCTGGGCCCCGGGGGGGCAGGGGGTTCCCTGGCCTGGGGTCAGTCTGGATGCACCAC
>JAQQAC010008702.1:0-12503 GCA_029783875.1 Phataginus tricuspis
AGGGGAGCTTAAGAGATCTGTCAGTAGCTTTCCTAGTGTGACCAGGAAATTCCCTGTTAACTGATTTAAGGTTACATCATGGGGTGGGGCAGGGGGTGGGATAGGGGCTGAGACTGCTGTCAAGTTACATATTAAGTTTGCTGATGTGGGACCTTCACATAAGTGACTCCATTTTGGGCCTGTGGTTTTCTTTTTACCACCTCCTCAGGGGCCCAAGCTGTCACCCAGACCCAGACACATGCTTTCTGGCTCCAACCTTCATTCTCAAAGCTCAGTGCTTTGCTATTAAAATTAAAAAAAAAATGTTTGCACCTCCTTTGGGAGTAGAGTCAGTATATGGTAGTAGAGGGGACAAAGTCAGATGCTCTGAGTTCCCAGCTTTACTGAGGTGTATCTGACAAGTGAAAACTGTGTGTATTTAAGGTGTACAATGTGTTGTTTTGATGAACTGAGCACCACAGTCCAGCTGACACTTTAGATCTACCCTCTTAGCAAATTTCAAGTATATTATGCAAATTGTTAACTCTAGTCCCTGTGCTGTACCTTAGATTTTCAGAACTTATTCTTCTTGTATAACTGCAACTTTGCACCTTTGATGGACATCTTCCCGTCTCCCACCCCCAGCCCGTGGTAACCATCAATCTTATCTCTGCTTTTATGAGTTTGACTTTTTTAGATTCCATGTATCAGTGAGATCATGCAGTATTTGTCTTCCTGTGTCTGGCTTACTTTACTTAGCATAATGCCCTCCAGGTTCATCCATGTTGTTGCAACTGGCAGGATTTCCCTTTTTTATTCCCTTGGCTGAGTAATATTCCCTTGTGCATGTGCTGCATTTTCTTTATCCGTTCATCCATGCACAGACGCAAGTAGTTTCCATGGCTTGGCCATTGGAAATGATGCTGCAGTGAACACAGGGGTGCAGAGACCTCTGAGATCCTGTTTTCATTTCCTTTGGGTGCATACCCAGAAGGGGGATTGCTGGATCTTAAGGTAGTTCTATTATTAGTTTTCTGATGAACCTTCCTACTTGTTTCCCACAACAGCTGCACCAGTTGCCTTCTAACCAACCATGCATGATGGTAAACTGTTTTTCTACGGCTTCTCCCCTGCACCTTCCACATTAGGAGCCCCCGGGCTGAGACCTTGTCTCCTACGAAGTATCGATGTTCACAGCCTCTCCACCTTGTGTGTGTCCTGAGGACTCCAAGTCCCTACTTCTTTCCATACAGGCAGCTGTCTTCCAAAGAGCTCCTATGAAGGGCACAGGTGCCTCGGATTCAACAGGCCCAAACCAAAACTCAAGTTCGATTGTATGGATATACCATAGTCTCTTCAACCAAATCCCTGGTGTCGAACACTGGAGTCGGCCAACTCTGCCTGAGGGACAGGACATGGCAGTTGATGAAAGAAGACATTCGGTGGCCGGCAGAGTCTAGTAGGGTGCAGGAAAACCCTTTCCAGCCCAGATCCCAGTGCCCTACCAGGTCCCCCGTGGGTGGGGAGAGGAAAGAGCTCCTGCAACATGCCCCCTGTGCCCCTCTGCTCTGGACTTCGGGGCCACTCGAGGGAGCTTTGATTCCTGTTGCTTTGCCTAGCTGCCCCGCGCACCCCACCCCTGGGTCTTTGGGATCTCTCCACTCTGCCCCACTCTGCCAGTCCGCCCCATCCCCTGGCATCCTGTAGCCTTCAGCTCTGGCTGCCACCTCGGGCCCCTGGTTTCCTGCTGGGTTAGACTGCAGAAAGGGGGACCTGGAGTGTATAGGTTAGCTTGGCTGCTATAAAAAATAGCACAGACCGGGGGCCTTAAATAACAGACATTAATTCCTCACAGCTCTGGAGGCTGGAAGGCCAGGCTTGAGGTGCCGGCAGGGCTGGGTCAGCTGAAGCCTCTCCTTGGTGTGCAGACGGCCACTACCCCCCTGTCCTCACAGGGTCTGTCCTCTGGGCTTATCCCTGGTATCTCTTCTTTTAAGGTCACAGTCCTATTGGATCAGGGCCCCATCTTTATGACCTCATTTACCCTTTACCTCCCAAAAGCCCCATCTCCACATATACTCACAGTGTGGGGAGTCAGGGCTTCCAAGTATGAATTTTGGGGAGGGGACATGATTCAGCCCCTAACGAGGATGAAGAAAACACCCCTCCTGGGTTCTGCTTCAGGGCCAGATATCTATGTGCTTCAGACCTTATTCTGCAAAAATGACCTCCTCTGAGCAACACTCCCACACACTGTTGTGCTAAAAACCAGTTCCGTTGCCCTACTTTCTCTTTGGGGCTTATTACAAAGTTCCCCCTTCTGTTATCTAAGGTTGGCCTGTGGCTGGTCCCAAAAGGAGTTGGGTATGTGTCAAAATGAGGAAGAGGGGTGAAGGAAGAGGAAAAACACTCATTCTTTCCCACAATATTTTGCTATAATAAATACTGCTTGTGCATAAACCATTGTCGGTATAGTCAGTTATTTCCTTGGGATAGATTCCTGATGGTAATATTGCTGGGTCACAGTGGACGTATATTTTTAAGGCTTTATGGAAAGATCATACCAACTTGGGATTTTTAATTATTCTGTCTCTGTAAATATGTGCAGATGGTTAACAGAAAGTTCCCATTAACTGTGGTAAGCAGAGGAGGTAGTTTAATTGCCCTTTGGGTGACCAGCCTGAGGGCCGAGGGCCAAGGTGAGCAGTGCATGGTGGGTCTGCAGCCCAGGCCCTCAGGATGGGAGCAAAGACAGAAAGAGAGTCACCATCCACCATCTTTCCAAGGACTTGATCCATACAAACCAAGACCCTCCTATTCAAACTTAACTTGATCAGAATGACCCCCCCAAGTGTATCCATTTCCTGGGGCTGTCACAGCAAAGTACCACCAAGTTCTTGGGGGGGGGGGGCTTAGAACAACAGATATTTATTTTCCCACAGTTCTGGAGGCTGAAGTCCAAGATCGAGGTGCAGGGAAGGCCACACTTCCTCTGAAGGCTCTAGGGGAGAGTCCTTCCTTATCTCTTCTAGCCTCTGGTGCGTGTCAGCAATCCCTTTTCTTGGTCTGTAGATGCACTTTACGATCTGTGCCTCTGTCTCTGCGTGGGTGTTTCCCTGTGTGTCTGTGGCCAAATGCCCCTGTCCTGATGAGGACCCAGTCTCACTGGATTCCGGGCCACCCTCATCCAGGATGACCTTAACTTGATTACATCTGCAAAGACCCTCTTTCCAAATAAGGTCACACTCCCAGTTTCTGGATAGACATGAATGTGGGGAGGGGGGACCCTACTTAATCCAGGATACCAGGGTGTGAAAGTACTTGCAGCAGGACATTTTTCTGCTGAGAAGCAATGAAAGGAAGAAAGCATTTCGAGTTTCCTCTTGTCCTGCTGAGCCGGCAGGAAGCTCCCTGCTTTGGGCTGTTTCATGATGTGGGCAGTCAGAGTGGCCAGGAGAGGAGACAGAGGTGGGGCTCAGGGAAGCATGGCTTCTGGTACCCCCAGGTCCTGGACACATGAGGCATGGCCCACCCACAGAGCCCCGGGGTAGGTACCAGGGTGGCCTGGAGACAGAGGACGGGAGCAAGGGGGAAGCCCAGGCCAGAACTGTGTTGCAGGAAAGACGGGCAGAGCGAAGGGTTTAGGATTGGCTAGTTTGAATGACTATGGTGGGCGTCGGGCTGCCGGGGTGCACACTAGCTGCCCGGTACCCGGCCCTGGGATGCTCAGGGTGGGGATGGGGTGAAGCTACTGAGCAGGCCGAAGTGTGGCTCCAGATTGGTTAGTGTGCGTATCAAAAGCAGGGCCCTTTGCTATTGAGAATTGGCCAGCCCTGGGAGAGGCAGTCTCTCCCTGCCCAGGAAGGTTTTTTTCAGCTGTCAAAACATCAAAATAGACAACAAAATCTCAAATATGTACAATACATCCTCTCCTGTGGAAAAGAGAAGAAATTTGCTCCCGTGCCCCTGGGCAGCCCTCCGGTGGTCCGGCCGGGGGTGCTCACATTCTAGACTGGGCTCCACCTTCTGCCTCACCGTGCAGCCACAGGAAAGTCAGTGGCGGTACACAGAAGACAGGCCCCCGCACTGGCGGCCACCCTTTGGCTCTCAGCCCCAGAACTGCCCCTGGCTGTGTGGCCTTGGCAGGAGGCCTTGCCCCTGGGAGCCTGGGTTCATCAGTGGTCATCAGTCCTTGGCCTCTGAGAAAACCCATTTATATTTTAGAGCTCCTTAGAAGTTGTATCAGGGACTCCAGACGGACAATTTCTGGACTGGACCCTCAGAGTTCTATTAGCTCTGGAAAATCCGGTCCCAGGAAGCAGCCCTGGCACCTGCTCCAAAACTGTGTGCCTTTTGCATCCATTTAGTACGTTTCCCTCCTTGCCTTGTGGTAAGGCTGGTGTTTTCTAAGTGTGACTCCCCGCTAAAATGTGACCTCCGTGAGGGCAGGGCCATATTTGACCACCTTGTGTCATCTGCGTTAACCTGGAGTCTGTGATTGCACAGACTTGGGCTCCAGTCCCGGTCTGCTCCGCGCTCACTCTGTGACTTCGGGCAAATCACGTCGCCTCTTGGAGCTGCAGTTTGCTTACTGGTGAAGTGGGGGTCTTCCCGCCATCCTCTGAGTGCTGCTGTGGCCCTCCGTCCCTCTTGGGGAGGAGTCCCAGCACATGGCAATATTAGGGTGTTCTTGGGGTGGACCACAAAGTAAGCTGCTTGGTCCACACTGGCCTGTTTTTGTTCTCGTGGAGCTGAGCGCTCCCACAGGCATTTCCTAGCAGATCTCCGTGGGACTGACTGCATGAGCGCATAGGTGGCGGTTACCGTATATGCAAGGGGGCACGTCAGCATCAAGGTTCCTGGGTGTTGCTGAGGACAGACATGCTTAATGCTGCCTTGAGAGCCGGCAACTGGACTGACACCCCCGCGCTGGCCCATACTTTTAGGTCCCCACTCAGTCCCTCGCCTGGCCGCATGCCATCCCACAAGGCGAGGAGTCCTTGGGAGTAAGAGAGCGTGCCTGCCTGCAGCCCATGCCCCTCCTTCTGGGCCATGCTCCAGGCGCCTGGCACTGTGGAATTTCCTGTCCTGAAGGCCCAGCTTTCTTCCAGGGCCCCTGAATCATCCTGCTGAGAGAGGGGCACACTGCTGGCCAGGAGCTGTTTGCAGGGGGTAGGCGGTGGGGATGGAGCTTGGATGTGCAGGCCCAGGTGTCTCCAGGCATGGGTGGAAGGCCTGCCACCCAGGGGCAAGGTCCTCCTGACGAGGCAGGGGCTGGGACCAGGCTCTGGGGAGGCCTACGTGCTCCTGGCACCTTGGAGGCCTGGCTCTCATCAAAGCCCGCATGTGGGCGATTTAATGGCAATACATACATTGGTGTCACTGTCTCAGACCCGGGGGCTGGCCTCCAGCTGGCAGTGATGCTGTGCCAAGCCCTTCCCCTCCTTGGTGGCTCTGGACCTGTGCTGGCTGCAGGGCCTCAAGCCCAGAGGCAGCCAGCGGGTGGCCTTGCTCCCAGCCCAGGTCTCACATCGAGGAATGATGTGAGCAGAACATATTCACTGTGCCTCCCTGGAGCTCTGCATGGGACCTTGTCAGTGTCCCCAGACATGCCCAGAACCAGCTTCTCCCTTGTGCATGGCAGCCCCATGCGCCCAGCCAGCTCACGACTTTCTGCAGGGGCTCTTCCTTCCTGTGCCAGGGCAGCGGCTCCGCTCACGTCCCAGCCCCCCACAGCCCCTGGCTCCTCGTCAGGACCGGCACCTATACAACCCGCAGCAGAGGATGCAGCCCTGAAACACCGCCAGGGGGCCGGGTTCCCCACCTGGCTCCGGTGAACAGTTTCCGCAGAGAAAAGCTCTTGTGATGGGATGTGGTAAAGGTGGAAAGACGTTATCCGGGAATCAGGAGTCCCAGCTCATCTATACCCTTCTTGCCTTTCTCCTCCTCTGGGTCATACAGCCTGATTCCCGAGCTGCCCAATGTGGAGCGCCCAGGGCCCCCACTTCCCCATGACCCCCTGGGCCCCTCACCACCAGTGCCGCCATTACATCACAGGGGGTTATATTCCACATTCTTTATTTCACTCGATCTTCACACAGTGCTGTGTGCCACTGACCCCACTGACAGATGGGAAGACTGAGGCTCAGCGAGCTTGATAGTTCTCACAGGTGGACAGGTGTGCAGTGAGGTTTAATGGCACTGGCTAGCTGGGGCTCCTATTCTGGTTTCTGCACTAAGGGCTCACCTAGGAGCCCCCACTGCCCCACATGGTGTCCGTCCACCTGGCCTCACTCCAGAAATGCAGCCCAGCTTGAAATGAGGGCTCTAGGCCAGGCAGGAAAGGCTCTGCTCCCACGTGACCCCAACAGCCTGGGGGACTGAGATATCCTGAAGTTTGGTATTCTGTCAGCGCCACCACACGGCCTTGGGGAAGAGGTAGGTAGGGAAACTGAGGCACCTAGTCATGAGGGGCGGGAGGCTGCAAAGAAGGCTGGTTCCAAGTCAGTTCTCTGTTGTATCCCCGCATGTTGGAGCACACGGCTAGCCATGTGGGTTTTTATGCTGCCTGTCTTTACAGCACATCATACAAAAAGGGCTGTCATACCACGTTGCAAATCACGAAGGAAAATGCATGAACTCTCAAGGATGGCTTGTTAACTTACCCTGGTAAAACCGGAGGTTGTGGAGCAGTTCCCATTCCTTTCTGCAGCCCATTGCTTTCAATTTAACTAGCATTTGCGGCTGGAACACTTTTTGTTCCTCTCAGTCTTGGAGAGGGTCCCACAGCTGGAGCCGCCTGCTCCCAGCTCTTTGCTTTCCTTCCTTGGAGAGGGACCTGGGAGCATCACGCACCGAGCCCCACAGGGATGGGCAGTTTGAAGAGCACTTGGGTACGCGGTGCACAAACCCCCCACACGCGGCCCCGGGCTGCGCTCCTCTTCCCAGCGGACCAAAGCTGGCTTCCCCCAGGGGAAGGGCCAGCCCCAAACCCCCCACCTTCACACTTGATGGCAGGGAAGGTGGGGGAAGGGAAAGAAGAGTCCAGCCCAGGGCCCCAGGCCAGGGCCTGAAATTTGGTTGTGAAAGCTGAGCTGGGCTGCCCCAGGGGCCTCCCAGGAGCCCATTTATCATCTGGCCTGGGTGGGACTGAGCAGGGCCTGAGTAATGCTTGCCTGGCAGCTCCCTGGGGCTCAGCCAGACCCTCCCCTAAGTCCCACCCTCACCCCAGGGGGTCAGTCCATCTTCCTGCCCCACCCCATCCCAGCTCCTCTTTAATTCCCCTTTAGAATTTTTAAAATTGTGGTATAGACACAACATAAACCTTCGCATCTTAACATTTTTCAGTGTGCAGTGCAATGGCATCAGGTGCATCACATGGTGTGCAGCCATCCCGTCCACCTCCAGAGCTTCCTCATCTTCGGTCCTCATGAAACGCTAACTCCCCACTACTCCTCCCCTGGCACCCCTCCCCCACAACCCCCATTCTATTTCCTGTCTCGGTGAATCTGACTCCTCTCTGGACCTCATGTAAGTGAAATCATATAGTGTTTGTCCTTTCGTGGCTGGATATTTCGCTGAGCATGTCCTCAGGATTCATCCATGTTGTAGGATGTGACAGGATTTCCTTCCTTTTTAAGCCTGAAAAATATTTCTCTGTAAGGATGATATGCCGCTTTCTGTTTATCCCTTCAACCACCAATAGACAATTGGGCTGCTTCACCCTTTTGACTGTTGTGAATAACGCTGCTCTGTGTAGGGGTGTACAGATGTCTACTCGAGTCTCTGCTTTCAATTCTTTTGGGTGCCTCCCCAGAAGGGGAATTGTCTGCCCTTTGGATTTTTAAGCCAGCTCGCACTAGAAAATCCAACAGGACGTTCTCACCACCCGGGCCCTCTGTTTGCCGGGAGATGCTGCAGGAGATAGGAGAAGAAAACCAAAAGCTAAGGGGATAATGAATTGAACTTTAATTGTCCTAGAGCTCTCAGCACACCTATGTCACTAAAACAGAAACGGGGCAGGGTTGTTATGAGAAATGCAGATTCCTAGGCCCACCCATTCTGAGTCAGAATCTCGAGGCTATCATCTCAAAGTTGCTTGGGTGCTTCTGATTTGCAGCAGGTTTTAGAGCCACTGCCTGAAAGTTGGACCTTCAGCTCACTGGGGTAAAGATGGCAAAAGGGACCTCCTTAGGTTTTCACTGGTCCTAGGTGCCCTCGGGGGTGGGGATGATAACCAGTCAGATCCTTGGATACAGCCGAGTTCGCCCCGCCCGGCTGGCTGCTCTGTTACAGCCTGTGTTAGTTTGCTGGGGCTGCCATAACAGAATGACATAGACTGGGTGGCTTAAACAAACAACAGAAATTAATTTCCTCAGTTCTAGACACTGGACGTCCAGGATCAAGGTGCTGGCAGGGCTGGTTTCCTCTGAGGCCTCTCTCCTTAGCGTGCAAACGGCCGCTTTCCTGCTGCCTCTTGGCGAGGTCGTCTCCCTGAAGCCATGCGCCCGCCTGCTCTCTTTTTCTGTTCTTAAGAAGACACGGGTCACACTGCAGCAGGACCCACCCTGGCGGCCTCACTTTAACTTAGTCACCTCTCTAAGCGCCTTATCTGTAAACATAGTCAACATTCTAAGGTACTGGGGGTACCTAGACCTCAACAAAGGCATCTGGTGGAGGACACAAATTAGCCCATAACTCAATCTTTTCCTCCTTCATTCAATCGATGGTTATTTTAAATTCTTTTTATTGCTCAGACATAATACTACCATCAGGAAATCGAATAAAAATGACTCATAATTCCATTGCTCTCAGTGCCAGCTATTTTCAATAATCCCAATTTTCTTTTAATCCTTATAGTAAAGGGATGTTGTAGCATCAACACTTCCCACATTGTTACATTATAGACCTCACACTGTCATTTATAGGGCCTCATCAAAGCCTGTCTGGTGGATGTATCATGGTTTAATTATTCTTGGATTGTTGACTCATGACCTCTCCATTTTTTGCTTCTACCAATAGGAGGGTAATGACGTTCTTTGTGCTATAGCGTTTCCCTGGTTTTGAATTATTTCTTTAGGGAAAATTCCCGGGGGCGAGGTTATTGAATGAAGGATGTGAACATTTTTATGGCTCCTGAGTCACTTTGCCAAATTGCTTTCCAAAAGTATTTTACGCTGTCACCAGCGATGTATAAACACACTAGTTTCACCATCGTCCTGCCAGCATGATGTAGAACAGCCCCTTGTTTTCAGAGATTTCATTTTGTTCTATTTTGCCTTTCTTTGATAACTAATGATCCCATCAGGTTTTTTGTACACTTGATTTTTTAAGTATAAAATCTCTTAAGAGAACTGACTCCTTAAGCCTTTCACCTGCTTACCTAGGAGAGGCCAAATCAGGTATTTATTAAGCATCTGCTACATATTTACTACTATGGGTTCCGTGGGGTGACCAAGGACGTGTAAGGCCTTGTTCTTCCAGAAGCCTATATCGAACAAGAAAGAATAGAGGATGCAAAGGAAACCACAAGTTTATTTGGGGTCTTTAGGGATTTGAATCCAGAAGACAGATTCAGGAGGAACTTGAGGTTCAGGAGAAGAGAGTTTTTAAGGGGAAAAAAACCCTCAGGCTTACATAAGTTGGTTTGAAAGAATTATGATTGGCATAGGCAAAAATTACTAACATTGGTCTATACAGAGTAGGTTATTACGTTAGTTACAAGGTTAAAGTTCAGCAAAATAAGCCTCATTTTGAGAACTGCAACAGGATGTAGCCGCTTGTGACTGGTGCGGTACAAAAGCTCATGTTCCGTCTAGGTGAGGACGTGCGTAAGACCCACTTCCCCAGCAGCCTCCCGGCTCCATGGTAGGGCCCCTTGACATTTCTGACTCCATTTTGGATGTTTCTGTTCACACCTACAATGAACAATCATATCTCATTTTGTCATTGCTGATGTCTCTGTACCCAATCCACCGCTTTGCACATTGTGTGAGCTCAATAAATTTTATTCAGTGTAGTTCAGTCGCAGATAACATGCTCGTGTGGCTTGCAGAGATCTGCATTCAATTCAAAGGAAAGCAGGACCAGAATCTGCAGAAGCCTGACCCCAGAGAGACAGGCCAGACCTGAGAATCTCATGTGGATGAGCGTGAGGTCCTGTGCTACATTCTACACGGCAAACATGTGAATGACAGCAATTTTAAAGCAAGATTTAGGGCTTGAGCTTGGCAGTGTGAGGCAGCTGCCCACCAAAGGCTATTGGAATCAAATTCATGTTAATAGCCGGTGTAGTATGTACAGTTAGGGAGGTGACAGTCCTGTTGGACCCGGTGCAGATTAGACAAGCTCACCACTCCTCAGAGTCTGTCTTTTTTCTTTCCAGCTTTTTAACACTGTATTTTAACATTCTAGTACTTTTAACATTTTTAATTTTAACTTCTACCATTAAGTTTACAGAGAAGCTGGAAACATCGTATAACGAGCACCCCCATACCCTTCCTTTTGGTTCATACATTTTTAACATTTTGCTACGTTTCCTCTCTCTGTCCCTGTCTTCTTCCCCCACTGTTACTGTTATTTTTATTGTTGCAGAATCAGTTGAAAGCTGAAAACTTCACCACGAAATACTTTAGTATGCATTTCTGGGAACAAGAAAATTCTCTTATTCCCCCACCTACAGGTCTTCAGGGGAGCAGGCCTGGGGGTGAAGAGGGTGAAGAGCTGTGCATTCAGGGTGCCAGGAGGTCACACAGGAAGGAGATGAGGGGAAAGGGTGTGTGGGACACAGCCTACTTTGGAGTTGCAAGCCTGGGCTCAAGGCTGGCCGCCCTAGCTAGTGGTAGACAAACCATTTATTCTCACTGCCCTCAGTTCTTTATCTAATATAAATGGGGATGAATTGTTGCTCCTTAGTATAAAATTAGATAATGTACGTAATAGTGCTTTGTGAAAAGTAAAGCTCTATATGATTTGATGTTTCATTATGACTATTAATGCCAACAAACCTAATAATCAGTGAGAAAAGGGAAAGCATCTAGGATAGGGGTGTACATGAATAACAATAGTTTGAATTGAGCTTTGCAATATATATGGGGTTTCATTCCCACATATTTGATTTCCTCAAATAGATCATATCCTCATAAAACACGTGACACCATGCCTGGCCCATAGTAAGTACTCAGTTAGTTTACTCTTTCCCTTAGGAAAAGATAAATGTTGTTTATTCTAGTTTTAGAGGAAAAGGAGAGACCCAGAATGACGAATTCCCTCATCCAAGAGTAGCAAGTTAAGTAGTGGGCAGGACTTGAACCCAGGCCTTTAGATTCTAAGTTTACTATTCCTTCTTTGCTAATCTGTGCTGAAGGACTCCTCCAATTCTCAGAGTCTATGAAATTCTAAAATCCACTTCCTTCATACAGTCTTCTGCACTTCACACAAAGCCATTGCTTTTTGAAAAATTGTAATCGTGAGATGCATGCAATGTTTTTTTTATTACAGTATGTTAAAGTTGTCATTAAAATTTTTCCCCTTTGTAGAAAAAGGCTCTGAGCCCACATAACACCATATTGTGATTGATGATTGTCCCTGGCACAATTTCATATGATTCCTTTGCAATACTAAATAGTTTTGCAATACTAAAGACATTCAACTTAATAATGGAAGATACTCTGGGGACCAATTGATACTTCAAAATAACTCTTACTTTTAGTGTAAATGTTTTTAATTGGAAAAACTCTGCCTGTTTGGGTGGAAATGCTTTTTGCTTTAGTGTCAACGATGATTCACACGGATGCATGACCCCTGAGTCTGGTTGGGCTAATGGAAACAGGTGTGAACTGGGTTCCAAGAAAGAGAAGCACCAGCCCTGATATTGCCACCAACTCTCCTGATGACCTGGGACATTTCCTATTACCTAGCATAGCCTTTGTTTCCTCAGGTGAAAGTGAGAAGTAAATGATGATTAAGGTCACTTTCAGCCCAAAGCATCTCTGATCTTACTGCACTGAGTCTGTGTTTTAAAGAACAGCTATGTGAGAGATTTGACAACACGGGCAGCAAACCTCATATTCTGAAAGAGGAAAACCCAGTAAGTGCCTGGAATCCTGGCAAGTCTGGCCCAGATTCCTTACATGCTTATTAGTGAGAATAATTCCCAGTCTCCTTAAAATACGCTATGACAGGCTCAACAAGCGAGGAAAGATGTATCTGAGAAAACCAGCCAACAGGGAGAGCTCACACCACTCCCACCCAAAGCTGAGGGGAACCCCTGGGGACTGATAACTGAGCTGTTTGAAAACAAGCACTTATGGAACAAATTGTCCAGAGAGACAGAAACAGAGAAACATGCTCGCTGCCCTCACTGATTGCAGATTACGGCCTCCTGTGACTGCGGCCTGGGAGGCGGACTGGAGAGGTGGGGGAGGGCTCCCAGCCTCAGTAGGCTCCTGCTGGGGCACACGGATGGCCTGGGCCCCGGGGGGGGCAGGGGGTTCCCTGGCCTGGGGTCAGTCTGGATGCACCAC